>OX155951.1:20026473-20353973 GCA_944548615.1 Micropterix aruncella | reverse complement strand
AAAACAATATTGGTCCTAATGTACTCCCTTGAGGAACGCCGTAGTCAATATTCATCCAGTTACTTATTATTGTGTCATTTAGTTTCACTCGTTGTGTTCGTCCTGTAATATAACTTCGGAACCAGTCCAGTTCTATGTCTCGTATACCAATCTGCCGTAGTTTGTCTAATAGTTTTATGTGATGTACTGTGTCAAAGGCTTTGGCCAAATCAAGGAACACTCCAAGGCATTTTCGGTTACTGTCAACATTTTTTAAAATAAATTTTGTCACTTTTAATATAGCGTCTTGGGTGCCCATGTTTGACCTAAAGCCGTATTGTCCTGCCGATAGTAGTGAATTGGTTTCCAGGTAGTCAGTCAGTTGTTTCTTTACGTGTCGTTCTATAATTTTGCTAAGTGAGTTAAGTAGAGATATTGGTCTGTAGTTTGTCAATTCCGTTTTATTACCCCCTTTGAAGAGCGGCAACACATTGGCTTCCTTAAGGTGATTTGGGAATAAACCATGTTCGATACTGCAATTGAAGATATGCACAAGTGGTGGTGCGATTTCCTTAGCTGCAATTTTCAACATTTTTGCACTTATATGATCGGGACCACTTGCTGTGTCAGTCTTCAGTTCCTTGATTAGTGTCAATACGTCCAACTCTGTTAGTTTCGAGAGTCGAAATTTTTGTGCTGTCTTTAGCATTGTGTTAGATCCCATTGCATCCGGTGCAGTCAATTTATCTAATTTAAACTTCATCGCTAGTCTCTTTCCCACGTTCACAAAGTAACTGTTAACCGTATTCGCTATGTCAGTTTTGTCAGTGTACTTTACGCCATTCAAATTTATTTCGCCAATCGATGTCCTGTTTTGCTCTACGTTGCTAAGTTCTTTCACTACTGACCATACTGTTTTAGGGTTGTAATTGTTTTGTTCTATTTTCTGTCGATAATATGTCTCTTTTGACCTTCTTAAGATGTCGGTGCATATTTTTCTGTATTTCTTGTAATATGTGTATAGTACTTCGTTCTGTGGAAATCTGCGTGTCTGTTGGTGAAGTTTGTCGCGTCTCCTGATACAATTTATCAGTCCGTCTGTTATCCATGGTTTAAGTCGTTTGTATTTTCTCTTAACCTGTTTAACGTAGGTGTTATTGTTTATGTGATCTCTAAATATATGAACAAAATTGTCAAGTGCATTGTTTGCATCTACTGTTTTATATATGCTCGTCAAAGTTTCAGAATTCAAGTCTAATAATAATTTATGATAGTCTATGGTTTTCACTTCTGAGTTTTGTCGCTGTTTTTCCTGACGTCTACCTTCCAGTCCCAATAATGTACAGTAGTGGTCGGTTATTGACGTATTTATAACGGCTGAGGTCGGTTTGTACGTTGAACGAACGTATATGTGGTCCAAACATGTTTTAACCTGGTCTGTCTCTCTCGTTGCAATATTTATAGTTGACAAAAATCCTAGCTCTGATAAAATCGTTTCATAATCATCTGATTGAGAGTGTTTGAGTCCCATAGTTGATATGTTAATATCACCTGCCAAGATGTAGTTTTGCGTATGAATATTGGAAGCTATGTAATCATGTATCGTCGTGTATAGCGAGTTCAAAAAGCCAGTAGTATTTTGCCTGGATGGCGATCTGTAAAGGGCAAAGATGTTGAAATTGCTAAATTGTATGCATAAGCCTGTTGCTTCCTCGATGTTCAATTCATGTGCAGTTGCATTAACCTCACTCTTGGCATACACAACAATACCATCAGATTTATTTTTATTATTTACTGTTTTGAAACATTCGTACCCAGGGATATTCGGTATCTGTTCATTATTTTGTAACCAACACTCGGATAAAATGATTATATCTAGACTTAATGAGAGATCATGTAATAAAATACAGAGTTCATCAAAATTTTTTCGGATACTTCTTATATTCATAGCTATCATTTTTAGTAAATAATTCTTATCAAAAGTGTTCCTGCACTCAAACGGCGAGCTTACCCTTACAGTAGAGACAAATGTAGTATCCGTAATGTCTTCTAATAAACTACTCATAATATACGTATTTTTCTGCTGGTGAAGTAAATATATGAGTTAGGTTAACTAACAAAAGAAGCATTAGTAGTTTACGGTTACAGATGTTGATATTATTATACTCTATTAATGAATTTATTGACATGTTGACGACCGCCTGGTAATTAATGTTCTCTAGGTGTAAATATATATTTTTAAATGTTATTCTTAATAAATAAAAATGTTTCATAATAATATTTATTATTAAGAAAATAATAGATAGATAGTTAGATAGATAGATAGAAATAATAACATCAGTGAATAAATTTACATATATATAATACATTCTAATATAAATAAAAACATACTTTTGTTTATAATAAATACAATTTGATGAAATAACATCTAATAAATAAAAAAATACGCATAATTGGTAATAACAGAACACTCCAGCTATTGTCTTAAGGAGAGGCATATTTATCTTGTTTGTTAGTGAATTAGCTTTAAGTCTTGCTCGCCTAGAATAGGAATAATATTTGTACCTTCTTTCTGTCGGACATAGATTCTGCAGTTTTTTAGCCATACAAATCTGAATTTCATTTCTTTTGCTAGGTCTCTCGTTTTTTTATAAAGAATACGATTCAACAAAGTCAGCCTGTCTGATACGTATATTCTGGTTGGAACTGTGTTTAGGCCCATGTCTTTTGTGGTTATTCCTGATGACCGAGATTTTTGGAGGTTCCTAACGGCGTCCATGAATTGCTCCTTCTTCCTTCGTGTTGAGAACTTGGCAATAATAAGGGGAGTTCTCGGCTGCGATTTTATATCCTGCTCAAGTCTCCGTGGTACGATGCGATATGCATAATCAATGTCTCGATCTTCCATTTTGAGTCCTATTGAGGTTCCCATTTGTAGTATCATGGCGTAAAGATTCTCCTTATCCGTGTGTGGCACCCCACTGATCTCTACATCGTTCATTAACCCTGCTTGGTTTCTGGCATTTTCCGACTCCTCAAGGTTTTTTAATTTAGCTTTAACACCTAATATTTCTTCTTCGCAGATTCCAACTCTTTTAATTGCTTGATCAATTTCTGTTATTTTGGTGTTAATGGTATCAACAGTACAACTGCAATACTCGATGCTATTTTTAAATTCCGACATTTCTCCTCGCATAGCAGTGAAATCGGCTCGCATTAGCTGGATTTCTCTCATAAGATCCCCCAGGTCTGTGGAAGTTATAACGGCTTTGTTGCTTGACTCATTGCCTTTTGTAACTTTAGTTTCCAGTGGTTCTGTTATTTTATTTTTGCTCTTCATACTACGCGTTTGAAATGTGGATTTACACGCTATGCATTTCCATGTATCCTTATTTTCCTTTGGCATCTGTTTGAATTTCCCTTCCGATATACCAGCGCAGTAGAAATGATAGGTGAGTGGACAATTAGAGCAGTATAACGCATCCTCATTTATAGTAATCTCCTCAGCACAGCTAACATTTGCACAACGCATTTTAGAATTCATTTTAGCGATGTTCAGTGATGTATTTATCAGTGAGAAATAATTAATTATTATAAAATAATATAATATAATGCCACCTATCGGAAACTTCAGTTACTACTACAATACTGTCAGCGTTGATAAGTAATTGCGTGTGAGATGGCTGAAAACTCGTTGCCGTAGTGTGGCAGTAAATCACCTGTAGATGGCGTTGAATTTCACTATTTGACAGTTCGATTCTAAGATTACAACGCGTAATCAGTATCGCAAGTTTTGCATGAATTAAAATTAAATGCCTGTACAATTCCTCGCAATTTTTCGCCTGAATTATGAGTGCGAATTATGTGAAGAGTGTTTTGTTGTGGCTTCCAGAAATCAATTGGAAATAATATGTAGGTGGGTACCTGTCTTCTTCCGTATAAAAGATTTCTTGTGTAATATTTTAATCCTCCGTTTTGATGCAATTGCAACCACTGATCCCCGCTGACACTCGTATTTTGCGTTAGTTTTGCGAAAGTTTGAGCACTATTAAGTTGTTTATAAACGTTAATAAATTTTGAAAAGGTGGAACTTTAAAAACCGTGTTCAGTTGCGCGCCCTCTCGCGGATATGATAATATAAATATTCAGTCTGCTACTCCAGGAGGTGGGTATTCCTACTCTTAGATACGTCACAATATCTGTCTACAATTTAATTATACAAACAATGTTGTCAAAATACAACAATAACCAAAATAATGTAATGTAAATATCAGTGCCTAAGGGTTAAGCACTGATATAGGTCTGAAGGACTGCCATCGCAAAAAAAACTATTGCTGTCTCACCCTGCTGCGCGTGAGGGTGTTGTACGCAGTAGCTTCGAGTTGGTTAGTGCTCCGCGAGCCGTGTATTGTACGAAAAAAATACTATGTATATTTTTATCCATGTTATTCTTTAGAAGTCTCTAAGACCTATATCAGGGGTTATTAAAAAAAATTATGTCAGTGCTTAATGGTAAATGCCAGTGAAATAATTAAATAATGTAGATATATGACAGATAATAACATGATAATGAAGATAACGACTTTTTTTGTGTATTTGAACAACCTAACTGTTAAATACAAGTTTGTCAGGCTTTGAACGCGCTGATCCATCTAGCGGTGGGTAAGATATGGCTAATAGACAAATATTTGCGTCATTTTACTAACCCTTAGATGGTGCAACTTTTAAAAATAAAAAATAAAAAAATACTATTTGTTATTAAAAGTTGCTTATTAAAGTTGCAAAAATACACGATGTAGAAGTATTAATGTTAAATTTAAATTACTCTAATAAAAATATATGCGAATTAGTTTAATTAGGCTTACAATACACCATTTCATAGTATGTTTGCCCAGAGAAAGATAATGGATAGGATAACATGATTTTTACAATCTTTTGATTGCATGTTTCTATTAAAAAAAAATAAGTTTCCCAATCACGGTTTAAAACAACCATCCTCAAAAGGAGGCAGCGGTTTATACAACAGAATTGATAAAAGTTATTTACATTGAATGAACATTACGCTATCAATTTCTAACAATTTTCGTCGAGAAGGGCGAGAGGAAAAATTAAATTTGCAAAACAATGACTTACCCGCCGCGGTCGGTGGGTGATATTTAATGGCGTCAGCGAATTTGCATTTCGCTACATCCTGACGCCGCACTTAGCACTGCTACGACCTCTTAGGGCAAAACGCCTGGAGCACGCTGCTTGAAAGAGAGAGGGAGAGAGAAATATGATGTATCCAATCTCTCACTCTACTATAACTCTACAGAGAAAATACATTATTCATATTGTCATTGTCTTTGCCAAAAATATGTATTAAATTATAGTTTTGGTTACTTCTTCACATCTGCAAGGAATTCGATCGTTATTAGAGCTACATCTGGACACTCGTATATTTTTATTTCTGATATCTACGAGACTTTATTTATAGCATTTTTATTTATGAATCGTTTATATTTAACATATTTCTTTTTGTTATTCTTTTTCTTCTAGTGCTATGTCCACTACAACTTTATAGACCGCCCCTCGAAACAAGAATGCGGTTTGAAATCGGAGACTATCGCGGTTGTTTGACATTATAAATAAGATAAAAAACGAATTTACCGCGTGAATTTTGTAGCACCCGATGTTTCGGCGATGTTGCAGCTGCCGTTGCAGCTCAGTCTACCCTAGACAACGACGGCTACAACGTCGCCGAAACGTCGGGTGCTACAAAATTCACGTGGTAAATTCGTTTTTTGTCTTATTTATAAGAATGTGGGAGATTTCTAATACCAGTCCCGTAGATATATACGATGTTCTTCTTCTTCTCGGACCTCTTCTTTCGAATAATTTTGCCTTGAATAATTACATGCATAATATTTTATATTTCGGAATTCTAGCTCAAATGCTTTAATACGTATTAATGTATTCATGTACTCGTATTCGTATTCGTATTTATTTCTGACCCTAAGAACCCAGCTTATAAACGTGGATATACCCACATATCGGCTTCAAACTTTCTTAACAGCGGTCTATAAGTCTATAAGCATCCAGATTTCCATCTCATACAATAATATTGCGAATTCGTAGCATTTTAGAAGTCTGATCTTCAGGTTGATATTTCGTCCACAAAATATTTTTAAAGTTAAAGAACGCACTTCTGGAATTTAAAATGCAGATTTTTATTTTTTTGGTCATCTCCCAGATATTGTTCAAATTTTAGCCAAGGTAAATAATGTTACGAGTATCAGTCTTTTCCAGACAAATTACATTGGCTGTAACCGTAGGTATATTTAAGGGTACTTTACTTTTATTTTTTTATTTTTTATTTATTGTGTTTATTCACTTATTACTAATCAACATAACAGTAAAACCAAGGCATTGAGAAGTAAAATTAATAAAGATATTACCATAACTATACAAATAGAATGACACTTATAATACTAGCTATCATGTAAGAATAAATAATTAATAGCTTGCAATTTAAACAAGTGAGGGTTGGCGGTAAAAGTATCAAAATCTGGTGCCATCGAGTGAATTTCATTTAAGCGCCGCAAAGCACGCGCCAACAAGTTCCACCTCGTAAGGTTAGTGCGCGAGAACGGCTCCGTGAAAAGATGGTGCGATCGAGCACGGAGATAATTATTTGGTATGAATAGATCCACCTTGGCTAGTAAGCTAGGGTTATCAGTTTTACCACGAATTAGATTGAAAATATAGGACATGGTCAGCATTTCTCTTCTGAGACAGAGAGAATTATAGCCAACCATGCCTGTGATAAATGCAGTCGCATACAAAAATGGATAATATCCGTACTGCTTGAAGTACAGAAATCTCAAAAAACACTTCTGTACCTTTTCCAGCATGAGGGTATAAGTATCTTCATGTGGATTCCAAATAGCTGCATTCGTTTCCATGCGACTTCTAACAATCGAGTTGTACAACGTGCGCATAACCCGAATATTATTGAAGTGCTTGGATTGCCGTATCACAAACCCTAGAAGCTTGAAAGAAGTTGTAGATAGTTGTCTAATATGTTCCTTGAAGTTTAACTTGGGGTCGAAAAAAACTCCCAAGTCCTTGACTTCAGTAACTCTGGGAAGCACACATCCAGCGATGAAGTAATCATACATCAGATGATCAGGCGATCTTGTGTATGTCATCACTGCACATTTGATGTGAAGTGATATTGATATTGAAGTGAAGGTTACGAGCTTGGCTCCATGCATAAACTGCATCAATATCACGCTGGAAGAGCTCGCAGGCCTCAGCACTTCCAGTTGATAAAAACAATTTGACGTCATCAGCAAACATTAGACAACGTGCAGATGTAACTACTTTACTCAGATTATTAACAAATAAGTTGAATAACAAAGGCCCCAAGTTTGATCCTTGGCTAACCCCCGATTGAGTGTTGTATAGTTTGGATTCAAAATTGCCAAATTTAACGAATTGCTGGCGGCCCCCCAAGTAATCCGCGAAAAGTTTCAACAGTTTACTCGAGAATCCAGCAGCAGCCAGTTCTCGGAGTAACGCATCGTTGTCGACTCTGTCAAAGGCCTTCTTGAAATCCAAATACACGACATCCACTTGTCCCCTTGAGGTGCTATCCAACTCACCAGTAACATAATCTGTAAAAACGGATAGGTTGGTAGTTGTGGAACGATTAGGACGGAACCCGTGTTGGGCATCCGATAGTGTACCGCATAGTTGGGTATAAATTTCTCGATGGAGAATGGTCTCGAAAAGCTGATAAAGGAAAGCTTGGGAAAGGCTGATAAGACTGCAATCGGCCTGTAATTATCAACCTGCACCTTATCGCCACTTTTTGGTACTGGAGCTACTCTAGATATCTTCCACTTATAGGGGTATACTGCAGATTCCAACGATCTGTTAAATATATGCATCAGGGGTTGTATAAAAGACTCACAACATGCTTTAATAACATAAGGAGGAACTCCATCAGGTCCAATAGTGCGGACTGATTTCAGCTTGCGTATTGCAAACCGAATATCATCTTTAGTGACACTGCGGACGTTGACGCATGAAGAATTTGCGTCACTCGACATAATAGTCGCTTCAGCGGCGACAGCGTCTAAGGCCGGTATGTTCGGTAGAAACATTGATGAGAAGTAATTCGCAAAAACATCAGCGGCTGCAGCACCCGAATATGTAGCCTCATTATAGACCACATTCTGGGGTACCCCACCAGCAGTTCGCTTACTACGAACATATTCCCAAAAGCGTGAACTATCTTCTCGGATAGACGTCTCAATATTGTGCATGTACAAATTGAAAGAGTCTTTTATTTTGTGCTTAACTCTACGCCGTAAAGTTTCGAAAAGCTCCCTGTGAAACTGAGAACCAGTCCGCTTCCAGCACTTGTGATGATACGACTTCGATCGAATGTCACGGATAATGTCGCCATTAAACCATTTAGGATAAATATACCTATTGGTCAATGCAGTCCGTTTTTTGCTTGGAATGCAGCTATCGAAACAATTGTAGATGACACTATAGAGATAATTAACGCAATCGTTAGCGTTACTTAAATCGTATAGTAATTTCCAATAAAAATTTTCAAAAAAAGTGTACAACTGAGTAAAATTACAATTTTTAAAGTTCCAGTCATTCCGGAATAGACAATTACCACTAGTAGGGCTATACTTTTGATTGTCGCTCGGCTGAATATGCGTACGCGCTGGGCGCAGTACAATGCTCACATCAATCGGCGGATGGTAGCTGTCAGCTCGCACCAACTCTATCGAGGCTTCGGATACCGTAACGGTATTAGGTTGGAAATTCGAGAGCACCAGATCTAGATATCGATCATTAGAATTTAAAATATTATTATGTTGCTTAAAGTTACATAAAGATAAAAAGTAATCAAAATATTTATTTACATGTTGCGACGCAGAAAACAGATTAAAATCGCCAATAATACAAATATTTTTTAACCTATCTGCAACAAAAAGTTCTTCTACCTTATTTAAAAAAGACATATATACTTCATCAGCGGTTTTAGGGGGAAAGTAAACTACAAATAAGAATACAGGTACATTTCTATATATAACTTTCACACACAATACTTCACCATCAGTTTCATAGCTAGGTATGCGATACGATAAAATGGAGTTCCTCACGGCGAGGAATACCCCGCCTGCAAAAGTTTGTCTATCTTTACGATAAAGTGTAAAATTTGCAGTCGAGCAAACCTCCGCATCGGTTACAGAATCGTCTAGCCATGACTCGGTTACAATAATTATATCGCTATCTGACTGTTACATACTCGGTTTATGTTGTGTTATAAAGTCTCCGATTCTGCAATAATTACATGTTGAGCATATAGCTTTGTAATTACTTTAGAGGTAAGTACTTTGGCAGTAAAGTGAATGGATAAAGTAATTTGTTGATTTAATAAAAAAAATTGTCTGTTGTAAATAGCATCCAATTTGGTGTAATAATTTGGCGTTAATTTCAGACTAGGACTGACCTACTGGTATACAGATTAAATGCTAAGTTGGCCCAAGCAGAAGTGGGCTAGAAGGTCAGTTTGAGGGCCGGTGAGAGGTTACGTCGTGCCGTTGGTAATGCTCATGGTTTGGTAGGCTGAGCACGGTGTAGTAAAGAATAGACGCAAGATGACTATTTTTTTTATTTGTTGTGTGGGGTTTTTCTAAGGTCTTTATGAATCTTGTAACATTGCGACCATTGCTGATCTATTGTGTTCGCCGCCTGCTATAGTTCTGCACTAAGCCTCGTGTCATTTAAGAACAGCAACAGGCTTTTGGCGGCAGATTGTTTTACCTCCTCAGGTTGGAGGTTGTGACAACTCAAGTGGGTGTATCTTTTACGCATCAGCAGGCTATACACGCAAATAAAGTGCAGAGGAGTTCCCTCTGCCTATTGGCAGAACCTGCACATTTTCATGTCCCGGAGCTTAAGGTTGTACATGTGTCTGTTTAGTCAAGATGACTAACGAGTCTAACTATTCTGAGGGCTAACTGTTCCAGAAAATAAATCAACTCGAAACAGTGGACTTAAATTTGCTGAACTATATGAGATTAAAAGACATATGATGGCGATTGAAGAAGAAGTTCAAAAACCGAAAGGAGCGTAGCCTCGAAAAAAACCCGTGTACAATAATAGCAGTCATGTCCAAATGTAGCTTATATAATCATAATAAAAGCGATGCCAGTTTGGAAGATTTATACAAAGACATCAAAAGTGTTCTCACCAAACTAAAAAAGCAGGAATGCACAATTATCATGGATGACTTTATTGCAAAAATCGGTGAAGGTTACATCCAAGATGTAGTCGAACAATACGGCCTAGGAGTCGAAATGACCAAGGAGACCGTCTAGTCCAGTTTTGCCAAGAGTAATCTTTCGTGGTTATGAATACCTTCTTCAAATTACCACCTCGTCGTCTTTATACGTGGAAGTCGCCAGCTGATTCACCGGCAAAAATAGTGAGAAATCAAATAGATTTCATACTTGTTCAAAAGAGATAGCGCAATAGTTTTAAATCCGTTAAATCCCTATAATCCCTGTAATCCCATAATCCCTGTAATCCCTGTAAATCCGGTAAAACCCTGGAGCGGACATTGGTTCTGATCACAACCAAGATCACATCAAGATAAAGAATCTAACACCATCTAAAGCACAGCCAAGAATATATGTTACTATACTCAAGAACAAGGACACACGTAGGAAAGTTCACTGTAGTCTTCATAATAAATTCCATATGTTAAAAGAACAACTAGCGTTGTCAACTACAACGGTCGAGCCCGTCACTTTAGGAAGTTTTAACGATTAGTCGTTCTATTTCCATGTTAACCCGGTGACTTTAAAAGAACATAATATAAAACTACAATTACCAATTATATCTCTAGAGCAAGTGTGAAAGATGTCATTATAGATACAGCAAAGAAAACACTTACGCCAGCCCAAGCTGTCAAGTCGAAAAAATGGATGACGGAGGAAATCCTAGACATTATGACGCAAAGAAAATTGGTCAAATACACAGATTGTTTACAATATTGAGAGATACACAAAGAGATAGGGCGGAAATGTATCAAGGCCAAAGACGATTGGATAAATGATAAATGCGAGTAGAGTTATTGCAATCCAAACACGATGTCTTTAATATGTACAAAAAGATCAACGAGCTAATTGGGCAGAAGAAGAAACCAAACTGTATAACTCTTCTGGCTAAAGACAACAACTATGCCATGAATATCAAAGATAGACTGAGGATATGGAAGAAATACATCAAAGAGGTGTTTCTCGTCCAGAGAACACCATTATCTGGGTCACCAATCATAAAGGATGAAGTTTCCGATGCGATTAAGTCTGCGAAAAATGGTAAAGCAGTAAAACCAGATGTAATATCCGTGGAAATCCTAAAATTATTGGAATACAAAAATCTCGACGTACTTGTGCACCCTTTAAATGCCGTTTATGATACCGGTATCATTCCTTCAGAATGGTTCCACTCCACATTCATAACTTTGCCAAAAATCAGTACCGCAAAACGTTGCAATAAATATTGTACCATTTCGTCGATGAGCCAAGCCCTGAAAATTTTTCTGAAGGTTTTTCATAAAAGGATATATCGGAAATGTAAATAAAATATATCAGAGACACAATTTGGGTTCCGGAATGACTATGGTACACGAGATGCTCTATTTGCTTACCAAGTGCCGATGCAAAGATGCTGGGACATGGATCAAATCGCATATGTCTGTTTTTTCGATTATGAGAAGGCATTTGATCGCATAAAACACGATAAGCTTATCCAGATGTTTAAAATAAATAGGTCTTGATTCAAAAGACTTGTCAATAATAAAAACCTCTATTAGCAGCAGACGGCAAAACGTACGTGTAGAATACGAACTCACAGATGATGTGGAGATTTTAAGAGGAGTGCGGCAGGGATGTATATTATCGCCATTTCTGTTCAATATATACGCTGAAGAGATCTTCTCTAAAGCACTTGAAGACGCAACTGAATGGTTCCTTGTAAATGGGAGACCCCTCAACAACATTCGATACGCCAATGATACTTTTCCCTTTGCCATCTTTACAGAAGACCTACAAAATCTGCTTAATCAGGTTGAGTCGATCAGTGCACAAAATGGTCTGAATATAAACATCAAGAAGACCAAGATAATGGTTGTCGGACGTACATCGTCAGCTGCCACCCTCTACATCAAGAACCAACCTCTAGTAAAGGTTCGCCAATATAAATACCTTGGCTGTATAGTGAATGATCAAGAAGACCATAGTGTGGAAGTCAGGTGTCGCATCGAACAAGCTAGAGCTGCGTTTATCAAAATGAGCCAACTTTTCTGAAACCGTAGTCTCAAACTCTCCACTAGATGCCGCCTGGTGTGGTGTTACCTACTTTCAGACCTCCTGTATGGAGTAGAAACGTGGACTTTGTGTAAAAAATTAGTAGCTTTCGAAATGTGAATTTACAGGAGAATATTAAAAATATCTTGGACGGATAGTCACAAATGAGATGGTGCTGTAAAGAATAAACAAAGGATTGGAATTACTGAAGACCATAAAGAGAAGAAAATTGCAATACATGGGCCACATAATGCGTGGTAACAAATACCCCCTTCTCCAATAAATTCTGCAAGGGAAGATAAAAGGCCGCCGAAGACCTGGCCGAAGAAGAACCCACTGGCTACAAAACTTCGTTGAATGGTTCAACTCAAGAACCACCGAGCCGCAACATCACGGGCCCAAGTGGCCATAATGACCGCCGATCTTCGATAGGAGATGGCACTTCAAGAAGAAGAAACCCAGTTATAACCAAACTAATGTGTTGTCGTTCTCTTTTTAAAATAATTACGAACATGAGTGCTTGAAATAGATGTAACTCTGATTGTCTGTTTGTGCTCGTGCTTGCCACCGATAGGGACGAGTGTCGCTTTTTCGACACAGTTCAAACGGTGAATGTGCTTGCGCTCGTGTGCCTGTTTACACGCGCTCGGTCGTGTCTATCGCGCGCGAATTCGTGGCGAACGGACGACCCGAATTAATTTGTGCGGACGACTACAATACAACACACATGTCGGACTGATCAAGCTATCAAATACTATATTTCCTCGAGTGTTACCAGGCAGAGCCAATAAAGTAAAACCCGCATCACAAATAACATAAAGATAATAAGTAAATTGGCGATGCTTGGAGGTTAAGCGCATAGTTAAATGCACTTATAAACTAATTGAAAAAAAGGATACCAAGTCCACCATGCTTGCTTTGTCTCCACTGACTGGCGTGCCCCGGTGCGTGTGAATACCTTGCTTGGCCCGCAGACGCGAACCGGGCTGCGCACCGGGGTGCTTTCCAAGCTGCGTGGCACGCGTCTGAACCCACTATTACATTCATTGCGCTGACCCACATTTTATAGCTGATAACGCATGGAGACATTACGTACTGCCGCAAAATAACTTTACTGCCTGGAGGTGTCCTCTTTCTTGATTAATGAGGTAAATATGTTACATAGGTGTAAGAAAGTGACAATTATATATACCAGACTACGCCGCCGCGCCGTTCCGTTGCGGGCTTTGTCAATGTTCCAAGCTTATATACTAATTGATTAAAACGTGGAAAGCATTTGATAGCGACAAATCAAAAATAGTGACAGGCAATATTAGGTTACCTGGGTGTCAATGACCGGTTACATACAGTCATCCCATAGAGTAAGTCGCAGTCTGATTAAGGTGCTATTTGTGTTTAATTCATGAATACATTCGGAAACGTACCTAGCTCTGTGTTATATAAAATTCCTAAATATGTATATTCATTTAATAAAAAGGATATTAATCATTTATGAATCAATTAACCTTAGTATATTTTCATATAACTTTAGTTTATTTTCGCTTATTAAATGCTAAGGCTGATCGTGGGTCCCAGTAGTTAAATGAGTGACGGCGAATACTTCTTACACCAAACCAATCGTGGCATCTGGCTGTGTGATGCCCCAGCCGCATAAAAGTATTACAGCTCTTAAAAATCCGATTCTCACAATCAACATTAAATTAACCCCATCCCCGATTTTACGCTATCCCTTGCAAGCATTCCGCCCATACGAATCCTCTCGTACATTCATCATTTAACCCTTCATCCCGGGAGCCAGAGACCGGACGCCAGCGCGGTTAGGTAATCAAAAACTGACCGCGGTCGGAAAAACATACAAAAAATGTGTAACCCTCAATTTTGGCGGGTTAACCGATGTTAAAAGGGACCTTTCGCGTGGCAATTGCCAACCCCCACTTGACTTCGCATCACCCGCCGTGATTATACAGGCGCCTGCTTCTGATGCCTATATTGATGGCCGCTGGACACGAACACAGGAACGCAGGATTATTCAGTCATGCCATTATCTTTCGTGTGCGCGGTAGTTTTACATATCTATAGATAAATATTATTTTAGAGTCCACAATGATATGTATTGGTTTCATAGGTATATAAGCGCGATATCATGAAATTCTAAGAAAGACCATGCATTATAATTGTCGCGACCTAGTATTCAAAACAGTCAATTGTTAACGTTTTTATTTTTAAAAGGACCAGTTCAATTTGTAAAGGATAGCATTAAGTAAACCTAAAGACTATTTTGCTTTTGATTTGTAAGATTGACAGTAATTAGGAAAACCATAAAAGTGGTGAAATTTTCGCTCATTGTCAGTTCTTTCGTGAGGTGAACGGTCAATTAACAAATTTAGAATATTGTTTTTTTTTTTAAATCATCGATTGCTGTGCCTAAAAAATCTAAATATATTTTGCTCAAAATCAAATTACACCTCGTTTATAATATTTCGAACCTGAAAAAACCCATTGATTGTGCCGGATGTCTAGCAGATTGTACTACTGGAGTTTGTAGATTACCTTTTGTACGAAACATCACGTTGTCCAGGGGTCTGTTTCGGTCCAGCGACTGTGAAGTCTACATTTTCGATATGGCTTAGCAGGAGCGCGTCATTGTTATGAGCGTGCGTCAAATTTTTGGCGACATGATTGCTGTTAAATTTGACGGCAATGAATATGTCCGTTGCGTAAATCGAGTAGAGTTGCGGAGTACCAATGGTCTGGTGGAGCATGGTCCTCCTGTCAAAGACTGCGGTGTCCCTGAATGCTTGACCTTCTGCCGTCACGTTGTCTGCTTATTACATCATGTAATTGTGAATAGCATCGAGACGGACTTCCGAAGCATCTTTTCCGATAAGAGAGGGACGTCGATATGCCGTGGGAATCCCACAGCTTCCTGTGGAGCATCCGCTATCACCGTCGGTAGCTTGAAGAGAATTGACTCCATCTCATATTGGTCACCTATATACAACTAGAGCTGTCAACTACAACGGTAGAACCCGTCACCTCAGGAAGTTTTAACGTTATCGGATCGTTCTGTCTCCCGTGAGGGGAGCGCAGAAGACTTTGGAGGAAAAACAATCCACTGTCTTACGCCACCTGCCAACGACATAGGCCAACGCCTTACTGCGAGGCACCGGGTAAGGTACCCAGCAGACAGCCTCAACCCGTGTCTACTAGGAAGGATATCATCGTCTGGAATTAACCATCAGGATACCTCCAACATCCCGACTGGTCACAGATTCGAAGTCACTTGCGCGACCTCTACCTGCCGTATGTTCAGCGGTGATTCGGTTTGAATCTATCGCGGACCAAAGGCTTCTTTTGCACGGCTCTAAATTCAGGAACAGGTAGCCTAATGGTCATTTCAAGAGTGATTGATGACAGGTCAATATCCACCCCCGCTTCTTAGAAGACTGTATATTTCCATAGTCTCCAGACTCCCTCTACAATTAGTCAGAGTGCACAACCGATAGTGTCGCCGAACGGTGCGCAAACCGTCCAGTAGCGTCGGAATGCAATCCCACTAGGAGAAACCGGTCCACCAGCCGTGTGGCCTGAGACGCGACAGTTTTACTCGGGTAGCCTTTCGCAAGAGGGGGCCTCTGAACAGAGGCTAAATCGTGAGTTGAGCCGATCTGAGGACAAAGTGGATATTGTAACCCAAGCTGCATGAAGCTGTTCGCTACCGGTTACTTATATACAACGTGGAGTGGTAGAGAGATGACCAGAGAAGCGTAAAAAAGCAAGGACAGCGAAAATGGTATAAGAACGGCATGACGATCGGCATCTATTTTTTTTTATTTAACATGAATCCACATCACATTTAATTATCACATTTCTTTATCACATTTAATTATAACATGAATCCACATCACATCACATTTCTTTATCACATTTAATTATAACATGAATCCAAATCACATCACATTTCTTTATCACATTTAATGTGATAAAGAAATTAAAATATTTGCGAATCTCGTAATAGATTTATTTTCTTATATGCTCTCACCCATGAACGACATTGCCAATTTTAGATGCAGAAAGCGGACCTCGTAACTAGAGCCAGTTATCAGAGGCTGGGAGGAAGGTGGGGCTCGGTGGGGTGTGATCATTTGCGCTACGTGACTCGCCCGTTCCGGTGATATGTTGTCGGGCGGAACGAAGACGGCCTTGGCGATGTAATCGGACTGCGACATACCATACGCCCCGTGATACGCTCAGCGACGCGCCGCGAATACCAACACAATTTGACCTGAAAATTCAATCTTCGCCTCTTTTGTGACGAAACACCTTGGGCGTGAGCAGCAAATCCGAGAAACGGCCTCTAATATATCGAATTTCCATCCGGATGTAATTTAAGCCTTCTGAATGCGAAGGATCCCTATAAATAGAGAAGTGATAAATTGACAGAAAAAGAAATCATAGCAGATAGAACTGTGACGGAACTACATGATGAATAGATAAAACTGTGATAAACTCCTTACATTATCAATAAAATTGGAATAATAATATATTTCTATATGCATTACGCTAATGGGTAATGAATATAGGTAATATACGCTAATGCTTACCTACTGAAAATACGTTTCACAAACCGATATAATACGAATATAATATAACAATAATAATAATAACATTCTTTATCGACCACAACAAGTACAAAAAACGGGATTATTGCCATACACGTCAATATCCTCCAGGCAACTAGTAGGTAGTAATTACGTTTGTTTGTGTCAGGACTTTTTTTTTTTTTTTTCATGGACTTCAAAGAAAACGAGAATATTACACAATTAATTCGCGATACCCAATACATATAAATACACAATACATATATTATTCGATGTCTAGTTCGTACTGCCAATTAATCTCGTTGACGTCGGCAGCAGCAGTAATCATTACTGTTATATTATTACGTAAATATTTAATTTATAATGTTCTAATATTAAAATATCGAGAAAGAAATGTTTTGTTTTCAGCCGATTTCCAAAAATACTAATTTTTAAGTTATATTTTCCTACAGCTTGATTGTGTATTTCTCTCCATTGTGTATTTCATCTTCATTCATTGTGTATTTCTAAAAGTAAGAAAATACCCATTAGGTACTGCTATTTATTTCGAAAATATGGGACGTGAAAATTGCATTTATTTAGAAAAAAATCATCTTTACAGATCTCAATTTGGTTGTATCTATACGGTATATATACTCCGATAGGTCTCTGTTTCTCCAACCCGACAGTATTAATGGAGCTTATTATTATTTATATTATCGTCCAAGTTATATCGTTTATTCAACTGAACTTTACGAAGATGCTTAGTAGCTAAGAAAGTCGGAGTTTGTAAAGCTTTATATATCGAAGATGCTTTGAGTAAGTACCGATAGCTGCATACGGCTGAGGAGAGACTTTGATCTGCCGATAACCGCGGACGAAGTTACGCCAACTCGCCGAGAAGGTGCGCCCTGAGTTGGCGTTTGTGCCGATGCCGCCCGCAGGTGATCATAATTAGGGCAGAGGGGTGCGAGGGGCCACCGCAGCAGGGTGGGGGGAGACAGAGGGTGAGGCTTCGCAGCCACGTAAGGTGGCCTGGATAAACGTCTTAATCACATCTGGGAGCCCGTCGAAATGCCTCCCGGCACAAAATACGTTTACATTAACGTGTAACGCCACCGACAATTTAGAAGCGAAGCGAACGAGCAGCAATTGTATAACATTAGAGACAAGGTAGACAACATTGTAATTAATCGAATGTCATACACATGCTATGGTAATAAAGTAGACTTGTCCGGAGTAGTGATCCCACCAAGCCCATCGCTGTCTTCTCAATACCCGCTAGAAGCCGAGAACCTATTAAAGCTAAAGAGTAAGAAACTTGTATTTTTTATATATTGTTGTATTACCGGGTTGCTTCGTAAGTAAGCAACCGACAGTAGTGGACATACACACAAGCGAAAGTAAATCGAAGTAATCGGAAATTATATCGAACCGAACTGATCAACGGCACCTGACGGACCGTCCAATACAAGCCATGCAGACAGAGAGCGACTCAAACTTGCCGACTTATTGGATCCTAGTACAGCGTGAGCGATATTGTTAAAATACGCGAGAGAATACGCAAAAAGAACAAACGAATGCTATCAGGTGCTCTATCAGAGGGGACACGTCCTATCACATGATGATATCAATACTGCTAAAGACAGCAATATTAGTAAAACAAAATTGACTGCTCCCCAAGAGTGAGAGATATACAAAAATAATAATTAATAATGTAAAACGATAATAATTCACATGGTAAATTAGTTTTTACCTTATTTATAATAATGAATTCCTGGAGAATCGTCTCCATAGCACAAAATAAATATTATAAGTACAATAGACAAACTTATTGACTACGCGTACAATCTTTTACAGCTGCTTACTAATGAAGAGTCGGCCATTGGGCCATCCGTTTGGGCTGTGGCGATTGCATGGTCCACTTTTCTTTTATTAATTTGCCTGTTTCCTTTTTAGTCCTACAGCAAGCCACCTTCGGCACCTCTGCCCTGTGACCCTTCACTACCCTTGTACTAAAGTACCCTTGTACTAAAGTAATGGGCGCCTTTACAACTCAGTGTGGTTTTAAAATTTAAAGTGGCAAAATTGCCAAAGTTTCTAGTTTATAGAGACATAATTTGGTGGCACAGAAGTGATATTCGAATGGCTACAAAAAAGGTACTGACTGTACAGAGACCTATATATATATATATATATATATATATATATATATATATATATATATATATATATATATATATATATATATATATATATATATATATATATATATATATATATATATATATATATATATATATATATATATATATATATATATACACATAGGTACTACGGCTGTTATGAAAACGGTATTCACAGTGGCACCAGCAGCTATATCAGGTCCACCACCTCTAAACCTTTTTATAAAATAAGGTGCAGCGAGAACAGCTCTTTGTCTTCAGCAGCTAAAATTCTGGAAGACAAAGGAGAGAACAAAAAACCATAGGAAAATTCTAATGCTACATGGGATAACTTTCAACTAACTGAATATAATTACAGACGAAATTATAACTGAGTACACTTTCAGAAAAGGTAAAACAATAAGTGCTGAGTTTGAAAACTTTGTTAATACAGAAGCATCCGATAGAACAACTATTTTTAAGTATGGCTCAAATACAAACAAAAAAACTGATGCTGGGTAAACTCGCAATCCCTCAGATAAAAGATAAAAAAAACGCGAATTCACACCCTGAGTCTGTAGTTATAATAACGGCTGCAGACGTA
This sequence comes from Micropterix aruncella, assembly GCA_944548615.1. Taxonomy (NCBI): domain Eukaryota; kingdom Metazoa; phylum Arthropoda; class Insecta; order Lepidoptera; family Micropterigidae; genus Micropterix; species Micropterix aruncella. Next base: position 20,334,262 of record OX155951.1, on the reverse strand, counting down.
AAAGAACAATCGGGTGCAAAAAAAAAGTATTTCGTATTATTTCACTTTGGTTTCCGACTTGGATTCTGACGATTCTGTATGTGATACAGATGAAGGCTCTCTAGCCACTCGCTACTATTTTCCCATTTTATCTAGCCGTAAAATAATATAAAAAATCAGATATTGTTGGTCGATGCTGGAGATCGGCCAATTATTTCGGGTAATCATTAGTGTTCGTGTTCATATTGATGAAACTCTTAAACGTAATATAATTCGATTCGGATAAGGACGATTTAGTCCAACCATATCAGGTGCTTGTACTTTTGATTATAGATGTGAAATAGGTCTCGAAGTCGTAATGATAAACATGCCAGCTTATTATAAATAGAATAACGATGAATTTACCGCGTGAAGTTTGTTGCATTCGACGTTTCGGCTAAGTTGCAACAGCTGTTGTCTAGGGTAGACCGTCGTCAGTCTACCCTGGAACTCCGCGGTTGCAACACCGTCGAAGTTTGGGTATTAAGAACTTCACGCGGTAAATTCGTCTTTATCCTATTTATAATAAACTGGCATGTGTATGAAGGATAAAGATGAATTTACCGCGTCAAGTACATAACACTTAAACTTTCGGCAGGGTAGACTGACAACGGTCTACCCTAACAAACTTCACGCGGTAAATTCGTTTTTATACTATTTATAATGTCAAACTACCGCGATAGTCTTCGGCGCTAGCTTATGTATCCTCTCCTATAAAATATTTCTCTCTATTCCCAACTAAATTGTAACCCAGTAAACAATATCGACATAATTCTAATTATAAAAATATCGTACTCCATTAATGTTAAAAGATAAATAAATATTTAAGTCATTACTTAGGGCTAAGATATCTTCCAAAATCCAAATACACGAACACATTCAGTATGCTCATTCGTGCGCGTGTTATGAATAGTGTTATCGCACTGGTAATAGGATCCCATAATAATTAGTCGCCAAGCAGATTATGTCGGCTTCTAGCAAATTGTGGAGTGGCTACGATCGCCATTCGGCGTTTAGTGTGCATGGTATTTAATTGCCCACTAATATGGAACAACCGATAGATGCACACAAAATTGGCCGCCCGCTCAATGCTTTCAATTTGTACGCAGGAATGACATGTCAGCTGGAATGAGGCGCAGAGCGGCTTGCTCGGTACCGCTCATTAATAAACGCCCTAAATAGGCGAGTAGCGAGGGAGGGAGAGGGGGGGGGGGGGGGGGGAGGGAGAGGGGGGGGGGGAGGCAGCCCCCCCCCCCCGGATATTCTCTGATGTGTTATTAAACGCAACGTCTTGTATTGTTATCATTAAATAAGTAAATATAATAAAAGGAATAACAGACAGGACTGCCGTTACATAAAGTGAACTACTGTATTTATAATTATTTTTTCAAGGAAATATTTGTGGTTTATGCTTTTATCCATATAGATAGAGATATATATTTTCGGAATGTACTCAATCAGACTCTTCATTTGACACTAAACACAATATATTTGGACAGTAAGACAACTCTCTATATCATATTTTGACAGTTAAGGACATATGGGTTCTAACATTCTAACAATATCGCATACTTTTAAATCGGCTTAAGCAATTAGAAGTTAAAGTGGAATAAAGAAACGGAAAATATACATAGGTGAACCCTGAACTCCTTTTTTTGTTGGGCAGCCGTGTTGAAAAAGAATGGACTATTATATCAATGCTCTTAGTGAGACAATTAGTATACTCGTATAACTTGACATCAAACATCTAGGTGACAGTGACCGCATTCAGGCGGCAGAGAAGACCTACAAAATGCTTTATCCCGATGATGTTTATACCGAGGATGATTAACCCTTCTTGGACACCATGGCTGCAGATGCGCTGTACAAGCGCTATGTCAACAGCATTCTTGAATTCGTATCTCAGAGTCTCCGCAAAACGGTGTACACAAATCCCAACTGAAGAACATGCATAGCCCCATGCGAACATCTCGCATTTGATTCCTATAGTGATAGACTGGAGCACTTTAATATACTGTCCCTTGAAGACAGATGAACTGTTATACATATGTGATCCGGATATGGCGGTACTATGTACACGACATCGTCAACAGAGCCTTATGCAGTTCATAGTTGGTTTACGGTATCGTACTACGGTTTACGGCAAGTTTACGATATCGAGTTGTTATAGCTTTGTATACGACTAATCGTTTTTTGCTATATCGAATCGTTATATAAAGTCGATCGCCATATAACGGACATTCCTTAAACTTGTGTGACTTGACCTTTTCTTTGTTTGTGAAACTTGACCGTCTATATTCATTTTCCTAGCAGCCAATAAAGAATTTATATTATTTTGAAAATAAATTCTATTTGATAGATGCAAAGGACGCGTAGAAAAAAGCATTATCGAACTCGCTGCATTATAAATTACTTTGGAAGTTTAAGAATTTTGATTTTCTCTCTCTTTAACTCGTAACACATAATAACATATACAAGTGATAATTCACTTTTAATGATGATATGATATTTTTGACGTTGTAATGATACTATGGGTACCCGTAATAATGCGTATGCAGAGGTAATATAGTACAGTAGATATAGGTTTTTGGGGCGGAACTTATTCCTACAAAGACCGATATTGATTTTGTTGTTCCTTGTTGATATCTTTTTGACATACTAAAAGTCTAGAGAAATCTGACTGCTGACTGCATTTTTTTGGCCGCCTTCTTGATTTTATTATCATAAAAAATCGTGTGCGGTAGCAAATTATAGAAATAAGCATGCTAAAAATATTTAGGTATTGGTTTTAAATATAAAAATATGTATCAAAATAGTGGCCGAAAACTGAACACTTAGGTATGTAGAGCTGAAGGTCTTATTTTTAATAATCAAAATGCGTTTTATAATACAAATATAAATGTATTTCATCAATCTTATGTGAAAAGTTAGATGTGTACATAAATATATAGTAAAATACAATCTTCTTCGAGTGTATCCCTACCTGCTTCGAGAGTGTCCTAACCTTTTCACTAGTAGAATGCTCAACGTGAACAACCGCTGAAATGCCAATACCATCGATCAGTGGTTTTTCTATTTTGACAATTTGCAGGCGGCCGATCTCCAAATTCATGCAAAATATGCAATTATATGCGAAAAGTCACCGTTATACATTAGTATGCGTGCTCAGACACCCCCCTACAAAAAAAAATTCGAGGGTTGAAAACATGCCGCCGTAAGTTTTATTCCCATGGCTGGCTCTCTACGCGAGCAGCAAAAAGTCGAGGTGGGTTAACACGTGGAAGAAGCATGGGTGACAGTCAACGAGCTTCTTGGATATTGATCCACCCTGCATGTAATGTTATTTTTGCTATGAGCAATTTCACTGACGTCTGTTATATTAGCAGTCAACAACACATTGAAATATTCGATTCTAGAAAATCTAGAGATTACTTCAATTTTCGGAAGATCCCAATACAGGTGATTCACAGTGCGTTGAACTATATAATATTTTCAGTAGGTTAGTAGACAGTGAATTGAAATGCAGATGAATTCAAATGAAATCCAAACTGATTGGAAAAACTTTCAACTTTGTTACCATGTTTAATTAGGATCAAGCTGATGATGAATAATGAAGATATTAACGTTTCAATATACCTATTTAAATAGGAATCCTCAACCAGAGAATGCTGATATGTTTTTCTGTAAATCCCGACCACCAAAAACTAAAGGAGCGCTTTAATTATGACTTATCTATACTTCCTCCGTCTTTATTTGTTCCAAAAACTCAGCAACTTTGGATGACATACCATCTAATTCAAATTAAATATTACATGCGAAAACATCGTATGTTTTTGACTGTGGTGCACACATTGCCATGGCCATCAAATGGTAAATTTTCAGATGTGTTTTAGCTGTGTTCTACTAACTAGTCATATTGCTAAGCAATATCAAGTGGTGGAAATACTTGATATCTTTGATAACTTTCATACAAAAGATGTAAAGCATCATACGTACAAAATAGTCATCAGTAACAGTGCAATTTACTGAAATCTCTCCACTTCTTATAGGAAAATCCCTTTCTTTATCTAATAATGAAAATAAAAAGTGCCTTATAGCAATGCATGGGAAATAGAAGCAAATTGCCACAATATAATTCATGCTACAGATGACGCTGATACAGTTATTGTAAAAACTGCACTGACCTTGGCAGAAAAAGCACGTAACAGTTGTTTCTGATGACATCGATGATCTAGTACTTTTGATTTATCATAATACACGAAATATTTCTTTGCAGTTATTTATGGTTAGTGGTAAGAACGTGATATTAAATCGATGCAAAAGAAGCTTGATGAAAGGGATGCACAATTATTGTCTATTCACATGCTTTAACTGGATGCGACACCAAGAGCTTCTAATATGGTAAAAGTAATCAACGGCATATCGACATTTCTGGAAATGTAAGGAATTTAGCATTTTCACCACCCTATTTGGATCAGAAATGCAAATAGAAAGGAACTCAGAGATATTGTCAACAAGAGGGTTGTTGTTATTGTACGGTGAAAATTCAAAGAGAAACTCTGTACATACTACGATATTACTTTAAAACAATTGACTGCCAAAAGTGAATTTAATATTACAAGATCGCTACCTACAGAAGATACTGCTGCCCATTATCTTCACCGCGTATATTTACAATGTTTTTATTGTATAACTTTGACACAATGTTAATAATGTTGTTTTTTAAAATCAATATCATAATATTATTAGCGTTAAATTTACTGCTATTTGATACCAAACACGATTTTTTACATATTTGCATAGTCAGATTTTTCTACCATTAAAAGTATATCAAAAAGATACCAGCAACGAACTACAAAATTAATCGCCGTCTTTTTGGGAATTAGTTCCACCTATCACCTTTTTTCTGCATATATCTACTAAACATTATAATACCAACGCCAAGTCTCGCCGAAATATTAAGACAAGAAATAAAAGACTCCTGCACGTGATTTACTCGAAACTCGCAAAGTAACTTGAGCCCGCTTCTGGAAACGGCAATTATAATTCTTAAGCACAAGGGGCACCTCGTTAGGGAGACTTAATGAATGGAGTACTTCCTCATTCAGGAATCCCACGAATTTCCACATTTTGATTTCTCTCTTCAAAGCTTTAAAGCCACCTTACAGAAAGCTCTAGTTGCAGTTGCGCTAATTACATAGATATTGTGGATAGAATATAGTACCTACTCAGAACGTGAGCTATGTTTGTAGAATATTTACACTGAGACAAATATTGAACTTTCTTACATTACCATTTTGTTATTACGGTGTTATACAAAATAAAGATGTTTCAATCATAATTTTGTTGAATCACACAGAAATTTGTTGAAACTCTATTACTCGATTATATGAACAATATTTTCCGTACGGTTAATAAGGAAATAACAGTATACTGTAGTTTAATCTTGACTAATTTTTACGACTATAACCGTACGTATACTACTGCATGCTGTCAGACTAAAAGCCAGATCCCAAGGTCGCGACGTAATGAAATTATGGCACGGTAACAACCGTCACGCCAACACCGGTACGCGTCATGTTAATTTATACGTATGGAAAACAGTCCGCGTAATATAAGTAATCCTTCTTGAAACATGCGTATTTCCGTGTATTAAATCGTTATATTTTTCTCGGTGTAACTCCTAAATCAGAGACATTCTTAATATGATACGAAGGAAGGAGTTATAACTATGTAAGAAAAGTCAGTCTCTTTCTCTCTCTCTTTCTCTCTCTTTCTCTCTCTCTTTCTATCTCTCTCTCTCTCTCTCTATCTATATATCTATCTATATATCTTTTTCTATATTTATCTCTTTCTCTCTCTCTCTCTCTTATATCAAGCTCACCCTTTGAACATAATGCAGCTATCTCTGGAAAAGACATTAAGTGACACGCAATAAACTATCTGTGAAAATATCATTGTAACCGATAATGACCATAGATAAAAGGAGGTAAAGGTGCAGTAAAAAGTTTGGTAAGGAGGTGTCTATACCCGCTCGAAGAGGCGCCCAGGTCAGTGAAATCACTGTCTAGCTAGGGCATCGGAGCCTATCTATCAACTAGAAACGATCACTCGAGGGTTAGTCGGCGGTGTTGCCAAATTTCCACATTCAATTTACGGCGCAAAACCATTTTTGATCCAAATTTATTTCTCGAAATATTCAATGAGTAATAAATTATTATCTGAAAAATAATTCTAATATTTATAAATTTACAAATTTATCGACATTTTAAGAAATTATGTTATACATTAAGCGATAATTTGATTAGTGTTCCTGTAAAGAATCTAAAAAAGATGTTTTTGTTAAGTTAAAAGCTTTTTCGTAAGGAAAATTCAAATTCAAGTCCAAATAAATATTAAAACTCGACTCGAGATAAAAATATCTAGAAACAAACAAGGCGCGGCGGGCAGTAGTAGACACTGCATGAACTGGGATCCGGGATGGGCAACGAAATGTGCAGAAGAGATGACGATACAACGCCACGATATGCGCTTCTTTATATGTATTAGCAAGGATATTTTAGACATTTTATATTTTTTTTATTATCTCAGTGGTATTAACTGACTAGGATCTCTATATTTTACCTACTGGTAGGAAACCCTCATAGTTTATTACCTACCTAGTTATTAAGTTTTTTTTACCCACCAGATCGGTGTTTTACCTTGGAACCCGCCTTGTTGCCTATTGGCAACATCTCTTAGTTTGGCATTTATAGCATCATTCAGTCAAACCCATCCAAGGATTGACCGCGCCCAACGTTGCTGAACTTCGGTAACAAAGAGTAGAATCGGTGTCAACGTGGCTACGGTCGCTATCAGTAGATTATATATGGCTATGATTTTTCCTGTTGTCTTACTTTGTCCGAAACGTCGATGTCTCGGATGGACAATTTTAATAAAACTAAAAGGTGTAAAGCCAAATCATCAAGACTATACCTGTCAGTGATGCGGACCTCGACGAGTCGGAGAGATCGTTACCTCGAGAAATGGTCGAGGCAGAAGGAGTCAAAGTGTGCGAGAAGGAGAAAACGAAAGACGTGAGAGACGGAGACAGCGCGAGATCAGAAGGCCCTCACCACGCGGCTCAGCGAGCAACAGCGCGATGTGATTAGTCGGCTGCTTCAAAAACCGACGAGCCTGCTGCAAACTCTAGGAGAACACGAGCAGCGGGCGCCACTGGGAGCAATAACTTTTTTACATTCGTTAAATAAAATATCGTCTTTTTTGTTAAAATCATATTTTTTCGTGACTACTTTCTCTCCTTCAACTTAGCGGTCTTAGGCGGTCTCATCGAGGAGCTATCGCAATGCGGCTGTCACCATTATCGAAGTCCCAGGTAAATTTCACTGTGTAAAATCGGACTTTCGCAGACAATGATAGCTCTGGAAGACTTGGGTCTGATACGCAAAACGAAGTGGCAGTCCATGCTGCGTTCGACGGCGGTTCATCCTATTACAGTTCAGGGTGCGAACCAAACGGTCGACCATCGACCATTACAGTATGAGCAAAGTCAATTTACGAATTCAAAGTAAAAACAAGAAGTATCACAACAGAAAAAAACGCAATAGATAATCAAACATGTAGCAATAATGCACCCAAATAGATCATCACCAAAAAATGTTAAATAAATTAAATATTAAAATAAAAGAAATTCCACATACAATACTCGTCTGTTTAATGAAAATCTTGACTTGCGTAAAATTTTGAATACCGAATGGGTACATGTGAAGTCGTATCATGCCATTAAAATATTTTATTCTATTATAGTCTTTTTCGTCATTCAGTAAGTAAATAAGTAAGTAAGTAATAAATATTCGCTTAAAATGCTTATAATTTCGCATCCATTCTTTTACACAAATCGTCAAAAACTACAAACCGAAAAAACAAATTGTTTTTTAATATAACTTTTTAATATTATTTGTAAAAACTCGTGTATTGGCAGCACTGCCAAACTCTGCGGTTTGCCCTCTCCTCCCGATTTCGATAGGTCATAAGTTATCGGCGTAGCGCGATCGCCACCTAGCTGCGGATGCCCCCGGGCCACCGTTATAAATAGCCGGTTGTGTAAAGTTTGCCGAATTCGCAAAGCTAAATAAAGCGGCTATTTTTCGCCGCCGAATCGCCCGTTCGAAGCTAGTTTGTATTTGCCAATCGATCAAAGCGCGGCCTTATAGTTTATCGCACAGTATCATCTTTATCGGTAGTACCTTTTAGAATTTAGGGACAAGGAAACAACTTGTTAGTGTTATTAGGATTTCAATTATTTTTTCAAACACAATGCTGTGCATACATAGCCAGGCATGCGGTGCCGTTGATTTTTATAACCCTATATTACATTTTGTAATAAAGCTTATCTTATATGGCCAATATTATTATACACAATCAGTCCGAATCCGAATTATTGAGTTTGAACTCTGGTAATAAAATACAAACGAAGCTGCCAGGGAATTCACCAACCGAAGTCGGGCACATCATAATACTATTTTTACACTTCTGGGGGGTGAGTGGTTGATTTCGGACTAACGACCGGCTGTGGTAGGTTTAGGACCACTGTCTTGCCACATATGAGCGTCTACCTTACCACCCATTCACTCCCCTTCAAAGCCATAGAATTTGATATGCGGAAATTGCGGTTTTAGATATTTTTTTCTGGGAAAAAGTTCATTATTTTTCTGGTAAGACCAAGATTTGTAAAGAGGTGAAACAGAGATTTTTCACCGCGTGAAGTGAGCCTTTCCGGGTGACGGCATTTGCGAGATCATGGTATTTATTTAATTTGTACTCGTGGTTTTTTGGGAAATTTGATTCCCATGGAACAGTTAATTCTGCAATAGGATCTTCTGAGATAGAGAGTAAAGAGTTATATCTGGACGGAGGCGTGTGCATTCAAGATTTTCAGGGAATTTATACTGCTTAAAGACCGAATCGACCTCCAGATCTGAAGCTTTCTCGATTATAGAGAAAGGTTTTGTAGTTAATTGTTTTTTTGCCTGTAGAACCATCCCACACAAACTGTATGGGGGTTTGAAGAGTAATGTCAAACCCTTGTTAGCACGAGCCACTGAGAGGATAATTACCTCGCGAATAACAGCGAGGACACTGTTATGGCGGTAAACTTTGTTTGGCATTAAATAAAGAAAATCTCAGGTAACCAAATCAACAAAGACAAATCAAATGCTTTGGTCATTAAACGAAATGCTAGAAAATGTTAGAAATGCTAAACAAAGCACCGCTTTATAGGAATATCTCCGAAATATTTAAATAAAAATATCTCGAAAACAGCTCGCCCAATTTTACCGACATTTTTAGTTTTTGTTCAAATAAATGGAATTAAAAAATGGTTAATAGAAATGCCCTCAGTAGATAACATACTATATTAAGGCCGGAATGGGCGTTATCAGGTCATGTCTCTAATTATTTACAAAAATGCATGTATATAAAGGTGTGGTCATTTCCAAATAGAGCGGTCATTGTTAGGCCTAGATGTCAATTTAGACGACCTCTGGATAATACCTAAATGTGGTGCTTGAAATTTTATGCGTCCGAAGCTTATTTATTTCACATTTAGCATTAAAATGTTAGAATCTAGTAGTATTTCTTTATTTTTTCGATTTCTAAGAAAGGTTACTATACAGCAATAATTCCAAAAAGGCATACTTTATCCTTGATCACTTTTTCTCGTACAACTAGTGATTCCGAGAAAAACGTAAAAATCACTTCTATAAATAGGTACACGTATTTCCATAGAAGCGATTAGTGGCTACAAGTAGCAATCAGTGGTACCATCGCATTTAGTGGTATTTTTCGAGTAGAAAAAAAGACGTTGTCACTTTCTCAACCCGAGGGCTGTGGATCTATGACGTCCCAAAACAGCGATTCTTGGTATCAGGTTTTGTCGATTTACTCTATAACTATTATACATAAGCGATTTAGACGAGTGAGGTGTTATATGACACGTATTTGAATGCCAAAAAAAATCATAACAATCTTGAGTATAGACCTAATATTCTAGTTATTTAAAAAAATTTTTTTTTGGTAATTATTTAATTTAATTTTAAATAACGCTATAAAGAATATATTTTAACAAATACTGCAGAACTTAAGATATTACTATGTCTTAGAACACAATTAGAAATTATATATTTAATCATTTGTGTAATGCTTTTTGCATATAATTATTATTTTGCAAGTTAAAAAAAAGAACTCCAATTTCTGATTTGTTTCGAAGCTCTTGGGACATCCTTTCACTTTATTCGATAGGGCTAAAATTTTACACAGAATTTTTGAAATGGCACTTAAAGGAAGGGGGGGAGGGCACAGAAAATTAAAACTTCGAAAAATAAGGGCCACCCTAATCCCCATTCTCTACTCGCAATGGTAGATATAGCTACCGCTTAATAAATGTTTTACTTTACAACTTACTTTACATCTTCTACTTTTTATATCTATCGCTATATTATATTAGTCCAGTAACTAGTACATCATAAGTTGCATCAAGTGGGTGTAGTAGGTTTCCTTTTTTTATATGGGATGTGCCTGAGATGCAAAATCCAAGTTATCGACCTAGGCAGCCCTTCGGAACACTTCGGAATATCTCAAAAACTGTTAATTTTTTGCACTTTTTTCGGTTTCTTCCCATTTTGACCATAAAGGAGCACCTTTTCGGCAAAAACTGTTGTATGTATTTTATAACTACATAAAATTTTATATGACTTGAGACTAAAATGGGCCCGGTCGCCTTGATACTTTCTGAGATACATCTTTTAAAATTTTGACAAAATATCCAAACTTAAAAAATATTTGCTAATTTTCTTGTGCAATTGCCTTTATAGTAGATATATTCATCATGTACAATTGCATTTATGTCTTTAATAACCCGTCTAACATGAGTCAGTGAAGTACACATTTATTCAAATTAACATTTTGAAAGAGGTTGGGTAGGAGGGGGAATGGGGGATGGTTGAAAGGTGGGATCAGACCATATATAACCATGACAAGGCTACCGGACTATATATTATATTTAATATTTTATTGTTATGCTTCATAAAATATGAATGTAATTTTGGAAGATTGGAAATACAAGGGGACTAAATAACATTTAGTTTTTTTTTAGATAAGGTCATAGTATATCCTATTACATATTTTTTTTATCTATATAGGGGTTTCCAATAAAGGCGGTTCGATCTTGACTGTGCAATAAAACAAGCTGAGAGTGAGGTATTAATCGAAATTCTTTTTAGTTTGAAAAGCTTATGTATGGAATATGACATCGTTCAAATATCCGCCGCGGCTTCGCACGGAGGCACAGATCAGACTGGTCCAATGTTCAATGACTGCTATAATAACGTTTTAACGTGCTCCTCAATCGTGTATCTCGCCATTGTGATTTGGCATCAGTTGCTGAATAATAAACAACAGATTAGACAGACGCCACTAAAACAACATGGCTGCCACAGACTGTCAAAATCGACTCCCACTTACAGCATAACACGCTATGTAATTAGGAAACTGTTGGGATATGAATAGACGACGTGTTAATTTTGCTCCATTTAATTATTGATTGACTGATATTGGAAGCATGTGTCTGTTTTGCAAGTTCTTGAGCCCGGTAGACAAAATTACCTTAGCCGTTAAAACTACTCGGGTGGTGGGTAATTCCCTGTATCTATCTCGCCTATTTGGGGAGTTAATGGGACTTGTTAAATTGGCCACGAAGACCCATTTGTTCAGGGTCGGTCATACTTACGGGTCAACACCCTTCCAGCGGCCTCCACGCAGAAGGGAAATCCAGGATAGGACGCTGGCCTGTGGGCCAGTCTCCCCTAGGAGTCAACCTTCGGGCGCTCCTAAACCGTTTACGCACCGTACGGCGTCAGCCAACCGATTGTGCGCTCCGACTAACAGCCGGGGGAGTCTGGGAACAGTAATGTTTCCTATAGAGTAGGGGTGGTTGTTAACCTTACGGCAACTACTCTTGAAACGACCATTCGGTCACCCGGTTCCGGGTGAATAAGCCAGGCAAAGGATGCCGTAGTCCGCGATAGATTCGGTACACACCGTTTTACCGCTACGTAAGGGATAGGACCGCGCAAGCGACCTTCAACCCGTAACCAGTCCGGAAACTGGAGTAATCTGGTCGCAACTGGCAGTAAGGGCGCGAGTGACGGCCTGCTGGGTGACTTACCTGGCTATCTCGCGGTAAGGCGTTGGCTTCTTACGGGCGGAACTTGAAGGTGGACTGTTTTGTCCTAAGTCTTCTGCGCTCACCTCACGGGAGACAGAACGATAAAATTTCGTTAAAACTTCCTGAGGTGACGGGTTCGCCCGTTGTAGTCGACAGCTCTATTTTTACCTATTTGTAGATACTTGTTATTCACCTCGCTAGAACATTACATTTATTATAATACTCACAGCATTAACCTAAGATATTTTTTTAAATTGTGATCGATATTACTAACTTTAAGCTACAACACAATTACAATTACAACACAATTTTATAACAAAATAACTCGATGATAAATCTCATAAATTTTAGTACACAATTAAACATATTATTTGTCGTTATAACTTAATTTCTAGCGTTACCAATATTACCAGTTACCACAGCCAGTAAAATAACGTTGAAGATGTTAGTGAAATCGTTTCACCGTACAATATTTCGATATTCATTACGTAACACTTAATTGCACATTGCACGCTGCTTGTTAATTAAACTAGTAAAGCAGGGCATGAAAACAATTATTTATGAAACAGCAGCAAAGCCACAGAAAAGCGGGCTGTAGCAGACCGTCCTGTTATACCAAGCAAACTTTTAGTGACTTTTCACACCGGTGGAAATTTAAACTTTAAACAAATACAATTTTGGTTCAGAATTTCATATTAAATCCGCTGTTATATTTATTGGATTATCTATTATTTTCTGCAATCACAACCTAATAGAAACAAATATTTTTATTGCCAAAACTATGAATAAGAGCCAGAAGGCAGACAACCACTCTTGTATAAAGTGACTTCTATTCCCATTTATATGAAATTTCCTCTTGGCATCTTAGCTCACTGTTTATTTACAGTTTTGATGGCAGCTGTATATTGAAGCATTGAACTTAGCAATGTTTTAAGAACATTCAACGGCTAGATTGACCTTTGATTTCCACTTATATTTTATTGTTATACTGAAAAACCCATGATATTTTATGTCTTCTAGATGTTATTGATATAGGTAATTAAGAACTTGTCATACTTATATCGTTCATAAAACGGCAATAATTATATGGCATTAATCAAGAAAGAGAAATAATACTAATATAATAACCTGTAAATATCATAATATACATTTTTTTTAATAACATTAGATTATTACGCGGTAGGACGATTCAATTACTGCCCTAATGCCCTTGTTGTTCGCGAAGTAATTAGCCTCTCCAGTGACTCGTGCCAACAAGGGTCTGAGAGTACCCTCCAAATCCGCAACACGGTTTGCGCGGAGAGCTCTAAAGACAAAAAAATATTCGACTACAAAACCTTCCTCAATCATCGAGAATGCTTCATATTGGATTCTGGAGATAGAATCGGTCTCTAAGCAGTGTAAATTCCCTGAAAGTGTTGGATGCACAGCATTCCGTCTAGATAAAACTCTGTACTCCCTATCTCGGAAAATGGCCCTTATGTTAGAATTATTTTTTTTCAAATTGCCGAATATATGTGAATTTAAAACTAGAGAGCTCGCTGCCATGGAACAAGTCCTGGCACTTAGTTGGACAGCAGCAGTACATACATGCTAATTCTCATATAGGCCGTGTTCAATTTTTATTTTTCTTTTAATAAAATAAATAATTGTTTATTGATATGAATATTAGTGATACATATGCTGTGCGATATCCCGCCTCGTAACTATGCCGTCTGACGGGGATATCCTATGGGTTACAGGTGGATCATTTGGTTGCTTGTGCAAAGTTTAGTTGACAGTGGAAGCGTTTGAAAACTTATGATGAGTATTGAGAGGTGAATTATCGATATGGCGATCGCTAATCAAAACTCACGTACCTTGACGGTCATGTAGCTGCAGCAGTGGGATGCTCGCTGCTGATTCCGCTTTTGCGTAGCGCGCACGGCACGATCGAGGGATTCGTGCGGCGTGTCCGGCGCGACGCGTGCGCTGATCCAAGTATATGTCGCGTGCGACGCGCTGTTTCCTGTGGGATGCAGTCGTAACACTCCTGTAGGATCGCTTGTGCCTTTTACAACGAATCCGAGTCCGCGATTCCGAGACAACAAACGAGGTTTTTGTCTAAGTCGGCGAGGCCGTGACAGCGGCCGAAAATCGTTGCTACCGTTCGAATTGACAGACTGACCCGCCGCCCGTTCGAAAGCGGGCGATGTTGCCAACTGTTAGGTTTTTGTGAGTTGACAGCTCTCACCAATCGATAATTGAATTATGCAAAATATAATATTAAAATGAATTCGAATTTATCAATAACAATATCGAACATATGCATTGTAAATAAATAGTAAAATTAAATAAATAAATTTAAAAAAAAATAAATAGATGGGAATCAAATATCCCTAAAGACTACAAGTACAAATTAAATAAATACAATGATCTCATAATTGCGGTAACCCGGAACGGCCTTACTGTTCACCTTTACGCCTACCAGCCAAATTTTGGTTTCACCTTTTTAAAGATCTTGGTCTTTCCAGAATAATAATCATTTCCTTCCTAGAAACAAATATCCAAAACTACGACTTCCGCATCTCAAAGTCTATGGCTTCTAAGGGGGAGTGAATGGGTGGTAATATGTATGCTCACATGTGGCAAGACAGCTATCTAAAACCTACTACTGCCGGTCAGCACTTAGTCCGGAGTCCACCGCTCAACCCCAGAAGTGTAAAAATATTATTATTATGGGCCCGTCTCCTGTCGGTGAATTTTATGGTAGCTCCGTTTGTGTTTTATCTATTACGAAATGTACATGTTAAAAAATATATATCTTACATATAGATGAACAAATCTGTGTGATACATGACATATTACACTTAAAATTAATACACAATAAGGAATACGACATGGGATACAATATTATGGGGTATTCTTGAATAAACGAAATGTTGTAGCTTTAAACAATAAAGTGGTCTATGATATTATAGATATAAATTAATATAGGGTGATACATTAAAATTAATGATTTCAAAAAAGGATGGTTTTGTTTTTGAATATTATTGTTTTTGAATATATTGCAGGTATGAATGTGAGATAAACCATAAATGAAACAAGTAAATATGTATAATAAAAAGATTAAAAAATACGACCGCTATTACAGAAAGTGAATTATTGTATTTATAATTATTTTTATTGCGGTTTTTTAATGAAATATTTGTGGTTTTTTTATTTATCCATATAGATACATGTATATTTTCCAAATGTACTCAATCAGACCTTTCATTTGATATTAAACACTATATATCTATATTAATTTATTAACATTTGAATATTTAGGTCATTACTTATGTACTTGATATTTAGACAGTAAGGGTACTCTATGGCACTCGGGATGACATAGCGATTATAACAATAGCACACACTTCTAAATCGGTTCAAGCGTTTAGAAGTTATGGTGGAATTAAAAACGGAAATCATACATAGATGAACCCTGAACACATTACACTTTTTTTTTGTCGGGCAGTCGTGTTAATAGGATGGTTTTATTTTTGAATATGATCTACTGTATGCTTGTGAGATAAACCAGAAATGAAAAAAATGCTTGATGGTTACGATATTCGTCTTATCGTCGATATTTTATTTATCCGCTCTCTCTTTTTATATTGGGTGTGCATAATATACATCTTTTTATTTATTTATTTACAAATCAATATTACAGTTCACATCAATTCGTTGAGATGTAATATAAAAGGCATTAAATATGCAAGCTGAAGCATTAAAAATAGTAAGAGTTACAGAATACATAAATTTAAAAAAAAACAATCGATCGCATTCTAGCATAAACATGTAGTGCAATGCCCATTGAAGAGATGTGGGCTCGCAGTAAAAATATCCAGGTCTGACGCTGTCGAACATAGCGCATTTATGTGTCGCATGGCACGCGTAAGAAGACTCCATCGACTTAAGTGGGTTGGCGAGGACGGCTTCGCAAATAGAGTATGTGATCCAGCTTGAATATAGTTATCCGGAACAAAGAGACAAACCTTCGCTAGCATGCTAGAATTATCAACTTTGCCGGGGCCTAGCTTAAAAACGTAGCCCATGGTGACCATTTCCCTCTCTTTTTGAGAGTTTTAGCGTCTTTTGGAATCTTTTTTAACGTGTATGAGAAGCGACGACACTAGAGTCAACAGTTGTGAGTTTTGCGAGGTCGCAGACCTCATATTGGCAATTTTATAGCGATCCGAATTGAAAAAAATACCACGGGGGAAATTGACCTTCGTGAACTGCAGATGGGTCAGTCGATAAATAATATTTCCTGGACGTTATAAGGCGACTGCGAGAAAACGTTTGAAAAGGGCTCTTTTGGTGGAACAACTATTCTGGAATATTGAACCATGATAATGAAATTTGTCTATGATTTTTTAACAAAAAACTCAACGAATGTCTTCGACGAAGTGCAGTATTCAACAGATACGAGTCAATTTTAATTTTGAAGGCGAAGACATTGTGAGACAATGGAAGCCATAAAATATATTGAGCAAAGCGAGCTGAACATCACACCAGAAAATATCCATTAAAAAATGTAATGAACACTAAATTATTCGTTAGCGAAAGTACACTGAGAAAATATTGAATTGATTCTTACATTACCATTGCTATTGCGGTTTTTCTTTTTGAGGACGATTTGAAAAATCTTTTTGAGGACATATTCTTATTTTATTTATTTGTTTTATTTATTTATTTAGTAGTAACACATCTAGTAAAAAGTTAATGTCATATTTGATTAAGATGTTAGCAAGAAATTGATGCGACATTATTTTTATGATTGACACAGTCGCCTAACTAGGCCTAGGCCTGTTCTAAGGCAGAGTTTTAATGATGATATTAAGTGTGCACTGTCAACTTAATCTATAGTTAGTACTTATTTTTAAATCGCCAAATATAAAACTACAAATATTTACGCATAAAATACAAATATGGATAGATACTTATATACATCTATAGATAAAATATATATCCATATATGCACACATACACATACATATATTTATACGAAAATAATAATAAAACCAAAATAAATAAAATAAAAACTAAAATAATATACATATATAAATCAATTACGTCTAAACTACGTAAAGGTCTAAACTACGACAATTTGCTCAATAAAATCAATAAAAAAACACGAATGCCGTCATAGAAAACGAATTATTGTATTTATATTTATTTTTATTCGACGGTTTTTTTATGAAATATTTGTAATTTATATATTTATCCATATGGATACACGTATATTTCTGGAATGTACTGAATCAGACCTTTTATTTGACACTAAACAAGGTATATTTATGTTAATTTATTGACATTTGGACATTTTGGCATTTACTTGATACTTGAACAGTTTATGATGACAACATGACTTTCGGGATGGTATAACGATTCTAACAGTATGACACACTTTTTAATCGGCTTTAGCGTTTAAAAGTTATGGTAAAATAAAGAAACGGAAAACATACATAGATGAACCTTGGACACATTACACTCCATTTTTGTTTGGACAGTCTTAAAAAGGATTAATCCTAATTAGGCGCAGATACTCAACTATATTACGTAATATGAAAAGAGTGGACCATATAAGTAGCGTAAGAAATGAGAGAAGAGATAGAAAGAGAGAGGCAGAAAGAGAGAACCTAGAATGGCTCGTCTAAACGCTCTCAGGCGACGTTTTAGCAGCGACCAATCAGAGTAAAGCGGGCATTCCACCGGGCATGTCTTTATGGCTTCCTTCGGGATTTGGTACGCAAGTGGATTGCTCTGATGGGTAAGTAGATTGCAAAATGACTTTGAACGAAACCGAAGCGCTGATTGGCTATTTAATCTGGGGTACCGCAGGGGTCTCATTTAGGACCATTGCTCTTCAATATCTTCATCAACGACGTAGGCAATTGTTTCTCCAATAGTTTTCACATCTCCTATGCTGACGACTTAAAAATTTACCAGTCTGTAAATAGCATCGAGGATAGCGTCTCCATCCAAAGAGACCTCGACCGGTTCTACGACTATTGTGTTAGGAATAAGTTAACATTAAATATTTCAAAATGTCAAAAAATCACTTTCACAAGGAAAAACAATAAAATAAATTTCATTTATAAACTCAATCATATCCCCCTAAGTGAAAAGAGTGAGGTGCGCGATCTGGGTTTAGTATTAGATAATAAACTGCTGTTTGATAAACATATCGACTATGCTACCGGAAAAGCTCATAAAATGTTAGGATTCATCCAGCGAGTGTGTAAACCGTTTAGCGATGTAAGAACCCTTAAGATTTTATACTTCTCCTATGTACGCAGCATTCTCGAATACGGATCTATCATTTGGTCGCCTCAATATACAGTCTATAAAAATAGAGTTGAGAGACTCCAGAAGTACTTCATGAGACATCTTGATTTTAAATCGTTTCAAACCTCCGAAAGTTACTCAGAGAGACTTAACCGTCATAACATGGACTCACTCGAGGATAGGCGCCTCCAATATGATATACGTTTTCTGTACAATATTATTAATAATAAAATAGACAGTCCCTATTCTGTTGGCAGAATCTCCTACCGAATCCCCAACAATAAGACCAGGGCTCGAGATTTATTTTATCTACCGAGAGTCAATACCAATTATGGTCAAAATATGTATTTTTATAGAGCACTTCGATCATATAACCTCAACTTTCAATGTGTGGATATTTTTAATTTATCTTCAAATACTTGCTTCGAAGAAATTAAAAATACGATAAACAGCCTTCGGGTTTGATTGGTATTTCTTCGTCCGTTGGGTACGTAGGCTGTGGCAATCACCACTACACTATAACAATGCTTTCTAGTCAGTATAATATTCTCTATAAAAGTTCATATGTATATTAACATTATAAACACATTGTGATGTATATTATATAAATATATATATATATATATATATATATATTTATATTAACTATATTTTTACATTTTATTATTACCGTATCGTATTATTTATATTAATTTATTGTTTGTGCACGTGTATGTATGTATATATGTATATACGTTATATATCATCATATATCATACATCTACATAACTCATAATATGGCTTATCTTACTTACTTACTTAGCTTAACCTATCCCTTTCCCCTTACTTGAACCTGCATTTGTATCATTGCTCATTGCGCTGTAACAATAGATTTAATTTAATTGTGAAAACTTTTAATTGGCCTTAGATGTATATATTATGTGTTAGTATTAAGTATAAAACGCTGTAAGTTTTCTGAAAAATAAAAATAAAATAAAATAAATAAAATAAAAAGTACGACGATAAGGGGTACAATCGATCGATTAACCCGTCGGACGCCAACAGTGCCTATACACTTCTTTACAAATGGCTAATAAGAATAATTACTAGGTAACAAGAGGGAAATCATGAGAAATCGATATTGCTAGTATTTAATTATATCAACCAACAAAATATATATATGAAATCAACCAAAGAGTTGCGGCGCACTTTTTTGAGCGCAAAGGCTGGCTTTCGACCGGTTAAGAATAAAACAGCGAAAGTAGCTAAGTAGGTGGCTAAAGTAAGTAAGCTTTTACTCACAGCGGTCAATATATCCTAAAATTTATAAATGGATAAGGGTATAAATATATAAAAGTCATTTTTTTTTATAAAATTTAAATACGCAGTATAATTTATCTGAAAATAAGAGAAATTCTAAAGATAAGATAGTGTAAAGTTTCTTTCTGACTGGCCGTTACTTGATCGTGCCAAAGGAGATTTTTATCACAAAGTATACCCAAGTTTTTCACGGTATTTTGAAAATGAATGATGGTGTTGTTTAGATTTACATATAGGAATTCGCACTTAGAGAGATAATTTAGATGTTTTGGGCTGCTAATAATGGTCGCCTCCGGCTTTTCTAGCGTTCAATCTTTCGTTGCCCATTGCGAAATTTTATCCAGATCGGTGTTCATTCTGGATATCAATATCAGTAGGCTTAACATGAATATAAAGCTGCATAAGTTGATGAAAGAACATTTCTTTGAGGATACCAGTAAAACAGTAATTAATAATTTTTAATTAGCATACGCCTTCAGTAACCTAAAGATTTTGCAGCAAATTACAACGGTAAAGTTATATATTTTAGTCACGATCAGCGAGCTGTCCATAGAGCGGAATATGAATACTCAAAATGCAAATATTCAATTACAGTGATGACGATGAATGTTAAAAGAATACAAATGAGGAGAGCAATTAGTAATTAGCATGCAATCAAATACAGACAAGTGTGTGTCTGCATAGAAAAAAATAGAAAAAAATTATATACATCTCTCTGAGTGAGAAACGCTCACTCAGTCGCCCTGTTGTTAATGTACAAAGAAGTATCACCCAACTAAGCCGAACTTGTTCTAAGATGTATCAATATAAGTTCATAATACTTCAGTAAAAAAATATATACTATAGTTAGAATGAAATATTTGCTATAGATAGACACGGGCATTCATGATAGCGCATGCCTGTGTTGTAGAGTAGTTAAGTGAACCAATAATTAATTGATTGTATTTGATTTTTCTTCTGCCCTGCTTGCTGACTTGATTTAAAATTTTTGTTTATTTTCAATTCTTACTTGATTTTTATTCTTCAATTCATAAATTAATGCACGTATAATACATACGAAAATGTATAGATATAGGTTTGTTTGTTTATACTCTTTATTGTGAAAATGTCACAATGGGCGGGTTTATTGTCATATGACAATCTCTTACAACCAACCCTACTATTACGTGTTATATGTATGTGTGCGTGTAACATGTCTGTAAGTGTGTTTTGTTATTGCATTCCATCGACAGAATTGAAAATGCAATTCCGTTAATTAGATCCCAACAGAAAATGGTGACCCAGCCGGGGTCCTTTCCTTCAAAAGTATTTCATCTATCGTAGGTATCTGTAGTTCTTGTTTGCGGACTCGTTTACGCGTAATAAGGAATAGGAAATATCACAAAACACCTGCTTTTCGCACTTTCCTATTATTTATATCAATAATGTAATCAATCATTAAGAACTTACACGAAGGACTAATCCCGAATTGCATTTTTTAACAGACCATTAACTCATTTACCATTGGCCATTGTCGTATATTATGTGAATATGTGTGGTGCATTTAAAACCCTTCGACAACGAAATCTTTTTATTTACAATCGATACTGGAGAGCTTTGTTTTTCTTCATTATAATCTTTTCTTGTCTCACCGGTACAAATTTACTGTTTTCTTTTTCGCCAGAAGTTTCGTTTTCCTAAAAAGACCCTTTTAAAAGTGGTGAGATGCTCGTTTACGAATAATAATGAGCTTTTTCCAGTGAATCCGAGGTCCGTTGTATTTTTTTTTATTAGATATGATAATACTGAATTTCCGCTTGTGAAATTTGGCAATAATTATATTCTTCTAATCTTTGATAAAAGTTTTAGGCACCGAATGAGTTGAAAATTAGACTCATCCGGATTCAGATGCACTCCCGCAAATTGTATGTGACTGGTCGTAATTTGTTTTTTTCGGCTTTTTATTATATATCGATAATAACAGCTGAAGCGCTTAAAAGGCCGATCGGAACATTGCGGTCGTTTTGAATCTGCACGTAGCCGTTTTGGCTAGCCTCCAATATATAATATACATGACTAACAAGATTACTCTTAGATAACAAGAAATGTTGTTAATATTTATATACAAAATTAACCAAAAACTGTGCGGCGCCATTAATGCGCTCGAAGGCTGGCTTCCGATGGGTCAAGAAGCATGTCCAAATTTTCGCGGGTTTCACACTATACTTGTACTTTATGGTCAGTTTCTTGCAGGATTAACAAGTTGTAGATATTCCCAACTTTTTCTTTCACTGTATTCTTCAGCTTTTCGAAATCATTTGTAGTGTATTTAACATTTAGAAACCTATATTTCGACTACTTCTCTTGGCGGCAAGTGATCCCTTAGCTTTTTAAATATAATTTCCTTAAATATAAGCCAGAGATAACACCGAGATAAAGATCCTTACCGATATAATATAGATTTAAAATCCCTGGTCCCATTTCACAATAGTTTGGCATCTCGTTGTGTGTGTATTTAAATTGGTCTCAAAAAAGGACACTAATTGTATATATTATATTTCTAATTGATTATTTTATTACTGTTTCAAATTAATAAAAAAAAACTTTCTAGAACATTCATCAAAGTACGTCGGAAACGTAAATTTAATTTAAAAATCTAATTTTATTGCATACAATTCCTTTTTTTATTCAATTATTATTATTTATACTTTTATTTAAATTAATATCAATATAAAATATACAATCTTACCGTGTCGTAGTTGCGCATAGCGTAATTGCTCTTCACAAGCCTTCATTCCGAACGCTTACCTGAAACAAACAAATGTAACAAATATAACATTGCAAACTGCCCTCCCCGACTTCATCCGTTTTAGATTTTAAGGCCATTATAAATTTATTGTTTAGGATGAGGTTACAATGTCGATTAAAATTCCATTCGAATTCCATTATAATATTGGACTAGTCCTATTTTATATTCAAAATAATGGACTCAAGGGTTCGAATTTGACATACAGATGCCTCGTTGGGCAAATCACATTGTGATTTTTTTGTTGGGATATCTCTTATAAAAGCGGCACTAATAATATTTCAAAAACAGCCATACATACTGATCATATATATACCTATGGCTCGTTTTCCGGCCGTCTGAGGCTAGCCAAGAAACGAACAGCGCCGCTTGAGGCGGTTGTAAAACAGACCCGAAACGGGTTCGTCCGCCGGCCGAGGGCGCTTGTCGTTTTATTTATGAAATTAATATTCAGATGAAATCAGTTATTGACTACTTGCCGAGAATATCTTGGGGTGACACAACCCATATTTTTAATTATGTAAGCTTCGTATCCTTTAACATAAAATTAAGTTAGAGTTAAAGCTAAATTATAGGCATTGCGTCGATAAGTTAGAACGTAGATTACTGAAAAGAATTGGAAACAATTCTTCTTCTTAGGGTGCCTAGACCAACAAATTGAGGATTGGCAGTCAGCACTGCATACTTATAACCTATCCATATGAAGCTGAGTACTCGGAAAAATAGTGCAGTGATTTCTTGTTGCCTTCTGCACCAGAACTTTCGGAGAGTATTTGTCTCTCCGAAAGTTCACTGCAGCCTATTTTAGATGGTTGCCCTACTGGGTGTTAGGTTATACCGCCTAAGCTCGGTCGTTATTGCCTCGTTTGTTGTCTAGCAGGTAACACCGCGACGACCCCTGGGTCGCCGCCGCCAGCTATTCTGAAGAGAACCACTAGCGCGAGCAGGTGAGGATGACAATTGGGCCGGATAAGATGTTGTTTTTTTCTCCCCTTACTGTCGGTTTGCTGCTTCAGTAATATTCTTTGATACGAAACCACGCTTTCCAGATTATTGATGCGGATAATCTGGAGAAGATTATCAAAACTTTTGCTTTCCATGATAATTATACCGATACGCAAACGGCGATCGAGTACCTGCGGAAATCGTCCTGTGTCAACCCAGACTGCGAATCCAGACTGCAGAATTGAACTTTATTCACTATATTTAATAATTATGATTAGGATTTATTATTGAGGAAATTTCAAAATATGCTGTCACTATAAATTAAAATTTGAAGAAAAATAAAAAATATAAATTAGTTTGTCTGCATATCTCTTAGTATTTTTTTTTTACCACTAACTATATGATTTTTTTTAATCTAGGTCATTTTCACAAATTTTCCGTAATAACCAAAGAAGAGGCGGAAATCATTCTGAATTCAGTGCCTGCCAGAGTTTCGGCCATAAAAAATTTATGATTCGTAATTAAGAAGAATTTCCGCCTCGGAATTAAGAAGAACGGCTTAGCGCCGCGTCCGAGCTTATTGTGAACGTAAAACTTATTATTTTATATGCCAATGATAATATAATGGGCGCCATTCCATTTTGTATGACTTCTAGTAATTAATTTTATTTAAAGTTGTTGAAATTAAGTGAAACCTTGAATATAAAACTAAGAATGGATTTAAATGAGGAATGTGAAAATTTTAAAAGTTTATGAAACGAAATACGCCTCTAATTGCCTCCCTCGAAAATAAAATCGTATGAAAAGGTTAAATTAAAGAATGATATAATTTAAGGAAAATAAGAAATAAAAATATAATTCGCAAAGCTGCCAAAGTTCTCACAAGTATAAACAAAGTCAGCGAGGAAGCCATTAACGGGACAAAGATTCGCCAAGTTTTTGTGCGGCTTAAGATTTCGCGGGGCCGATGCCAGCAACTTAGTTACGTACGAAAATGTCGGGTTAGTTTGTAAAAATTGTAATCTATCATTGAATTATAATTATTAGAAATTTAGTAATGCGAATCCTTAGTAATGATTTCTAGTAAATGTTTTTTTTGCATGAAAAATATATATTTTTTTAAATAGAAATAATTACCCCTATTAAATATTGTTGTTAATGCCTCTGCTGTGAAACTTGAGTGATATCATTAATCAATGAATGCTTTGAAGGCGTTTTTTACTGCCTTTTTAAGTTATTTACCGCTGTAAAAAATATTAAAATTACGAAAACACTGTAGGTCTATTGTAGCAAGGTCTGTCATAAACAGTTGGGTAAACAACAAAAAAGAATCTCTAATGGCAACTCCTGCAACTTTGCAACTGTTGGCTGTGAACTGTGGGGTCATGCATTGTTTCACATATCCAGTGGGGAAGTACCATCAACCAGTCCCCTTTCTATAATCTGTAAATTCTCCCTAATGCTTTACGATGATTCCACATATTTTCGTTAATTTTCTTCCAAACCAAGAGAAGTCCTTATTAGAAATTCTCTTGTTATTATTAGAACCTATGCCATTGCTATATATTGATAACAATAACATAGGACCTCGTATTCGAAAATTCTGCGAACTTTCAACTTTTCCACGAGTGCATATACGAAAATACCCGAACAATAATAAACGACAGAAATAGACATGGATTAATGATATTTAAAATGGAATAATACAGTTTACATTAAAAATTCCAACTTATACAGAAGGTATTCAAGTTCAAAAGGGCCGGTGTGAAAACACAATTACATTGTGAAGGGCCACAGAATACAGTGAAAAAAAATATACGTGGCGGGCTCCTTAAATAATGATCTCTCTAATTGCAATAATGGCAAAGCAAAGAACCAATTTTATAAAGACGTTAGTTACATTATGCTTTATAATAGGTGTAACAAACACCATGGCCGGCATAACAAACGTCGTTTCCAAATTTGCGTTTCTGGTAGTAGTTTATGCACGTCTGGAGCTGTCTTACTGCAGAAACGCCATAAGCCATCAGTTGTGTTGCTAAAATATAGCCGTGTCCTAAACGATTGCATGATGCAATATTATCGACCATTATGCAAGTCGGTAGCACCTGGACTATCCATTACATTTGGACGTATAGGAAGCAAATACGTTACAACAGCTTATTTGGACGATTCAGACATTTCACCCTGCAGCGGCATTATTAATACTCGCATTTCTACATTACAATGCGGTGGTATACAGCGCTATGGTATTACTGTATTAATATTGCGTATAATGGCGTTATGTCTAACCGAAATTACATCTAATTTAACGATACGTAGCTTGCTTTCACATGGCGTGATATACATATCATATATTTGTAAAATTATTTTTATCAGGGTAAAATTGGTAAAGTACAACGTCTGATCAAAATCCTTTCTTTCGATTCAGGTGAATTTTAATATCGAACATCTGTCAGTATTTTACAGTAAAAATCTCGGTAATGATATCAATGATATATATCATATACATTATGTTTATCATATACACAATCAAACTATCATATAAATATCAAAACGGTTGAAATCGTGTCGTAAAACACATTTTAAACCAGAAGTGGGTAACTTTTTTATTTTTCATTTTCCAATAACTTTATTAAAAATTTAATTTATTTAGTACTTCGAAAATATATATTTCTAAGCTTACAAAAAGAAAGAATTTGTATTTTTATTTACATTAAATTCAAACTTGAACATGTTTATCCATTTTTTTGGCTCCCACAAAATTTACTTCGTCCGTTTTGAAATTAATCAGTTTTGTTCTGTGGCTCCTTTTGGTTATAAATACAATCATACTAATAGGATAACAGTCCATAAAAGTATTAGAACCATTTAAACGGAAACCATCTTAAATCGGAATAATATTTCTATTCAAATGTATCCCCCCCCCCTCCCCTTACATATTGCGTATATATCCTTTAAAATATGTTGCTTACCTACTCGACTTAATCTTCATTTCGATACCGATATCGGAAAAAAAATATATATTCACCACTGCCTTATTGCGTATATATTTTTGTAGAAAACGCTATTAATCCACACGATTTTCTCTTTATTTTGATATGTCATGGAAAAATGTTTTCTCTTAATTTCGCCCCTATTAAAACGTAATTAATAAATAAAAATGCCTATACATACATAGATTTTAATGACCAAGAAAATATTCATGCCCAATTTGAAGGAAAACGAATAACTCGAAATTAGTCACAAATAAAACAGACGGAAGTAAAACGGTTGAGTTGATGCAGTGAAGTCACAGTGAATTAACCAACTAACTAACTAGAGTTGTTAGTTGGTTAATTGCAACTAACTACAACGGGCGAACCCGTCACCTCAGGAAGTTTTAACGATTATTCGTTCTGTCTCCCTGGAGTGAGTGCAGAAGACTTGGACAAAACAGTCCGCCGTCAAGCTCCGCCACATGCCCGTAAGAGGCCAACGCCTTAACCACGAGATAGCCAGGAGTGTTACCCAGCTGGCTTACACTCACGCCCTTACTTCCAATTGCAACCAGATTACTCCAGTCTCTCGATTGGTTACGAGTTCGAGGTCGCTTGCGCGGTCCTCTCCCTTACGAAGCAGTGAAACGGTGTTTACCGAATCTATCGCGGACCACAGCACCCGGTGCCTGGCTGTTCATCCAGGATCGGGTAGCCGATGGTCGTTTCAAGAGCAGTCGCCGTAAGGTCCGCAACCACCCTTGCTCTATAGGAAACAGTACTGCTTCCAGACTCCCCCGACTGTTGGTCAGAGTTCACAATCGATTGGCCTACGCCGCACGGTGCGCAGACCGTCCAGGAGCGCCAGAAGGTTGATTCCTAGGGGAAACTAGCCCTACGGCCAGAGTCCTGCCCAGGCTTGCACTTCATGCGTGGAGGCCACCGGATGGGTGTTGACCCGTGATTGTGACCAACCCTGAACAGAATGGGTTTTCGTGGCCAACTCAGCAAGGCCCACTTAGCTCCCTACACCAGATGTGGTATACACTAGCTTCAGGCTGACATGTTTTCGTTGTAATAATTGGTCGTGAATGTATAAGCTTTCAGACGAAAAGTTTGGCCGGAAACGGGCATATATGGGTTAATTCACCTCGACGCGGTTACGTGGTAGGGTTGTCTGAAACCACTTCTGAAAAAATAGTGGAGGCTGCTATCGCAGTTTACTATCTGTGGATGTTTTATTTGACATGTCGTCAAGCGTCGTGAAGCAGCGAAAGCAATTTCCTCGACGCGTAATTTATCTCACGAAATTCGGCCCTTACATATACATAATAACTACGCATTTGACGAATAGACAGGCAAATAGAAACAAATATCTTAAATGGGTTTGTGTTACCCTTAATTTCGTGGTCACCACAATATAATGTACATATATTCACCGAATCGAACTCATTCAAAAGATCTTTATGAAACGTCTAGCATCGAACAGCGCCGCGAAATGTCCGATAGCACTTTTCTAAGTAACATTTTCTCCGGTACCATAATTTGCTTATATTTACTCGCCAAAGACCCACTTAAGGCATCGTCGCCTTTATGATGAACTACTAAAAGTGCCATAGCAACCAAACTAAGAACTCAATGATGTGTCGAATTCTTAACACATACGACACCACTTTCTATGATGTCGACATATTCTCATCAAGCAAATGCGAGTTTGTTACAACAGTGAAAACAGAAGGATCTATATCGAATTATTTTAAAACTGATTATCTGATTATGTTCATGAGTATCTCACGATGATGTTATTTTTTAATTGCCTAAATTTTTTGTAACTGATTAAATTTATTTATATATAGTATATATTATTATTATTAAATTATTACGATTATGATTATTTATCATGACTATTTAATAACTATCATAATTTTGATTATTTTAGCTATTTCCTATATTTTATAATTGAACCTATTTATTTGTAATTTTGGCTTTATAAGTCTTATAAATAAATTGATGTAACTCTTTGTTTAAGTAATGCCCGCCTAAGAACACGCATTAACATATTTTAATAATTGAGTTTAATTTATTACCGTGGATTAAATAATTTAGCATATTATTTTATTTGACGTTTTAATTGTAATTTTTAATTTATTTGGTAATCGCCTAAATAAATAAATAAAAACATATAGTAAGTCACACATTATCCCAATACATATATACCATATACATTTAAAATAAGGGTATGTATATGTACATGTATTATAAGTGTATATTATACACTCATAATATACTTATTAAACTATTATTATTTTTTAAATTCAATTTTACTATTTTATTCCTAACATTTGCAAACCCATTAAAATGTTATATACACTATTATAGAATGGTTGTAATAATGTAACTTGCATCAGAATTGGTAATTTGAACGCCGTAGGTTCTTCTTAAATAAAATAAAGGAATACATATTATTATATCTGAAATTCAATATATTGAAGGAAAATAGAGTTTTATACTTTTGATTTTCGGGAAGATACTTTTGAAGAATTTCTTCCAAAATTACATAAAAATTTAGGTTCGTTTAATGCAACCGAACTATTTAATAGTTTTACTACGTCACGAATCAACTTTAAAATTAATAAATGGATGAAAATAAAAAGTAGTTTAATGCTCTGCTGAGAAAAATCATTGAAGTTTGCTTATAAGCCTAGAGGATTTTAATATACATCCTGCGAAATATTAACCGCAGCATTCGAGTCGA
The DNA here is from genome assembly GCA_944548615.1 of Micropterix aruncella. Classification (NCBI taxonomy): domain Eukaryota; kingdom Metazoa; phylum Arthropoda; class Insecta; order Lepidoptera; family Micropterigidae; genus Micropterix; species Micropterix aruncella. The sequence goes on along the minus strand of OX155951.1, from coordinate 20,304,947 downwards.
GAGTACTGCTCACCGCGTATAAAGTAGCCACTCTCTTCGTGAATAGACGTGTGTGAACAGTATAGGAGTCGACGAGAGCAAACAGAGGCCAGTAGTGGTTTGCAGTCGCTCTCGAGAGTTACTCGCCCTGTAAACAATAGCGCTGCCGCCCGCTACATTGTGTTTGCGTTCGCCGCAGAAAGACTTGGGCTGAGTGATACTTCCATAATTTTACTGGGCAATATTATTTCGAAGCGGCCACTGTTTGTTTTGTAAGAAGCGACCCGTGAACAAGTGACGATAGGTTTGGTCCGTTGGGCGCATAAAGAGCATTGTTATTATAACGCACGAAACGGAGTGGTGGTTGATAGATGATTATTTTATATATCTGCAGTTAGTTTTCTACCAGAATATTCTCTAATTAAACGGCGTGCTCTTAGAATGATTATTTTGGTGTATATTTCGCAGAACTTCCATGCTACTTACAGTAGCCGCAAAGATGTCGCTGAACAAACATTGAGGAGATGTCAATTACAATAGCGAACACGTTACCCCAGGGAGTTATAACGACATCGAGCTATTCTGTCTCCCATGGAGCGAACATAAAAGACTTACTGGACAGCACACCCAACGCCTTACCGCTAGACACTAGAAAAAGCACTCAGCAGGCAAACCTTGCGATTTTACTACCAGATTTAGGGTTTCTTCATCCTCCAGAATCGGAGTCGCTTGCGCGGCTCCTACCGGACGTTATCGGTAATTCAGTTCGAATCATTACGGACCAAAGCGGCTTTTGCCCGTTTGGATCACACGAGATCGGGTAATTGTCGGATTGTTATTAAGATAGATGATGACAGGTCGACAACTACCCCCTAAAGCCGCACTGTGCGCAAACCGCCCTGTTTTACCCGAGGTGTTCTTCCGGATCGAAACCTTCGATCCCAACTATCTACGACTGTAGATTGTCTACGACTGTCTAAGACGCTGAACCAACAGTACAAAGGCACAATCACATTTGTTTTACATACATGCTTTACACACCGCGCGAGGAGCGAAAATGCCTCTTTCCGCTGAGATTAATATTACAACTCGGAACCGGAGCGAATCGAATCACAATAACTATTCACAGTAGCACCAAAGAACAGGAAATAGAACACCAAACAACATGTAACGCATATTCTACAAGATCTACAGCTGATGAAACTTGGAAAACAGCCAATACACTGAGGAAAAAACTGAGCTCTTAAATAACCATTTCTCTGACTTAAATATTGGGCAAACACTAACACGTTTTCAAACAGAGATGTCTCTGTCCTCGATAATGTATGGGTTATAATGGTGTAAGCCCATTCCTGGCACGTAAAACGTCGCTGCCGACTTAAATAGTCTGGCAGCATTATACACGCTGCATTATACGAATCTGACCACCGTTACTTATTATAAAAGCAATAATGAAGAACTTTGTACTATATGAACCTTGTGATCAATTTCGATATACTCGTAGTAAAAACTGTAGAATAGACTGTAATTTAAATGTACTTAGATGTTACGTTTCTACAATATGTTAAGATTTTTTGTAAATCCATAAACTGGAAATTGGAAATCTGTATTTGCGTTCAAGTTTGTTATTATTAATTATATTATTATTATTTGTTTAATAATAGGGATTCTCACTACATTTTTCTTCAACTAGAAGGCGCAGCGGCCATGTTCCTGAAAGATGTTAAGTAACACACAGCGCCAGAGAGATTACTGGCACATTTTCCATCCATAGTGTTCTTAAACCGAAAAAAACAATCCCTATGAGTTTAAATATAAAACATCTTCCATATTCCATATCTAATAATAATGATTTTAAGAAAATATCAAGAAATTGCAATTATCGCTATAAACAGTAGGTACTATAGTTGGAAAACGTGTTCGCCATTTTCCAACATTGCCCGTCCGTCAAACCGCCATATTTTATTCTTCTCTCTCAGGTACCTATATTCACGGGGTTAAGATATAAAACTAATTTTGTTACTATTAAGATTCAAGGTAGCCCATCGCTGGACCTCTTAATAATTAGTTCAGTAAAATCCATTATTACGGACGCTAGTACGTGATCCTGTAGGCAGCGACAACCCTGGTACGATTACTTGCAGATTTATAAGCGTGAAAGTGGCAAAGACCCACCTAACTGGATACATTCCCAAGGCGTCTCTCATCCGGTGAGGATTTCGGCCCACGAATGCGCATTGCTTGAAACTTGGATGGAGGTTTTGCACGTCTGAGTCGATACTAAACGAGTTCACGAGCAGATAATGAGTTCGATGCATTATTTAACATGTGGCCAGCCCATGCGCTTCTGCGAAATATTTGCGTAAACATGACTTGCATGCGCCATTCAATAATTCAAGTTTAATTTGGTTTATAATAGAAGATTATTGAGCCGTAGTTTGATATTGTTTATTATTTTTGAAGAGTGATAAGTAACCTTAATTTCAAAGGGAAATGGCGACTTACTGTATCGATATGAGTTTTTGTCTCATAGCTAAGTTCATCAACGAATTATGAAATGATTGCTAGCATGGGATCGAAGACTATCGCGGTTATTATATAAATAAGATATAAATAAAATAAAACGAATTTACTGCATGAGGTTTGTAGCACCCGACGTTTCGGCGATATTCCAATCGTCGCTATCCAGCATAGACTACCCTGGACAACGACATATCGTCGCATAAGATTTAACATAGTGTATCTCATACAATTCGATTTTCTGATTTTTATATCATTGGAGCCACTGAAAATGCAGTATTTCTTACCAATGGGAGCAGTTTATTTGTATTTTATTAACACCGCGTAAATCTAATTCTCACATCGTGTCAACACAGCACATATCACTCGGGCGCCATACTTAGTAACATTTTTATATTTGGAAAACACTACGTAACTCAACAAAATTTTAAATTGATTTTTTTAACATAGCGTAATTTAATAAAAATAAATAATAAAAGATAGCTAACTAGATAAATAACAATATAATTTTATTTTAAATCACTTTAAAAGTTTTCCAAATTTAAATTAAATATATCTGCGTTTGAAATTTCAACCTCATTTTGTTATTAAAGAAAAAAACAGTTTTTGTCTCTTGAAAAGTTACCAAAAATGAGTTACGCTATGTTAAATCTTAGGCGACGATATGCAACATCGCCGAAACGTCGGGTGATACAAACTTCACGTGGTAAATTAGTTTTGTCTTATTATTTTCCAAACATAAATATACATATAATAATATCCTATTCCTTTAACCCCATGAAACTTGTAACAATATTCACTAAAAGTTGACAAATGACTGATTAATTTTTTAGACACGAAACATACTAAAAACTTACAACTTTCAAATCTATTAGTAACTTTCACATTTATTAGTAACTTTCACATTTATTACTGTATGCATACTTATAATATTATTTTACTTTCTAGGCCCACCAACCAACAAGGAGAGAAAAGTATTGTGAACGTGCAATATTTTTTTTCGACCTAAGGACGTAAATATCCATTTTGAGCCCCCCTGGGAGAATTAAGACCATTTCCAGGTGGATGTATAACTGTGTGTCCATCTGTGCGTATTCCTCCATTATAGCGCCCACATGCTTGATTCGATTGAGCTGAAATTTGGCGAGCAGGCATAATTTGGTCATTGTAGTTGAAATCGGTCCACCAAGAGGGAGGACTATTTATATTTCCAGCTCGAAATATTGGACTTATAGACTGGAAATTTGGTAAACAGATTAAATGAAATTTTCGCCGGCTAGTATATTTGCGTGAACGATTGAAACGAACGAGTTTAATGCGTTGCTTTCTCACTATCCGCGCTCGTTACCAACGAAAGATTCACGTCGTTGACGCTCGATATATTCGACGCCGTACGGTGTGAGTTCCTCATGTGAACAGTCCTTGGCTACTTGCCGGGAAACTTTTGTAGTATCACAACCGATTTCTTTTTATTATCTGCAGTCCAAATATATACACAGTTCACTTATTATTGAATCTTCCTTCACCATAGGAAATTAGTTTTCAAAAATAATTAGAGAGACTGACTGTGTCGTTACTTTTCCTCGTATCTTACGAAAAAACCGTTAAAAGAGTTATCAGGGGTAACAGTTGATTTGTGAAATCCTCATTTTTTATTTTAAAATACCTGCATATTACTACGACTTATTGGCAAAACATTTCTAATCAAACTAAGTTACATAAAAACCCGAAACACATCAACCTTTTCCTACTTAGTACTACCGTGACTTGATTGTTATAACTGTAAACAATATTTTACTTTGCCTTTATTATTATTTATAATAAAGCAATGCAATGCAAAACAACGGTAAGAAACAATTTCAATACAATAGTTCTAATTAAGTGCTTAGATATGATTAACTTTCTCAATAATGAGGCATATTTATAAGTCCCACATACAAGTGCTGCCCATGCAAATATAATCCATAAGGTCCTTCATAGTCAATACTAATTGGTCAAACTAAATGAAATATATTTTAATAGATTTTTATATAGTTTTAGTATATTATATTATCGAAAGCTTCAACTCATATGTTTTATTACTTTAATATGACTAAAATACATGTATAAACTGCTCCCATATAAAGTTTGATTTTTCGGGTCATGGGGTAATTCTGCATTCAGGCGACTAATTTAAAAATAGCTGTTCGTATTTGTAGCTGCTCATAGTGTAGTTACTCGAACACAACAACTAGAGCTGTCGACTACAACGGGCGAACCCGTCACCTCAGAAAATTGTAATGAATTCTGAATGTTCTGTCTCCCGTGAGGAGAGCGCAGAAGACTTAGGACAAAAGAGTCCACCGTCAAGCTCCGGCACATGCTCGTAAGAGGCCAACGCCTTAACCGCGAGATAGCCAGGTATGTTACCCAGCGGGCCGACACTCGCGCCCTTACTACCAGTTGCAACCAGATTACTCCGGTCTGCCGACTGGTTACGAGTTCGAGGTCGCTTGCGCGGTTCTCTCCCTTACGTAGCGAAGATACAGGTGTCTACTAAATCTACCGCGGACCACGTAAGGTAAACAACTACCCCCGCTCTATAGAAGAAAGTACTGTTTCCAGACTCCCCCGACTGTTATTCAGAATGCACAATCGATTGGCTAAAGCCTCGCGGTGGGCGAACGTCCAGAAGCGCCAGTAGATTGACTCCTGGGGGAAACTAGCCCTCAGACCAGAGTCCTGCCCCGGCTTGCACTTGATGCGTGGAGGCCACCGGATGAGTGTTGACCCGAGAGTGTGACCGAGCCTGATCAAATGGGTCTTCGTGGACAACTCTAACAGGGCCCATTAGCTCCCTAAAACTCGCTCGGACACAACAATAAATATTTTTGCTTTTAACCCATGACACTATAATAATGAAGACAAATTTTATATTGTTTACCGTTGAATAAAAAAATAACCCTAATGATTTTTTACGACCTACGTCCATTTTCTACAGATTGTGCTTATCGAGTCGCAGCCAGTAGTCGTGTTGCTTTCTCCATTCCTAGCACGAGACGCGCCGCTCGTGTGGAGATTATGCGGCTAGGGTTGACCAGTGGTAGGCAACCGACGGCCTCTAAACACCGGCAACTTCCCACCAACAAAAGTTATTAAAAGTTGCTCGGAGACTGTTCGCAGCGACTATACGAAATTCCAAAGCAAAATGGAAATCTTATCCTCGCTCGCCTCACTCGCCTGACTTGGACAAACTTGGCATTTCCGAATGTACAGCAATACCAATACACTCGCTGTTAACTCAAATACTTTAAATTGTCGCACTTTGTCGAATTAAGTAATTTATTACCAGCTCGAATAAGCAGATTTAGATATTTTGCATTGCGGACAAAACGACAAAATTTAAATACACACGAAGTTACATTCCACAAACTTGCTATTGGAAACATTGGAATCACTTCGGTAGCAGATGAAGCACTTTGGTAGCGGATGGTAGCGGATTGAGTTGAAAAACAATCCAGTAAGTTTGATAGTCTATTAAATAATTTATTGGATAGTTTATTTGATGTTGAATAATCTATTATGAGTTTTAAGTAATAAATAATCAAAGGATTTGCATCATTGACACTTAGAATGGAATGCCATAAATATTAGAAAAGATTTCATAAACAAGTTCAGTCAACGACAATATTTTATTAAAAACAAAAAGCAATCTGTCGGGGTTGTCGAAGAGCGAAAATGACAGCAAATAGCATAATTATACTCGGCGCATGCCTAGCATTGACCATAAGTAGAGAAATTGTCACACAAACTTTTTTTTTATTCCGTAGCCGGCGATTGGGAAGAGGGTCGTCCTCGCAGACAATACGCTGCTGTCGGTGCTGCTGGATCTCGTACTTCGATCACAATTCCTTTCCATTCTTGACGTTTTTCGCGACGTCTCGAGCGTCGATAGCCGATATACGTTGATTCTTTAAGTCGTCTTCGATATTCTTTAGCCAGGTTGTCTTTGGTGCCGAGCGCTGAATTCTCCATTCTGTCGGACGGTTTCGCTAAAGAAGTTTATGTGGCAAGCGATTATGGTTCATTCGGCAAAGCAAACCATCGTACTCGACGTTTATGTATTTCTTCTCAAATCTGTGTTTGTTGATCGCCTATTTCTCTAATGGTATCGTTTCTAAGTCGGTCACAGAGTGAGACACCAAGAATCTGCCCCAAATATTGCATTTGGAAGACCTCGAGTTTGTTGAGGTCTGATTGTAGTAACGTCCAGGTTTCCGATCCATAAAGAAGAATGGTAAGTATTTTGGTTTTGATGTTAATATTCTTTCCCGTATATATCCACCAATTGAGCGAGGCGAATGTTGATGTAGCCTGACCGATCCGGTTTCGGACATCGGTCGTCGATGCCACTTTCTTTTCCGTAATCAACTATACTAAATACTTGAATTGTGGGACCTGTTCGATTTGGGTTATATCGAGATAAATTCTGGCCTTAGATCCGTCCTTTCAACCTATTTGCAACTATTTTATTTCTTCTAAATTCGGACACGTGATCATACTTGCGTATACAGTAGGGCGGTGTCGACTACAACGGGCGAACCCGTCACCTCAGGCTGTTTTTTTTATTATTATTTGTTGTGTGGGGCTTTCCTAAGGTCTTTATGAGCCTTGTAATACTGCGACCATTGCTGATCTATTGTGTTCGCCACCTACTATAGTTTTGCGCTAAGCCTAGCGTCATTTAAAAACCGCAACAGGCTTTTGATGCCAGATTGTTTTACCTCCTCAGGTTGGAGGTAATGACCACCCTTCAACGCATCAGCGGGCCACACTCGCACATGAGGTGCAGGGGAGTTTCCTCTGCCCCTTGGCAGAACCTACACATTTTTGTGTCTCAGAGATTGAGGTTGAACATGCGTTTGTTCAGGCCATAATGCCCCGTGAGCGTCCTCACCAGTATGCGCAGATTATTCCTATTTAGCAATAAGGCCTCACAGGCCGTCTTGCGGTCTTAAGCCTTAATTAGCGCTTTGGAATGATTCAACCCTGGTGTGTTGCTCCAGTGGTTGTTCTAATCATATTTGTTTGAGCACTAGGTATGCAAGGCTTTTTGGTACGCCACAGCAAGGTTCAGGGCCGTATAACGTTCCCTTTGCTCTCGTCTTAGCAAGTTCGTCAGCTTTTTCATTTCCCTCGATTCCTGCATGGCCGGGAACTTATATTAGAATTATCCTGTTTTTTCGCCCAGGGAATTCAGTAGTGATACGAAGTTTTGCACTAGCTTTGAATAATTGGTATTCGAGGCTAGTGCCATAATATGCACTTGCATATTATGGCACTAGCCTCGAATACCACATAATATGCATAATATGCACTGCCTTGATATCTGAGTGGATATAGATACGGTGGTTGGCGTAGTTCTTATGGAGGTTGATATCCGCACATTAAATAATGGCGTATACATGTGCTTGGAATATGGAGGAGTATTTTCCCAAGTTTACACTTCTATCGAAGTTTGGTCGCTCTCCATATATACCGCAGCCAACGTCAAGTCCCGATTTGGATGCAGTTGGCTTTTCTGTTGTGTCCCTCCCAGTGCAGTTGGCTTTTTAGCCAGTGTACCACATGGGATCGGGTGGCTCAAGGTCATTTCAATAGTGGCACTCCCGCTACTTAGAAGACAGTATATATTCATAGTCTCCAGACTCCTTCAGCAATTAGTCAGAGTGCACAACCGATTGGAGCCGCCAAAGGGTTCGCAAACCCTCCAGTAGCGACGGGATGCAATCCTACCAGGGGAAACAGGTCCACCAGCTTGTGAGGCCTGAGATGCGAGAGTCTTACCCGGGGTAGCGTTCCGCACGAGGAGGCTTCTGAATAGGTGGTCAATCGTGAGTTGAGCCGATCCGAGAACAAAATGGATCCTGTGGCCCAAGCTGCACGAAACCATTCACTTGCGTAGACGAGAGAAGTACATAGAGTAATAGTTTTAGTTTATCTGCTACGAATTGCTGTTAACCATCTTCGAACCCATATTTTTTCATGGAATCACCAATTCTCCTCATTCTTCCACTGTTTAGTATGCTATTTATTGCACCATGGGGTATTACATAGAACATATTAAATATGTCTTCAAACTATTTGATATCCTTCCGACTACAACGCCCTAATCGCTGCTATCAATATGTGTGAAAACTATTTTATTTTAAAACTTTATTATTAACTTATCAAGGATTGTGGAAATCATTATAAACCGCAAACCGTCGTCAGTAGTAAGGTTGTGTGGTCTGCTGTGCCAATATTTTGACGTAAAAACGTGTTCAAAAAGGTCCGCTAAAGTAAGCGATAAAAAAAAATAGTGCCCGCAAACATTTTAATACATCTCGTGGCGCGAAGTAGCGTGTAATTTATAAAAATGCTTCATAATGTTTAAACTTGCTCATTTCTAAATGTTTTAAACTTGCTCATCTCTAAATGTTTTAAACTTCATCTCTAAATGTTTTAAACTTGCGTGTTTGTGGTCTTGCGTCATGTAGTAGAGGGAGGAGGGGAGGCTCTAATAGGAGTCTCAAAATTCCACCCGCGCGGCCAATGATTCAGTCATAACTCCGAACGGAAGTGTTACACAATGTGATTCTTGCATCACCGTGTAGATCTCGAGGTATCGCAAAATGTGAGTTTAGTAGGAGAAGTAAGTTTTCGAGTTAAAATTTGTCCATGAAGGACTTTTCACCCTAAAAATATTACGGTAGAGAAGCGATAATGTCACCAAATTTGTTTTTCGGCATTTACTATCACTTTCTTTCAGCTCGTCTTTTATGATAGTTCATAGTTTATTTTCTTAATCGACACTGAAAAAAGTATACAGGATAATTTTAATTAATCACGTACGTGCAAGTAAACAACTTGTGATGTAAATTTGTGGGAAATAACAAAAAAACTTTTTTTTTTTTTTTTTATTGTACGAAAACCAAAATGCTTGCTAATATTGTTTATTGGCTGTATTCTATTCACCGCTAGATGGCGCAGCGTGCACAAACGCTTGTCAATCTTTTATTTAACAGTCAAGTTCTTCAAATTTTCACATTTAAAAAAAAATGCAAAAAAAAAACGTGTGTCTTTTCCAATGTTTTTATTAAAATAGACATCCATTATTGGACGCCTCACATGCGAGGGGTTAAAAGTCGCTTACCTGGTCGTACTGATTCACCCCCTTCAAGGATAATTGTTAAAAAAACTCAACCTGTATAGAAATACTAAATATAACCTCAGCTATCCACTCTCATGCACTCATGGAACACACGGAAACCACTTATTTTCATTTTTTTATACAATATTGTATTGCAAAATTCACGACACGCCCAATAACTACAACTTCAAGTGTACAAAACAACATCACCCCTCCTAGAGCTCTGCACTTTTAGTTATTTATCCAACGTTAAAACTACTAAGTTAATTCGGATTTAACTACACCGCTAGACAAATAATCGGCTTTTTGTCCCGACACCAAGCATTGTATCGTTTTCTAGTTCACGCATCCAGTGAAGTTACAAAGTCATTCTATGTCCGGAGATATATTGACATTTTCTATTTCACAAAATATCATAAAAAGTGTTGTAAAACAACAGGTGCCTATTACAATGACAATAAAACCTATATCTGCGTATACAGTGCTGAAAACTAGCAAAAGTCACGCGAACGGAAACGTCTGTTCCGAACGGCTGAAAAGAATTCCACCTGATTCGATTTCTGTTACTTTTCAGGCAAATGGGGTTGTTGAAGCACGTGGCACGTGCCATCGTAACGCACTCGAGCGGCACCTAAAAGTAATTCACCGAATGGAGTTGTTGAGCCCGTCCTGAAATATTTCAGTTTAAATGGTGAAATAGCGCTATGAGATAGGAAAATACAATAAATATAATGTATTATAATACTTTCAGGAGTGCCTATTTGTGGAATTAAGGAGTAGCTAAATTATGTAACTTCAAAGATAGTAGGAAAAATTTGCGGCTTCTAGATAGGATTAATTTAATAAAGTATTATGAACATGAGGATCGGCCGATGACGTATTACATTGGGTTTTGATTATGCGTGGCCGTTGAATTTGATGAGTTTTTATAGGTTACATGTCTATTGTGGTGTTCAGTAACACGATATAAGAGGCGTAAGTCATTGTGTCGTTTACCTCACGACTTTGCTTTGTGCTGCATTCGCGCCATGACGAAAATATATAAAAAACCGAAATACTTCCGATTTAAATTTGGCTACATTAGCGTGGACTATCTAGTATTTATAAGATTCGTCTAGAGTGGACGTCTAAAGTGATGGTTTATACACGACTAGAAAATTATCTGATTAGTATTTACGTCAACTATCTCTGTTCCATAAGCGACCAACTAGGCTTGTCAACTACAACGGACGAACCGGTCACCTCAGGAAGTTTTAACGATAGTGATCGTTCTATCTCCCTCGAGGTGAGTGTAGAATACTTAGATACAAAACAAATCTACCGTCTAGCTAAGGCAACATGCCTGATAGAGACCAATGCCTTACGGGGCGAGGCATAGGGTAAGGTACCCAGCGTCTACCAGTTTTGGAAGGATATTTTCGTCTGGGATTAACCATCAGGATGCCTCCTACCTCCCGACTGGTTACGAGACCGAAGTCGCTTGCGCGACCTCTACCTGCCTTTACCTTATACAGCGGTGATTCACTTTGAATCTATCGAGGACCAATGACATCTCTTGCCCGGCTCTGAATTCAATGATCAGTTAGCCTAGTGGTAATTTCAAGAGCGGTTCAGGATAGGTCAACATCCACCCTCGCTGCTTAGAGGACAGTATATTCCCATAGTCTCCAAACACCTTCAGCAAATAGTCAGAGTGCACAACTGATTGGCGTCGCAGAAAGGTGCGCAAACCGTTCAGTAGTGCCGGGAGGAAATCCCAGGAGAAACCGATCTACTATCTGGAAGGCCTGAGACGCGGCAGTTTTACCCGGAGTAACCTTCCACACGAGGGGGCTTCTGAATAGAAATTGAGTCGTGAGTTGGACCGATCCGAAAACATAGTGGATCTTATGGCCCAAGCTGCGCGAAACCATTTGCTACCAGAGAATTGACCAGAATGATTTTTTAGATTAGGCCATGAAAGGTGTCGGTAGTCATGAAAGGTGTCGGTAGAAAGGAAGATAGTCTGGTGCTAATCGAGATCCTTGTTATATGAACACCAAAATAACATATAAAACACACGCCTGCAATTTCTCCCTCTCTTAAATGCCATTTTAAATTCTTATATTCCAGTTCCAAAGAGCCACCAGCCACAGCCACCAATGCTTATCGAGTGCGACACGAGAGCGAACGAGTAGCGTATAAGGTTGCGAGTAGCGGCTAACCGAGTAACTTAAAACCGCATATTTTACCTACTGTCCGAGAACCCCCATATATCATCTACTAATGGGGAAAAGTCTATGTTTTCCACTCTTTTGTTTTGACATTTCACAATGGGTGGGTTTATTGTCATATCCTAAGCCATACTATGCCATACTATGAAGTGTTTATAAGTACCTATGTGTAGTTGTAACAAGTGTGTAATTGTGTCTTGTTATCGCATTCGATCGACAGGATTGATATGCAATTCCATTAATTTTATCCCGACGGAAAATGGTGACGCATGGTCCGATCCATTGTGCCATTTATAGTACCGATCCATTGTGCTAATTGTCAATGACAATAATAAAAAATAGTCTTCAATTCAATAAAATGCAATCTCAACAATTAATACCACTCAGTTAATCACCGATTGTATCGATATATTTCCTTTTATATAGAGAAATAGAATATAAAGTATTATACGACCCTTAAACCTCACAAATTATATTTCCAGTACAGGAACCCCGCGACCGAGAAAGCCCGAGAAGGGTTGGAATTAATTTATACCCGGCAGCCCACCTATAAATCATAACAACGCGTCAGGCACTGATTCTCTATGAGATCGTATTCCTTTTGAATATTTTCCTTCCTCGTGAATGATAGGAGCCCGCCAGGGGTCGGTTACATTCACCCTCTATTCACGAACGAACGTCGTACATGTCGTAACGAACATTTTCACCAAAAGCTCTAATATACGGTCATGCTTCATTCCGTGCTATAGAACAATATTGTTTTTAATTCAATGCGTATTCTCTGTATTCAAATAGTGATCATAATAACATAAGGAAATTACCAGCTGAGGGTTTATTTCTTGAATAACTTTAATTTATTTGACAAATGCGGGAAAAATATGAGTTTTTTTGCAAAATCAATAATTTCAGTCGTAAAATCCTAAGAATTGTATCGGTCTGCATGCTTTATATATTATATTAGGTTTATATTTATAGTAATTATTAAAAAATATATTTTTGTATTTTTTATAGAATAAACGTTACGGCATTTTACCTAGTAATTAACCATATTGTCCCTTCCTAACGTAATAAAATATTCTCTATAGAAAAGAGACTTTTAGTTTTTTCAAAAATTGTTAAAAGACTTAGTATACAGAAAGGAATATAAAAATGCGTTAAAAGAAATCAAGTGCGAATTCAGATCAATGTAGTTTTTCTTTATTTTAAATTATCAAGATTTTTTAATATCTGATCAATAGGATTGCAACTAAGTTTTGAGTCAACAATATATATTTTTTCATTCCCAAAGCTTCCGCATAATCCAGCAGATGGCTGCGCCGTTCCACTGTTTGTATAATAGATTAAAAGTATTTTTTTTTAGAAAAGGTCTAATTCCATCTGAGAGTTTCAGTGGCAATATCCCGCCTCTATCTTCAGACACTTGTCATAATGTGTAATAAAAAGTACTTATGACAGGAAAACAAACGAGCCTAAACTGAACTATCTTAGCACTTTCCATAAGGAAGTTCCAGTGGCAATCTTCCGGCTCTATCTTCACACCATCGTCACCATGTGTAATGGAAAGTGCTCATGATAGCAAAAAAGACTAGAACAAATTTGACTGTCTTAACATTTGCTACCAGGGAGTTCTAGTCCCTTGATTATACCATAATATTGCATTGCCATTGAACCTACAAAATTATGTCGAATTTCAGCTCAATCGGAAATTTTAAAACGAACGACTTACATACGAACGTTACAAGTTAATTAAAATAAAACTTGTAAAAATATAGGTCAAATCCGTCTGCTCCTCGTTTGACATGTGAAAATATTATACCGCAGAAAATTTACCAGGCAATGGCCTACTAGGGTAGCGCCAAAATAATATAAACTAGTTAGGTACTTCTAAATGATGACAGCTTGAAGCATCAATACGTCAATAACCCTTAAGGGGATTAGACTCGTTGACGCTCTGACGCGTCATAAATACTGGTTAGGTTTTTATTTTTATAGTGATTTTAAAAATATATATTTTTGTATTTTTTTATAAAATAAACGTTACTGCATTTTGCCTAGTAATTGTCCATATTCACCCTTCCTAACGTAATAAAATGTTCCCTAGCACTGGAAACCGTGTAGCAATTTGTTATCCAAGCGTATTAATAATACTTACGAAGCCGGTGAGAAGGATTGCTGCGAGTTCCATCATCAAGGCATTTGCGGTTGTCGACCCATAAATTTATCGGAATACTAGAGTGATATTATTAAGGCATCCAATAGTCATAACATTTATTTTATTAGTAATTATTATTGTTTATTATTTTTTATTAATCATAGCCAGCGCCGGATTTAGACTTGTTAAGGCCGTTAGCTATTTGAGCTACTGAAGTATATTTAAGTATGTATGACAATTTCTCGGACATTTTTTGAAGGCCACCAAGAAAGGGGAGGGGGCTAAGGTAATAGCTTGTGTAGCATATAAGTAAACCTGCACTGATCATGGCAGAAATTTCCTTTTGAGGAGTTACATTAACCGTGCGATCTATTTTTTAAACTATTTATTTGATAAAGATTAATTAATCAATTAATTAATTAAGAAGTATTCTAAATACTTGCTTATATTTCCTGTTTTCATCTGGGTTATACATTATAAATAGGATAGAAAACGAATTTACGGCGTGAAATTTGTAGCACCCGACGTTTCGGTGACGTTGCAGCCACCGTTGTCCAGGGTAGACACCAATCTACCCTGGACACGTCGGGTGCTACAAATTTCACGCGGTAAATTTCGTTTTCTATCCTATTTATAATGTCAAACAACCGCGATAGTCTTCGATTTTATAAGGGTTATACATATTTGGGGAGAGTGGGGCAAGACTCGGAGGGGGGGACACATTTGTAATCACAATCAATATTTTATATTATCAAGCAAACAATGGTTGTTGTACCTACATTCAAATTAAATAAGTAAACAAATTAAAAAGAATACCAAACACGACTGCCTTTACAGAAAGTAAACTATAGTGTTTATATATTTATTTTAATTACGGTATTTTTTTTTTATTTCTGGTATATGTGTGATTTATCTATATAGATAGATGTAAATTTCCGGAATGAGCTTAGTCATACCTTTCATTTAACACTAAACACAATATATTTATGTTAAGTTATTAACATTAAAACATTTAGACAAGTACCCCATGACATTCGGAATGACATAACGATTCTAACAATATCACACACTTCAAAATCGGTTTCAACGTTTAGAAGTTATGGTGGAATGAAAAATCACGATTTCATCATTAATACATACCGTATTTTTCCGAGTACAATTGCATAGTTTTATAATTTTCCAAAATTTTGGATTGGAATAAATTCGTTAGAACCAAAAATGGTTATCTTAAAATCTGTTATATTTTGTGGAGTGTAATAATTAAACACTTTGTATAATTTATTTTGCTAAATTAATATTCTAAATATTTCTGACGGCCGCGAAGAGGAATAACGAAAATAAAATTAAACTGCCAAATGATGAATGTCAACAAGCCCCGTAAAACGGCGATTTTCTCCTTATATGGGAGCAAGGGGTCACGGCACGTACTCCTTATATGAGAGCAAGGGGCCTCGACACGGTTCAAGCGTTTAGAAGGTATGGAGGAATAAAGGAATGAAAAACATACATAGATGATTCCTGAACACATAACAATCCTTTTAGGCAGTTGTGTAAAAAAGGAAATATTGGTGATTTAGATTTTTTTCATCAATAATACCAAAAAATCGAAAAAAGTACTTTGTCTCATCTTGCCCCACAGAAATGTTTTTTTCTCTCTCTCAACTTTCATTTTTAGTCGTGAATCATGTTAACTAAATAATACCATTAAGTAATAACATACGGTGCAGATAGAGTTCTTAACTGTTTGCATCCCATCTTGCCCCTTCGCTCCTTTCGCAAAACAACTTCGAATATGTACTCGTAAATAAATAACATGTTTTGATAAACCGTAAATTATGCACTTACTTTGAATATTGAATTATTCTGCAGGTTTAAGAATCTATGTAACTTCTCTGCGTCAGATAATATTCAGCGTTGAATCACATAAAATGTACATAGGCAAAAATATAGCGAATGTTCTGAAAGTCACTTTTTTAATGAAGCGCAGACATGTCCACCCAGCTTTGTGCCATTGGCTGTGCTGGAAGGAAGGCGGCATGTGCGATGGTAGAAGATATTATACACGTTTCGTGCTTTCAGATTCAGATTCAGATTCATTTTATTGGTATACTGGTATACAAGTCATACATATAGTTAAGCAAACATTTTTTTTCGAAACGTTAGAAAATATTAAAATACACAAGGAAATAAAAATAAAAGTAAAAGAGAAAACGAAAGAAAATACAAGAATAATGTGGCTTTTAAACACGTCAAGTCATTGCGCCTGTCTAATGTGCTCGCTTAGTTTGTTGTAGACCGCTGGGCTGGCGATATAGACTATGCCATTATTACAATTATGATATAGGCTATGATTATAACAGTTCATTATGACAATAACATAGTTTTATTGCCACCTCTATTCCATCTTCCCTATGTGTTTACCAATTTCTGTATATAATATAGCTACATGGCCACATGCCAAGTCTAGGTCAAAGGAAAACATTATCCAATCATACAAATTCGCCATCCAATAACGAGATTGATGGCATTAATATTCCTATAATGGTATTGCGCTCATTAGATGAAAGGGAGATATTCAAGGTCATCGGAGCGCGCCCATTGCAGAGTAGTATTCACTTTTCAGGCATCGGCGCGGCGCTTACGGCCCCTTCGGGACTCATTTCAGAGGTAGAAAAACAGCGGACCAAGAACGGTCACGGACGCCACCGCCAGCGCCATTCAAATTCACACGGGTCGATGGCCACGAAAACGTTTACTTTGTATTGCAGCCATTCTATGGGGACACTCTTAATATTTCAAGTATAATCGAAAAAAATGCGCGTTTACAATACTTTCCCTCCTCGTCGGTTGGTGAGCCAGGAAAGTAAAATAAAAATATCTGTATATCCGCTTATGTCTCTGTCTGTATGCCTGAGTCATCAATATCTCAAGAACGCGTTTTCCGATTTTCAAAATTCTTACATTAAACTCTTTTATTCATCAATCATCATTAGCCGGTACTCGTCCACTGTTGGACATAGGCCTCCCCCTAAGAATGCCATGCCGAGCGGTCTTCAGCCGTCTCCATCCACCAGCCAGACACGAAAACGATTTATTTCGCTTATTTTGACTCTCTTCTCCGTTACGGTATTCTCTTATGGGCGCAATGCACGATCGATCTAAGGCAACATATTTTTTCATTGCAAAAAAGGGGCCATTCGAATTTTAAGTAGTCTGGACTATGTAGAATCATGTTGTGGTCATTTTAGAAGGCCTAAAATCCGCACCCTTCCATATCTATACGTTTTGGAAAGCGTTAAATTGATCATAAAAAACCTAGCTCATCTGCCGATACAATCAGATACCCATAAACACTTTACGAGGGGGAGAAATAATTTGATTCTTCCTCGTCCAAATCTAGAACTTTTTAAAAGGGATCCGAACTACGTCGGAATAAGCTACCCTCTAGTATCAAAAAAATATGCCGCGAAGTTGTCAAAAAATTGTCATGCAAACGAACGACAGAAAAATCTCATTTTCATCTGTACTGTCGCCAACTATTTAATACACGTAGTTATCCAAATAATACGAAAATCAGATTATCGAATGATTTTTTTGAAATCCGACTTTGCGTTCTGCAGTTATAAATTTCAAAGCTGATTGACCTACGGGCCGTAATTTTTAAATGAATTATCTGATTTGCAAACTTCTTTCGCCAATAAATTTTATTTATTGATTGGATGAGCTGATTAGATGAGCTGCCTATACACAAACCGACTGGCGTCATGGCGTCATGTTTGGGTTAAAAAATATATTTTCGTTGAAGGTTCTATTCCTTCTTCAGATTCACGCCCCGAAAATATTGATTAGAATTACATCTCTCTCTCTCTCCTCTTAAGTATTTCCCTCTTCCTCTCCCCTTCCTTCGTCCTTTTACCACTCCGAAACGACGACGCACTATAATATTTGCAACATCACAAGGCATAATGAGACTCCTTCATAGAGACCCTATACAGCCATCCGATCATGCTCTATTCAAGATGTATTGAACAAACAGGGAGACGGTGATCGTCGTAATTAAGCCTACCGCAACGTTTCGAATTGGAGATGAGATTGAACGCCAAGAACGTTAAGGTAATAAGAAAGGTAACTTCAATATAATTTAACCGGAGATGGAAGATTCTCCATCTTACTCAGCCTCGTGGCAGGTCAGCGGTCAATAAGTTAGCTATTCTTTATGCGACTCCTCTTTAATGTGTAGATTAACCGCTCGAAGGCCAATCTTCGCGCGCAAAAAACTGCGCCTCAACTTTTGGGTCGATTTTCTAAATAAATACTGACAATATCATTTTTTCATAATATCCCTCTTATTACCTAGTAATTAATATTATTAGTCGTGTATATTATATATTTATGTAATATATTGGAGGGCCGGTCGAAACGGTTATGCGCGGATCTGTCAAACGACTCAAAGTGCCTATACTCTATAACACTGTTGGTGTCCGACGGGTTAAAAGCCGCTACGAAAATAAGTATAAAACTTGTTTCTTTTTAATAACTACGTGAACTATATAAATAGATTTGGAGAACTAGATCTATTATTATAATGCTGGTTTATGTTATACAGGATAAGTTTTTAATTAATGATATCCTTGTAGTGGGTGAATCAGTACGACGAAGTTAACAAGTTTTTATACAAATTTTGGGAAAATCAAAAAAATGTTTTTTTTTGTTTTTACAGATTTGTAAATCTATTGACGGATTGTTTCAGAAGCTTTGAGAGCGCTGCGCTATCTAGCAGTAGGTAAAATATCGCTAATAAACAATATTACCGATATTTTACTTACCGCTAAATATCGCATTATGCTGAAAGCTTTGTATACATTTTTTTTTAAACTAAAAAAATAACATTTAAAATATATATTTTTCTAGTTTTCCCCAATAATTACTATCAAAATTTGCTTAGTTCGTCGTAATGATTAACCCACTATAAGGATGTCGCTAATTAATAAATCATGCTGTATAATATGTATGAACATGTACGTGATTCTCGGTCCCTCCTTGATTTTTATGCGTCTCCATCTGCCTCTTACAAATTCTTAGTTTTCCTCGTCCCGGTGTGATTTCTGAAATTATTGCATAATTAAACGACATTATCATTTTAAAATTATAAGGCGGATGCTGGTTTAATGGCAGCTTGGCGTCGCTGTGCTAACTTTGTGGAACAGACTGTTCGCGATGCTCAAAGTAACTCCGCATCCGCGCACTTCCTTTGCAGATCGCATTGCACTCTTTGTTGTCCGCCTTTCTCTTTAGCCAAGTTTGCCCATTTCAACAAGTATTATGCCATCGTATTCTTTGTTCCGGTGATTCTTACTTTATTGCAAATATGTGCATTCTTCAAACAAGTCGAATGCGACTATAATTAACCCTTAGTAATATTTCTTGAAATGAAAATGGACGGGTTGTAAACGAACAACAGTTTAACAAATAATATGATTATAAACAGAAAGCGATTAAGCAATGACCGTTTAATATTAGACAATAGTTCGTTCTATAACCGGTGTCCGGGTCAAGTTAGGACACGTCTCTCCAATAATATGCAGCCTGGTTGGCCTTGCCGTTCGCCTCTTGTAGGTCCTGGTATGGGATGGGGGTTGACAGCTGCGAGTAGAATCGGAGGTGGTCTTCATCCTGCACTGTTTCACAGTTGCATGTTGGGTTCTCAGTGCAGCCCCAGCAAACAAGATTGGCTCGGCATTTTTTCACACCCACCCTCAGTCTGTTCAGACTACGCTAGGTAAAATAGAAGTAAGTTATAGAAGTGAGCCCTAGATTGAGTTATGCGGTTCGATGATTGGCTGCCTTGGACCGGTTGTATATTTGACAATGTGCCTTTGACGCTGGCATTACGAATAACTGAAATCTTAAGTGAACGTAAGATTTTATTTTTTATTTTATTATTATTAAGGAAACTTACAGCTATTACAAGAGAAATATCTGAATTTTATTTATAGACTACAATGCCCGCCCATTGTGCAATTTCACAATAAAGATTTCATGTATTCGTAATATCCGCCCAAGCACTCGCTTTGCTTATTTGAGCGATATCGGACAGTGGGCTTCATTTAATATTAGAGTTTAATTTCTTGCTGTGGATAAAGTGGTTTAATTATATGATATTTTATTTGATATTCCGTATTGTAAATTGTAATATTAGAAAATTACTTTAAATTAAATATCGACGTCGCGAAAACATCAATGTTTAATTAAGCGAGAGATGTATTGACGATACATCGAACCCGGGGATGCGATCCATCGGGCGACACTGTCATGACGAGGGTCGGGACGGGGGGGGGGGGGGGGGGACGAGCGCGCGTGTGCGGGTGAACTAATACACTATTCGTTTACCTCATCGGAGTTCGTCTGATGCACGTGATACTGCATTAACCTATCAGTGGTGGCGCGTTATTTCTTTGGTTTAGTTGCAGTTTAAAAATATATATGACCTCGCCGTGACCTATACCTACCTCGGACGCAGATGTAGAGAAATCGAAGTACGGTCGGTCGGAATCAAGAGTGGGGGAACAACCGCGCACAGCAGTGTTGCCGGATTTCGCCTCACACCTTCCTGTGCGGCTGGAGCTCTTTGGGAACCTTATTTCTGAATCAACACTCGTAGGTACTTTCCTTCATAGTAATTGTATATGTCGTATCTCTGTTCTTACTAGCGGACATATTTATAGGTCACATTTATGGATACAATTAACAAGTGAATATATTAAAAAGAATAAAAAACACGTCTGCCGTTACAGAAAGTGGACTATTGTATATTTTTTTTGGCTTTTTATGAAATATTTGTGGCTTATTTATTTTTCCATGCAGATATATGTATATTTCCGGGATATACACAATCAGACCTTTCATTTGACACTAAACGCGAAAAGAAAATACATTTGGACATTTAGACAATTACTTACTTAATATTTTGACAGTAGAAGTACTCTATGAGGCTCGGGATGACTCTATCGGGATACTCTATGAGAGGCTCACACACTTTTTAATCGGTTCAAGAGTTTAGAAGTTATGGTGGAATAAAGAAACGGAAAATATTTTCCGTTTCTGTCGAAATGTCCAATTGTCATTTTTTTTCCTGTTTAGTGTCAAATGAAAGGTATGATTGCGTATATCCCGAAAATATACATGAATCTATATGGAAAAATGAATAAACCACAAATATTAGGTATATAAAGACCCAAAAAAATATATTAATATATTAATACAATAGTCTACTTTCTGTAACGACAGTCGTGTTTTTTATTCTTTTGTTTCATCTATGTATGTATAATACATAGATGAACAATGAACACATAACTCTCCTTTTAGTTGGCAGTCGTGTAAAAATATCACGAAATGCTCGTTTGTCGCATATGTACCAACTATAATAACCCACATTAGACGTCCGTGGTGTGTTGTGCATTTAGTGGTCAGAAATATCCATAGAAAACTGATTTCATATCACATGTATGCAGGGCTCGTTACCAATTCGAGAGAGCAGGCTATTAATATTACCGTCTGCACATGAGCGAACCTATAGGTATCGTCGTCGTAAACTTGTCGACGTCGGCTAACGTCGAAAAAAAGCCATATTATTATGGCTTTATTTCCTTCCGCTTTGACTACCTTTCACATTGGATTTGATTTATCGCGATACATAGGTTAGAAATGGGCGGAGCGCTAAGTCTTCCTTCCCAGAGAGATTAATTGAGTGAATTTGGAAATATGGACGGAGAGAGCTTTGGAGAGCGAGAAAATGTACAACCTATGTATGTACGCAACTATGTCTTAGACGAGAAAAAGAATAGGTTCTTAAAAAAATGTTTTTACTGTATTCTTCCTTTTAAATCCACAACTATTTATTGAATCGTGTTTAATTTGACACCAAAATATAATAATATCTAAATTTTAAATTGATATGAATAAACATATTTTTTATGTAGATAGGTGAAGAAACTATTCA
The DNA here is from genome assembly GCA_944548615.1 of Micropterix aruncella. Classification (NCBI taxonomy): domain Eukaryota; kingdom Metazoa; phylum Arthropoda; class Insecta; order Lepidoptera; family Micropterigidae; genus Micropterix; species Micropterix aruncella. Next base: position 20,282,913 of record OX155951.1, on the reverse strand, counting down.
TAAAAAACATCCACGACGAAGAAGAAGGTCTGTTTTAAAAAAAGAATAATAATATATTAGATTTTTTTAATATAAATGTGTGTATGTATAGTATACGTTTTTTTGCGTTTACGTGTGTGAATACGTATGAGTATGACTGGTTTATGGACCCATTGATGTTTTACAATGTATTTATTTATTTATTTGGCAATTTACAATTATCTAAAATAAATAGACATAAACAATATTACAATGTCAACGCCGAGAATCCAGTAGCAAAAAACTAATAACATGTTAGGCCAGAAACTGTGACCAGTGATCCTATTTTATTGTCGCTTAACTAGGCAATTGCCTGTTCTAAGGCGAACATTTAAATTGTTGTAAATATATTATGAACCAATATAAAAAGTAATGTAGAATATAGAGAATTTGGGAGAATTTTTACCATAAGAGTTAATATTAATTCTTGATGCTGGAAAATTCAATATAAATTGATTATATAAAATTGTTAAATAAATAATAAAAATGACTAAATGATAAAAAAATAACTAAATTATAAAAAATATATTATTCTTGTAGGTATATAAAACTATTTTATTTTTGTATTAAATGTCTTTGCGTCTACATTATAACAACTCGAACATCTTTGTTTTGGTCGCTTCCGCTCTACTTACCGAGTCAGGCAGCAAATGCACCAGTTACAATGGGATTCGCGGGAACGAAACAGCTTACAAGTGCACCGGACGCCAACGAGAGAGGATTCCTAAACTACTCGCCGCCTATCTGGTCCGCCGCGTCGCAACTGGTCAGCATTCGTTGTCGACGACTCTGAGCCGTAAGAAAAACCATCAACAACAACATGAGTATTTCCGATGCTTTCCTCACGCCTCAAAACCCCCGAATTCATTTCCGTCTTCTGAGTGTATCTGCCTAATGCGATTTTTCATCGTGCCGAGTCAAGCCGCAATTTAAACACAAGTCGACTTATCGAGAGGTGAGCGAACCCTACGGTTAAGCCTCGATTTTGCTTTTCCATAACGGCAAGTCACATTTGATTCGATCGACTAGCGATTTGGATATATAGAGCTGTCAAAAAGTTCGCTCAAAAATTGCGAATGTTCTGGTTACGCATAAAATCAATGTTTTTGCCCGATTTCAGTATTCCGGGAAAGCAAATATCGCTGTCCGAACCATGGAAATCTTATAACGAAGTGTTTGTAATATTATATTACCATACGAGCTACGATTTTGATTTCAAGCGAAAATGGGTCTCGCTCACGTGTCGCTGTTTAACCCCTCAAATGAATGGCGATTAGCTCGGGTTGCCTACGGCAAAATGTATATAAATTTATATTTACATTTACATTTACATTTACATAGAACGGGGTTTACTATAGAGCTATAGCATTACTATAGAGCGGATTACTATAAAGCGGCGCACATTTACATTTATATTTACATTTATATAAATTTATATACATTTTGTATACATTTTGCCAAGGCATCCCTTAAGGGACGCCTCACATTTGAGGGGTTAACATTCGGTTTCAGATTCAGCTACCGACCTTCAGCTACAGACCTTCGGAACATCTGATATGGTGTAATATGTGATTTGTAATTGTTAAATTGCGTCTATTGTTTTAATAAATAATAAACAAAATTTTAACAAAAAAAGACTCCATTTTTTTAATAAGTGTAGCAGCCATGTAATGATGATACTTAGAACGGGCTACCATAATTGAATGCGTATTCAAAATTTCGCGACTGTGCTGTTGACCGTTGAGGAGACCCATCGTCGGAAGTCAACACTGAGTGTAGAATCAGGACATGCTTACCATGAAAATTGCATTGTCATTGGAACTGAACCAACATTTAAATGTTCAACTTTGTATGATAATATTTGAGTAATTGCCTCAATTCCTCATAGATGCTATTACCAGATTAGGATTTTGATAAAAATGGGACCAATCTGGACGTAAATCCTTTCAAATAAAAAAGATTTTTCCAAATCGGTTCATAAATGGCGGAGTCCTGAGGTAACAAACATTTTTAAAAATACAAACAAATTGATAACATCCTATTTTTTTTAGTCGGTTACAATAGCGCTCGACACTCCGCCGAAAATACCTAGCAATAGTACACAATTCTCCCAGCGAATAACTATTACGTCTGCCGGACGAAAATATCTGAGAAGACTGTGTTATCTTAAATCAAAGGCGCGGAAGCACGGAGAGTCGTAAAAACATGAAAATAGGAGGCGGAAATAAAACGCTGAGGAAGTGCTTTGTTATCAGCGAGCCACAAGGCCGTGAGCCGCGCGGGGCGCCTCGCAACTAAAGCCTCCGCTGCTAATTGAATGTTTGCTTCGGCTTGCTTTTTTATAGTAGCGCAAATTATTCTGCCTTATATTAATTTTCACGGTATCCGCCGCCGGACTAGCAAAAACTTTCCTTTTAGGGAATTTCATAAAACCAATTTTAGCAAATTTAACTTTGATATTACATCCGTATACAGGATGAGTTTTTAATTAGTGACATCCTTGTAGTGGGGAATCAGTAGGACGAACTAAGCAACTTTTATCCCTTCGAGTAGCGGCATAATTCCATGGCAGAACGCGGAAATTTATTGGAATTTCATACAATATCGCCGCGCTCGACAAAAAGTATTATAAGTATGGAACTACTATAGCAATCATAAAAATAATAACTGTGCAATGATCGCATTGAAATTTCGTATATAAAATATTGAAATCTCATTTTGTAAAACAATTAGATAATTATGAATAAATATGAGAAAGTCGAAAAAGTGAAAAAAAACTCGGCATTTCTAACTTGTACTTGTCTTACGGAAAAATACGGAACCCTATTTAGAAATTGTAAATACTTTCATGATCTTTATTAGATTCTCTATCAAAGATATTATTTCGTTTTGCTTATTTACATACAAAAATATTTAGATATTAGCTCATAAAAACCAATAAAATTTTTGATGATTTCTCGAAAAAACTTCATATATTTCACAACAAAAACAAAATAATATGTATATTGTCAACGAATTAGGCAGACATTTTACATTTTTAGAGTTATTTATCACAAAAAAACTTAATAATTAGTAATGACGCCATAGCGATAAACCGCACCCAATTTTTCAACTCAAAAAAACAGGTAAAATTGGAATAAAATCTACATGAAATCACTGAATTCGGTTGATAAAGTATTTAAGAATCAAATTTACTTACATTTCTATTCATAATCCAACTGAAAACTCTAAAAAACACAAAAAAACTGTTCACGACCCGATGTTTGACAATAACGACCGAACAGCGATGTTTGACAATGGAATTTTATCAGAAATATTCGTTCAATGACGAGCATATTTTTTTAAGTAGCCGTCTATGTATACATGGTAATAATGAGATATTTGGTATGGATTTTAGGATGCGTTCGAATTAGAAAATAATATTACTGTGCCCTCCGGGAGCAAGCCGCCAATATTTGTCGTTACATAGTCAACGGTGTTCTGATATGCAACCGAATTTGGTCGTTACGTAGCCGAATGGTTAATAAGATTTTTTGGGAAAAACAATTTATATTTTTTTTAAAAGTATAAAAAGCTATAAGCACGATGCGCTATCTAGCGGTAGGTAAAATATGGCTAATACAGAATAATGAGATCTTAAAACCATAACCGGAGAACGGTTTATTCTTCATTTCAGTGAGGGATATTGCGATTTTAAACCACATACTTAAGTAGTGTTCTTCTTTTGCAAGAAAAGGTTACATGGTTGTTAAGCTTACAACAACTTCACAGTTTAAAAACGTCTTAAATCGGACAAAAAACTCACATTTTTCAGAGAACTTATGAAGAAAATGGATTTGATCTAACTGGAATGTTAATTTCACTTATAGACTTGCAGAACATGCATACGATTAAAGATGAAAAGAAACATTGATAACATTCGGATACGATGTAAGAAAATATTACTTGGTGTTAAGTGGTTTCAAAATATTTAGAAATACAAAAAAAACCCATAATATTTTTTTTATTCCTTAAAGAAACTAAACGATGAGACTACACTGTAAGCTACAACAAAAGTGAGCAACAATAGTTCTTTTATATTAACCCGTTGAGTATGAGTCAACCAAATCTGGTCGCGAAATAATTATCCGTTGAGTACGAGTCGAACAAATCTGGTCGCGCGTTTTTTTCACTTCTTTGACGTTCTCATATTTATTCATAATTATCTAATTGTTTTACAAAATGATATTTCAATATTCTATATTCGAAATTTCAATGCAATCATTGTGCAGTTGTTCTTTTTATGATTGGTGTAGTAGTTTCGTAGTTATAGTACTTTAAGTCGATGTCACCGAAAATCCTGCAAAAGAGACAGATGCATCCATGAAAATACCCATTTACTCCAAAGGTTAATTTTAAAATACAAATTATCTAATATCGTCATTTACATGTGTTTATCCTTGTAATCAAATTATCTACACTTGTATCTAACTTTTAATTGTATTTTTATTAGCAGTATCGTTACTTAAAGTTAAATTGGCAATAGGCTGTATTAAAAATAGGTAAATTTAATTTCAGCTTTTTTCATTGTTTTGTCTACTTCAATAAAGAGAATCGCCTAGTGAGGTGAAATTTTCTTGTAGGAATTAGAATTAGAATTTTATTTTGTTTCTGTGCGTAATATTAAGTGTTATTGATTAGGTAATACGTAAATAAAGTCACCAATTCGCTGAAACTCTGTTTAACTCGCCTAAAACTTTATTAGCCAACAAAATTTTAAACTTTCTTTGGAATAATCTTCACTCACAAAGAAAGCAAAAATTCTGTAATCTACAAACCAACTTTTGCTTTAATATCAGCCTTGATTTCGCATGCCTGTACGAACTTTTGTGATCTTTACATTATATTTTAAATTAGCGGATATAAATTTTATAATGTTAATTAATATAATGTTGCCTATAACAACTTTCAATCTCTTATAATAGGAACAATCTTAGCCCTACGATACCATACTGTACTAACCCTACTGTACGCACTGAGACATCCACTACAAGACTTATTAGTCCAGCATATTGCGGCATTAGTGTCACTATTAGTGAAACAATTATGTTAAGGGTATCCTCTAAAACTACAATATTTACTAATTCCTAATTTGTTTCATGTACCCAAGTATAACACAAACTGTGGCCAAAACTCCTCTCTTTACCGTACGGTATGAGCATCCCCTTTACCCTTAATTTGGCAAAATGGTACAAAACGTTTATTCCTATTAATATCACGAATCGTTTGCCGATTCTACGGCAGGGTTGGTTCAAACACGTTGTTTAATATTATTAAAAACACTAATGATAATCTATACTATCTATACTAATATTATAAAGAGGTAAAGTTTATGAGATTGTAGGAAGTAATCTCTGGATCTACTGAACCGATTTTAAAAATTTGTTACCAATAGAAAGTCACGTTATTTGTGAGTGTCATAGGCTATATATTAATCCGAATAATGAAAAGACTTTTTCGTGGTAGTCGGATTTGCAAAGTAAGTCGGAGAAAAAACGGTCGAACGAAAACATTTTTAACTAACGCTGCCTTAACGATGAGAGATATATGATTGAGTTCTAGAGAAAAGTTGTAGAGCTTGGTAATGCCTACAAAAAAGTGAACGACAGTATATATGTCTAAATGTTATATTCAAGTCACAAAAAGTAGTTTTTTATATTAAAAAAATTATTTAAATCGTTAGGTCATGTTTATTGGTCATATTATCAACAATTATGAATTCATATCAAAATAAGTAAATTTATCGTCTCAAGTGTTTAAAACAAAAGACTTTTTCCTTTTACTGCATAAATGATTAAAGAGATACGACACTAACAAATAAGACACTCACAAGAAGACACTCAAAAATAATGGTAATATATTTAAATTGGCATGCAAATACATACTTACATATTAAGTAAAAATATAACCCTTCTTTTGGCAGTCAGGAAATAAATCAAAGCACTCAGTACTAACCGAACCACACTCATAATTTCATCACAAATGAAAAAAAATGGTAAAGAGTCGAGAAGCAATGTTTTTGTGAAAAACTTGCATTCTTTTTTGGGATTAAGTGCTGTCTCTTTGTTGCTATTCGTGTCACTTTGTGGTGTGTTCAATATAGATGATAATCCTCATGATCATAATAGTAGAGTAGGATTACCTTAGCGTATATCTTACGAACGTCTATGACTTACGATTCCTTGTACGAGTACAAGCTCTCAGAAGAATACCGGAAGGGCTTTCTTTTATATTACTTTTACTAACGAGCCAAATATTGAGCAGCACATATACTAATTTATACTATTATAAATAACAGGTATTATTTAATCTATCTATGTATATCGTTCATTTGGACCGCGCTTTTGAGTTGATAAATCCGCCAGTATCGCTTGTTCGAATAGCAATGTCAATCTCCATCAATCGTACTACTCATTATGTGGTTTTAATTGCGCCCATCAATTTGCCTCAGTTTCTATCACTTTGACTCAATGTCAGCCAATATCCTAGTCACGTTAACAGTTACATATTAACCGCTGACATCATTATAAACTTGTTTTGCTTATCCATATGAATTCCTAATTGCAGAAAGGCAACTTTAGCCACTTTGTCGAAATGTATTTTGAATTGCTCTTCTTTTCATATTACAGAAGATAACATTCTAAAGAGGTAGATTGGTATGAGTATCCCAGACTTTTTCAATCGCAGCTGGATTACTCTACCGAGAAAAGGTAACGATTTCATAAAATCGTAAAGTTTTTGCAGCAATCGTAAAAGCATCTCCTGCCACTTCAATTGGCGACCGTATTAAGCTAATATTAAAATGAAAATCGATTAATTATAACTATATAATTTCCCTTCATTCTCTACAGAGATTTAATCGCAAGACTTACTATAAGAGGGTCAGTTTTGATTCACGTTACAGTAAAAGGTAAAAATTTTGAGTTTATATTTAAAATGTAACATTTTCAAAACGAAACATTGTTTGCTACTTCCTAAGTATCAATGTGATTCAATATTGAGTTAGAATAATGTAACACCTGCTACTAAGTTACATTACTAATAAGGTTACCTAAAAATATTCGTAATTACACTTTTTTTTTGTCCTGCAAAATTACAAAAAAGCAATCATCCCCTCTCTGCAGCTAGCGATTTATATACTGTTATATTATTTTCTATCTCTATCTGATGACATATTATGGCATGAAGATCCTACTTTTTCCCTATAAATGATTAAGTACAGTTTTACTTTCAGTTCTGTTTTTTTAAAACTAGCTATCGGATCATTATCAGAATGTTGTTACATAAGGATTGTGTTAGGGTCTATGCTCTCGCGTCTTCATTTTTGTAATATCATTTATGTAATATCCATAAAGGTCTTTGATAATCAGGTCAATATAGAAAGATGACAGTATATATAATTATGACGATGATAGTAAATATAACTATGGAAGAGGACATCTATTATTATTATAACGCTTTTATTAGCTTAACCTGTATGTATGTAACGGAGTCTTTCAAGTTAATTTTCACTAACTTCCTGACGTCTGAACAATTTTAAATTTTGCACATGTATTAAGGAGCGATAACAATTAAATAATTTGATAATTTTCACCGTAAGTCCTGACTATCAGGGAGCATCAGGATAATAAAAGACTGATTTTATGGGTTAGACATGTAACCAGCCATATAATGACAGTAAATATTGTCTTTTTTTAGAAATAAAATTATATATGGAAAAAACTAAAAAGACAAGGGAAAAAAATATTTAAAAAATCACGCTTTAATAGCAATTAAAACGAATGTCAATTAAAAAGAAAAATAATTATTTTGAAATATAATGATAAGGTTCAACAGCGATAGAAAGACCCTAACTTAATATGGTTAAATGATGAATACGTTTAAAATTAAAATAAAGTGATCGACAAAAAAAACCATGAGGTGCTTGATATCCATTGTTATAAATATTTCATCGGTAGGTATTTGTAAATATATAGTTATTATAAAAAAGTATTAGGCACCTCACGCTTTTTTTTAATTAGAATATTTTTTTGTCCATCGCTTTATTCTTATTTTAAACTTATTCAAAATTATTTATCAAATTGAGTTATGGTCTTTTTATAACTCTTAAACAATATCTTTATATTTAAAAATTATTTTGTAACTTTTTAGTTCACATTCTTATTAAAGCGTTTCTTTTTAGTTTTTTTAAACTAAAATTTTATTTTTTGTTTATCAAACTGGGATCACTGAAGTTTAGAAGGGGAACAATATAAACGAAGTATCGCAAAGGTTACAGTGTAACGTAAAGTTCGCCGTAAAAATAGTGAGATATTCGACAAAGCATCGCGTTCAGCCGTTACGAATTATATAGGCACTCAATACTCTTTCGATATGCTGACCGAAGTGAGGGCGGCGAATTGCGGAAAACAACGATGCTCTTGATGACGGACACTAACCACGTATCATACTGAAACTATTCTATTTTTTATTTACCCAAAAGTTTTGTGTCTTCTCTAGGGACCTACTACGAGTATGTCGCCTAGTGGCAATTGTTATGCTGACATTTATACCATCACACGGCATGCATCCAGCCGGTCACCTATACAAGTACTGACCAACGCTGCTCAACCTCGGAAAAATAGGAGAACCTGTGTGACAATGTATCTAGGGACGCTAGAAAATCTAAAATTAAATCAAATGAATTTGAATGACATATTTTCTCACCAGCGAATATGTACGCGGTAGTTTTTACCCATTCAAATCTGTACTCTTTTCCGTGCAACATCCCTTACTAGAAACCGTATATTCTAGAAGATAAGGTTGTTTCCGCAATAAATCCTGATACATTACATTAACGTCATGTCCAATTGGCTCTTAGAGTTGTCAAAATATTAGTGTTAGGTAGTAAGTCTCATTACTAATCTTTATTTGATAAACATATGATGTCAAGAATTTAGGTAATAAAATGAAAAAAAAATATATACGAGTATAGTGTCTAAGAAAATTTGGAACCTACTAAAAGTTATTCTACGTAAAATCTTATTACAAAACAAATTAAAGGCTTATTAATTAAAATAGTTAATAATTGTAATGGCTCACTACTAAAACCCACTCAACACAATTAAAATAGTCAGTAAAAAGTTGAATAATCAAAGCAGAATCCTCGATATCAGTTGTGAAACTTTCATGACTATCATTATTATTACAATACTTTGTAATAATAGATACTTTTGTAATCATCCCGCAAAAGATGAGATGTAAATTAATTTCAATCCGAGATTTTGTAAAGGAGATTAATTATTACTAAATCGTCTTGGAGTAGGATACCCCAATGTTGCAGTGTATTATTACGTTCTCTGTTTCGGATTTACCCTTACTCCTACCCCCCCCCCCCCTTCTTCCCCTACCCTTTCACTTGTCATTCACTGAGATTCCATGGTAATTAATTCCGTCGCCACAAATGAAACGTTTCACAGTTATTTGAATATTCATAAAATAATCCTCAATCGTGCTGTCGGATCGCAAATATACCCCAAAAAGGTTTTATTACGACAATTGTCGTAATGCTAAATCCGTTAAATGTACGTATTTTCGTACATTGCATATTTATTTAATATAGGTATGTATGTATGTATGTTATATCGTGTATGTATGTAATCGGCGACGGTTGTTAATAATTCAATTGGATACTAATTTACCTCCTGTCGTCGACCTTTGGATATATCACCGCGGTGGCATAGTGAAATATTGTGACAGTAAAACTTCATAATATAACACAAAATTTATACAAAAAAAAACGACTTCAATTTTTTTATGGTTGCAGCAGTCATTTCATGGTGAAATTTAAAACGGGCTATCATAATTTAATGCGTATACAAAATTTCGTGTCTGTGCTGTTGACCGTTGAGGAGAACCCTCGTTGGAAGCCAATCCTGGGTGCTGCAGTCCTACCTTGATGAAACTTAGAACGGGCTATCTAAACTGAATACATAGACAAAATTTTGTGTCTGTACTGTTCACCGTTGAGGAGTTCCCTTGTCGGGAGCCAACCCTGGGTGAAGAACCAGGACATGTTAATCATTAAAAATGCATTGTCATCTGATCTGAACCAACATGTAAATTTTCAACTTCATGCGATAATATTTGAGAAGTTCCCTCAATTCCTTATGGATCCCCATTATCATAACAGTATTTTGATAAAAATGGGATAATCTGGAAGTATATCCTTTAAAAAAAAAGAATTTTCCAAATCGGTTCATAAATGACGGAGTTTTTAAGGTAACAAAACATTTTAAAAAATACAACCGCATTGATAACATCCTCCTTTTTTTAGGTCGGTTAAAAAGACTACCGACTGCAAAAAAATATTCCGATATTCATTGGATTCACCCATGTTTCATCTAGAAGAACGGCGCTGTATGTTCTCCACTAGCAACACAGAGAAGATACAACCATGAGCAGGCACGAGGGGAGCAAGCGAGAAAGTATGCGACCGACCCAAAAGTAAAAGAAACAGCGCCACACTCAGCGCCGGTTAGTCTCGACCGAATTGCCTCGAGGTTCAGACGTGTGTTGCGATGCAATTGTCTCAAAACTTGGTATCCCCCTTGATCGAATTCATTATAAAAACAATTACATTCTACACGAAATACTGAAAATCATCTAAATGCATTTTAAATGAGTTTTTCAATCGTGATTACATCGCATCTCAAAAGTCTATAATTAAAAAACAGGCTGTTTGATAAATTGCTACAATTTAATCGTAGCGAGTTTATGCTACAGTACCATAGAAAATTTTACGAGAAAATGAAATATGCAAATCGTCCTCATCAGAGAAAATTAAACGTAATTTGCTGCTATATCTCACCCCTCACCCCTCCTCCTCCTTCTCCCTACCTATCCCCTTATTCCCCCCCCTTCCCGTTTCTTTTATATCACCCACTCTTCGTCCAGAGCGGCGAGTGACTTCGTTTAGCTGTAATTATCCCTAGAGGGTGAGAATTCTACCTTCGAGCGGCAAACATAAGTAAACAGGGAATCGCGACCCCTCATAATGTGGAAGTTATTTGTGAATTTATTCAAGATTCTAAAATCATACTTAATTACAATTTTAATTGGCGGAATTTAAAGCTACCTATAGGTTTACAATAGTCTAGGGAAATAATTCGCAATATAATACAGAAGTGGGTCCCACCGCGCAGTTGTACGCATATAGCTGTAACATTTTTGATGCAGTTTGTTACAAATTAAATATTGTTTATTAACTAAAGAAGAATGAGAACCGAGATAACGATTATTTGAAAAACAAAATTTCGTTTTCCATTTTTTCCATTCCATTCCAGGCACTATATCAATCAACATAAAAATTAAATGAACACTAACGGCTACGCTGAAAACTTTTTAAGCATGAAACGAGCCGCCGAGTAATACAGCTCGGCAATGAATCAATGTCGTTTGCAGGCTGTTTTAAATATAGCTTGTTAAATTTGGAAAAATATTCCGGCCGTAATTGCTGTGATGGACTTGACATGTAAACTCAGTTATAGTGATTTTCGCCAAAGGGTTATGTTTAAGTCACGCGAGAGCATACGATTATTCAAATATTTATGTAAATAAGAGTTGATATCGAAAAGTTTGAGTAGGTAAATTTCCAAACTTGAAGAGAAAAGCAAATTCAAAAAGCTCTTTTTTTTAATTTCTTAGATAAGATAACGAAATACACACAGTTATGAGTTCATGCGAAAAACTTTCAAAATATCATGACAAGATAATCGTGGTAGTAGAGCGCACCATGGGGTTCTTACCGGATTACCCAATACAGCATTATTGCTTCCATTATAGATACCTTTGGGGATGTTGTAGAAGAGATTATTTGCCACCTATAGGTACAGCTACATTTATCTCTATGCGAAAATCAACAACTTCGGAGTTATATATATTTTTGTGTTTTTTTTTTTCAAAAACATACTCTGTGACCGTAGTTAATACAAAAATATTAATGAAAAAATGTTTTTTTAACCTTTATCATAGACGTTATGAAATATGGGTACTTTAATAGGTTATATAATAATACAATTTGCGACAAAAACCAATGGCATTTGTTTTTGGTAGCAAATTCTGTTATTATTTCTTGTAATAAAATATGGCTATTTATGAAGCCCATGATTAAAGTTAAAAAATATTAAATAATATATTCATATTTGTATATTGACTAAAATATGTCATAGAGTATATCTTTGGAAAGAAACCCAAAAAAAATAAGTAACTCCGAAACTATTGATTTTTGCATAGAGGTAAATATACCTGTATAGATAGCAAATAATCTCTTCTACAACGTTCCTAAAGGTATCTGTCGAGAAAGCGATAACCATGTATCAAGGTAGCATATAATAATAATAATAGAAAACTCTTTATTTCAAAATAAAAAAGGCGATCTTATATGCCACGGGCCCCGCGATTCAGGGCACCCCAGGACCCACACTATTTATGTGCGGGAGAATGTTATTAAATTGCAGTCGTTTTGATTGATTAATATACGTACGGTTTTCGGGTTTTATTATTTGTACAAATGGGAATGTTTATATCAGCTAATAGAATTAATGTAAACATAAAATGTGCGAAAAAAAAAATATTCCATTGTTAAAAACGATACCAGCAACACCTTATAGAAAGACCTTTCTGTTGCTGGAACAATTGTAGGGTCATATGTATGTGCCTCAACAGTGCGGCGTCGTCTTCTAGAAACCGGCGAAAACTCGAAAATTGCTTAAGGGTGGACTGGTTTATACGGCTAAAAAAAACATGTTTTAAACGTTTATTTTTAAACTTTAAGTTGAAATCTATTCATGAATTTTTAAAACTTTAAGTTAAAATCTATTCATGACCTATAGAATAGCGATAGTCTAAAATTTCTGTAAGTGTACAAAACTTGCTACTTTTCTTTAAAGATCACTTTAACGCGTTTTTGCGCCGATGGTAAAAAAAACTACTTGGCGGAACGAGTTGTTCCAAAATCAAAATTTTAAGATTAACAAATCGTTTTATAGAAGACGATATAGATGAGATAGCTCATATAGATGAGCTTAAAAAAACAGAAATAACTGTTTTTAAATTTAAAAAAAAACTAGTTAAACTCAAAATTTTGAGGCGAAAATTGAGTTTATTTCTTTAAATCCTTGAAATATTATAAAAATGATAACTTTTACTTATTTTTTTAGTTCATCTACAAAACACATATATAAAAATTAATATTCCAACCTAGTTTATTTGTCTCAGGCAAAATTATGCTCGCTATTACCGGTGCAAGCAGGTAGTCATTTCTGCAGCGGCAGAAACATTTGCAATTTAATATTTCAAAAATAGTAGCAAAAAATATTTCTATGTTTAAAATGTTAAATAATCAAACTGATATAAAAGATTTATGGTCAAATTTCAACTTAAGGATGAAAAAAACTTGAGAAACATGCTTTTTTGGTCTTCTAAACCAGTTTAGATACAACTTTTGATGGCTGTCATGAGAAAAAAGAAGGTGGCTTGGGTACAGAGATGAAATGAATGGGCACAAGATGACTGGAAAAGGACTAGTTTTGAAATGAAGCCTTTTCGTTGTTCAGGGCGTGCGCCACCAATCCGTATACCGGTCTGATAGTAAACCACTTTCATCAGCACATATTATACAGTCATACAAATGCCCAATGAAGCAAATGTCTCGGAGCTACTTCTCCATTTTTAATCGTGAATTATTTGTCCCGTAACAGGGATGACTATTGTCGAGAAAAAGCTAAAGACTTTGCATTACGGAATAGTCCCTCAACTGTCAAGTTTAAATTTAGAAATATCAATGTTTAACAAGACCTTGCCTTGCGTCTATGATTAGTAAAAAATATTCGCGGATAATGGTGTTACCGTTTTGGATTGGCTTGGCACTGAACTCAGACGGATGTCGGCTGAATAGAAGACTTGATGTATGTTGCTCAATCCCATTGACAATTTATAATCTATCAAATAGACGAGACTCAGGAAAATGGATTTAGAAATTAAAATCAAGTTGAACTTGTCGGTCGTTGAAACGCGGTACCTAAATCAATAACAAAGTCAAAAACTCATTAAGATAGGAATGTAAATTATACATGGAAAGTGGACACGTTAAATATTAATTAATCCCATTTTGCAATAGATTCCATTTTTTGTACGAATAAAACGTATTTATAAGTAAAAAATGTCGCTCGTGAAAAAGTTAGAAGCGCTCATGAAAAAAATTAAGCTGCTTTCAGGATATTTCATATGTATGAGGAACGCATTGATGGAGACGAGGTTGCAATTGCTATTGCAGCTTAGATGATAAATCTCGATTTGAAGGAAATAATTCTTTAAAACATCAAGACAAATATGAAGCTAATACAGTAGCTTAATCATCGCGTGGAGCTGAAGGCAACCGAGAAAAATATTCGCAAACAAATAGGGCTGTACAGAACGTAGGGTTTAGAAAAGCATCCCGGGCGAGTGAGGAAAATATGAACAACATCCTTCTGGAGTTCGATAACTAAGTTTTGTCCAGCTAGATGACTGAGACCTAAACTACCCATTGGATGATCGTCAAGAACATAAAATTTTTAACGCCCATAATTACATCAACAAATACCAAAGAAAGAATTAACACCAGTACGTATCAGGAGTATTATATATCTATTGAGGAAACAACCTTACGTTCCAGACTGTTTAACAAAAATTAAGGGATTTTGTACGGGAATAATACAGTTTTGTCTGGGTAAAAACTCGCGTACATATTCGTCGGTAAAAAAATATGCCGGTCATATCTATAACCAATGAAATTGGACCGTTGCAATATTTTTTATAAAATACACTTTTTCTAGCCTTCTTATCGCAGTCAATCTAAAATGACTCGATGCCGACCAAGTCGTCTATCATTGACCTCTCCAGGGCTGGCAAACTGAAAGAGCTCAGTCGACGCCTTGGAATAAAACTGTTATTTCATGGCCTGTTAAAGGTCAAGCGTGGTCCGCCTCTTTTTCTCCCATGATAATTCGATGACCTTAACTAGATTTTTATGCATTATTTTATGACGGTCACGATATGAAATATTATATGCTCATGTTTAGCGTTAGAGGCAAATACAATATGATAAGAGGGCATCTGTGTTTAATTCGAATATTTTGTATGGAGAAATGCGCGTAAAATGACGAGGAATGATACTAACTATACTGATATGGAATAAATATATTTGCCTCCATGAACATAAACATGTTTTATAAGCGTCGTTTGCGTTATTTATTATGGCTATGAATATATGAATATATTTTTGACCTTTCACATTACGACAAAAGCTGTATCAATGTCGTTTGTAGGTCGATTTACCACCGATTACTCAATAGCTTAATATTCGTATATATTAATTGTTTAATCAGATATTTCCACATATTTCATTAGCAACTATTTCGCGCACGAAGAGTGATTAAATGAGGAAGAGAGTTTTGCTTTTTCTTGTTCCTATTTCTTGAAACCCATTCGCGATAAATGTAATCTAAGCAATACATCTAGATCACGTAGGGCGCAGTCAGCGAATCTTCACTCATTAATTGTATTAAGGAACGTGAAGCTTAGAAATATATTTAACCTTACGCTACGCCTCCATATACACGAAGTCCAACCTACTGTAGAGACTACGTTACATTATTGTAATTAATTTGCCCAGTCAAATAGTAATTTATATTTTCCGCCTGCAGTGTTACCACTATGTAGAATCATCGGCCAGATTAAATTTCGCATCATTGTAAACCGCTCAACAGTCGTCAATAAATCTTCCACCAGTTAATATATCGTGTTTCACTATCGCTACACTGTGAGCCGTCCGTGCGCGAGCCACCGCGTGTAGTACCGCTAGTTCGAGAAAGGATTATCCTAAATTCAGCAACATATTAATTAGCTGGATCCATCCAGGGTCCAAGTTAAACCGCCGTCCAAGATCGGCGTGACGCCCGTGGGCGAGTGGAGGGGATGAACCAATCAATTATCACAGCCAAATTCACTTTTCGAAATGCATTCCGTCCAAGACGTGTAGCCCTAAATATTTCTGACGTTACGTATATATTTTATTTCATTAAATAATTTAAATCCTGACTTGAGTTCTGACGTCTTTTATCTAGCAGTAAAATAATAATAATTCCAGCTAACTGATGGCTGTCGCGGAAGATTTCATTATTATTGTTTGAGTTTCATATTTGAAGGGTACAGGACTAAAAGGAGCTCATCGGCATTAAGCAAGTTTTGAATAAATTGCAAACTAAGGTACAAATCCTTTATACTGGCCAGAGAAATTAAAATGTGATTATATAGTTATATAATAAAATATTTCAGTTTGACCATATTAAATAATTCCAGAATAACCTAGTTATAATATTTTTCCGAAGGCAAGTAGAAAATTTTAAAAATTCCTACTTAATGGAAAAATATTATAAAATTTTCTGTAGCAATCAGCGCAATCAGATTTATATAGCAATCAGCGCAATCTTCGTAGTTGTTGATACACCAAACGAATGGCAACAAAAAAAATGCTTTCGATTAACATTTTTAGGTTCAAAATGCCAATTATATCGATGAGCTCCTTTTATTCTTGTACCCTTCATTTAATCAAAAAAATAAATTTAATATTATTGGATTCGAATCAAAATGATTTAGAGCAATCATATCAGACGCAGACCCTTGGCGATAGGTGTGAGAAAGGCTTTGAAGTCTTGATGAAAAGTAAAAAAGATTTTATTAACTTTACTGTACGTTCTAACACAGTGACAATGTAATAAGGCTTACAACGTACCGTATTCTTAGTCAGTATCCTGCCCGATATTTACGAGTACACCAACCTGAAACAAACAAAAACGAAATATTAGTAAATATTGTCTGTAAAAGTAACTCATATTTATACACAAGAATAAATATTTCTCTATACGGTGAATACATAGGACAGATAAAAATATTGCTACGCAACGAAGCGCCACTTCAAGTCAAGAAAGATGAAAGGCTGTATATTATATACAAAGGACATAGAAGGCGCGGGTGGAGATTCGTACTTGAGTACTTGTTATTTCTTTGTTAGCTGAAGAAAGATACTGTTTTGCTCAGTCGATAATATATATATCTCTCTCGAAAGCAGTAACACGCTTCAGATTAAAACAGGGATAAGCAGCCTTTCTATTTCGATCGAAATTATATTTTTTTCTCTTGATAAGAGATGATTAATGAAACAATAACGTGTCATTGCCGATTTCGTAAACCAATTCTTCTTGTTTGCTTCTGTTTACTTATACGATATGTCTTATACAAAATGGATCTTCTGTCAACAAGACACTTTCATGATAAGACGAATCCTAAATGTGCCCTTTAAACAGGCGATTTTTACCAACTTCTCAAATTGACGGTCATTTTAGTAAATGAATGAACGAAATATCTTTACTGCAAACATTTACAAAAATAAATTGCACGTACAACTACCAAACTTATTATACACATAATTTCTTACAGTCAGCAATTTCAGATAATTTAATTAATTTTCGAGCGTGAAACTATTTAGAAAAAATAATAAGAATTAATAAAGGGTAAATATTTATATTTAAAACAAATATTATCTATATAAATAAAAATTAAATGTTGATCGTTGGTAATCGCATATAAGGTAGAACGGCTGAACCGGTTTAGCAATTTTTTTTTTTAGAATGCTTGTAATAGTCCAAATAAGGTCCTAACGGAGAGGAAAATTGGAAAATTTACCTGGAAAATTGGAAAATTCAGGAAAAACTGAAAGTGTTTTTCTACTCACGATTCGAACGATGGTTATCCGTAATTCTTTTTTTGAATAAGAACTTTTTTGGATTAGTTTGATTCTTTTTTTGTTTTGATCGATATACTCTCGGGATGGAAATATTTCGAACTAATGTATTCAATATGGTTGGGGGGAGTTTGTGGGAAGGGGGGTGGGGATTTTTGGGGGGAGTGGAAGGGGGATGGGGGGTTGGGGGGTAGAGTTTGGTCGGGGTCTTGGGGGGGGGGGGGTTGTTAGAGGGGGTGGAGTTTGAAAGGCGGGGGGAGTTAATGGAGGTGAGTGTGGGGGGTTTGCCTGATTGCCGGGAAAGTGATAAGCGATTTTACTTTCCTGTTCAAGGAAAGTATTGTGGACGCACTTCTGTGTGTGTGTATTCTTCAACGATAGCGCCGAAACGCTTCATCCGATTGATCTGAAATTTGGCATGCAGGCATCATTTGGTCATGGCTTGAGCTGATTTGACATTGTGGTTGAAATCCGTTCACCCTGGGTTGGCTCCCGACGAGGGAACTCCTCAACGGTCATCAGAGAGACCTAAAATTTTGTGTACGCATTCAATTATGATAGCCCCTTCCTGCGGCCTACCCGTGCAACAACGGATTGACAGCTCTTTCAGACTACTCTAGACAACGGCGGCTGCAACGTCGCCGAAACGTCGGGTGCTACAAACACGCGTAAATTCGTTTCTATCCTATTTATAATGAATATTGTACCATTTAAGATTTGTGATTTAGTAGATAAAAGGTAATCAATTTTAGACTGGACAACGGCGGCTGCAACGTCACCGAAACGTCGGGTGCTACAAATTTCACGTGGTAAATTCGTTTCTATCCGATTTATGTCAAACAACCGCAATAGTCTTTGATTTTATGGTACATTATTCGTTGAGACCAATAAGGCACTTATACTTAAAATGACTAAATTAGGAATTATTTTTTAGAAAGTTAGTTTGTTTCTTTGGTATTAAAATATATTTAAATAACAAAACTTCAAATGAACGCAAATTTTCAAATTACTTAGATTTTATAGCGCAAGTACATACAAAGTACATATGTAACAGTTACGCATAAGCTAACCGTTCGTCAACCTGACGAGTATGCAGTAGGTTTCTCAAATACAAAATTACTCACCGACTAATCGCAACCACCACGCGGCGCAATCTAACGATCACTAAGTTGTCGCGAAACCGCGAGTGTGCAAGCAAAACAATTAAAAAGGGAGAGGGAGATATTATCGTCGCTTAAGATTTAACACAGCGTATATCATAAAAATCGATTTTCTGATTTTTATATCATTGGATAGCTATTCGCGAGGCGCATAGACTGAGCCAATGAAAACGCAGTATCACTTATCATTGAGAGCAGTTTATTTATATTTTAGTAACACTGCGTAAATCACATTCTCACATCCATCGTGTC
The DNA here is from genome assembly GCA_944548615.1 of Micropterix aruncella. Classification (NCBI taxonomy): domain Eukaryota; kingdom Metazoa; phylum Arthropoda; class Insecta; order Lepidoptera; family Micropterigidae; genus Micropterix; species Micropterix aruncella. The sequence goes on along the minus strand of OX155951.1, from coordinate 20,263,623 downwards.
AACATAGCGTATGCCAGTCGGCCACCATATTTAGTAACCTTTTTGTATATGGAAAACACTACGTAACACAATAAATTCGGAACATGGCGTAACTCACTAAAAATAAATCATAAAAGATAACTAACTAGATAAATAATAACATAATTTTATTTCAAATTATTTGAAAGGTTTTCCTAATGAAAATTAAATATATGTGCATTAAAAACTCAACCTGGTTTGGCTATTAAAGGAATAAACAGTTTTTTCTCTCTCCTGGAAAGTAACCAAAGATTAGTTACGCTATTTTAAATCTTAAGCGAAGATATATTGTCGTTTGGACGAATGTTAGCTTTCTAGGGTTTTCAAATACCACTCCCCCACCCCCCATAACTTCCAACGCTGTACTGTTTTTCATTACATTTTCTCTTCCTCTCTAATTTTAAAAAGTAAATCCGTGCACCGACGATGCAGCTCCCCTGCACTCAACCGATGCCGGGCGTAATGGCAATATTTCAATTTGGCGCTAAAGCGGACGATGCGTCGGCTGAGGCTGTAAAATGTCAATACTGTATAAAATGAGATGAAATCCCAGACATAAATCCACGCCGATACATTTATCCGCGGAAATATAAATTCCGCGCAGGTGGTAAGGAGCGCGAAATGGATTTATTTTACTGCAGCGAATCTTGATGTCACGCCTTGAAAGTCGGTATGAAGAGTGATGGATGAAAATTGAGGCGAGACGCGCTAAACTGGATTTAGATTTTGAGATTGGTATGCCAAAAGATGTCAGATAATCAATTCGACGATTTGATTATCGCAGCTTGAGTTCATCACTGAAAAAAAAAATAATTTCAACAACATTGACAAAAAATCATCGCAGGAGTACCGTACCATAATTATTGATTTATTTGTTTGCGTTAAATTTTACCTGTAGCCACTCAGCAAAGAGATATCCGGAACTGACATATCCGCCCTGCAGTGGCTGATCATACCATTTATTTTGGGACTAAGGACCAATCTATTTCTGCCATTCAGCATGACCTTGCACCACTCATGTCAATAAGGTCAGCAGTGGCAACGTTTAATATTCAAGGGCGTAGAGATATTTTAATATTGCCCCGGGTGACGGTATAAGACCCAGAGAGCAGCGGGCGGGGGTTGTTTTATGATTACACTAACGGAGGGACGAGTCGCGTCGTTGCGCGGGCTCTCTTATTGGCCGCTACTCAGGGTGATTGCTTTTTTAATAGGGTCAGGATTAAAGAGGGAAATTCTACCATTATATATGATTATTTGAAGCTAATACGTATGGTGACGTATGAATTAGAGCTGCTACTAAAATACACTAACCTCTTGAATACTTGAAGAATACCTGACTTCGGATATATTTTTTTTAATAATACTTCGAGTAGCGGTGCAAGTGATACAGCGCAATAAGAGTTGGATTGCCCTATTTGATCAACTTTCACATAAACCGGAGATAGAGAAGACTTGGAACCCAAAACTTCGCAGTCTATATTGTGGTATAGCGGATCCGTAGTGTTTCTACGGATATATGCCCATCAAGCAGCGGAATATATAAGTTGGGCATGACCTATTCTAAAGTCTCCTGCTTGTGGCTGTTTCTGTCATGTCCAAAAATACCATACCGGTATGGTTCTTCAATATTGTGAGAAATAGAGAATATTTCGATGGTAACAGTTTTATTGCGTGTCAACTTAAGGAGGTATAAAGACCTTCCTTCCGAAGCAGTCTCTCCTTATTGAAGGCACGTGGCTCATAAAAAGCCAATTACCTGTAGAGTAACACATTGTCACTATGCCGAAAAAGGGCATAAAGTATTTTACATTTGAATTTGGTGTCATTAGCCTGAATTACCAAGTATTTGTGGCAGTGATCGAGAGAGTCGTTGCTAATGTGGACAAGGGTGGTCGTTCAAATACAGTTAGTTCTAATTTAATCGTTTATGTACCTTACTTCTGTATGACAATATGTATATCGTACGAGTATGTAAGGTGACTATCTCTAGAAGCGGTGCCGCACGGTGCGCAAACCGCCCAGTACTGCCCGAGCTGTTCCCCAGAATTGGAACCTCCGATTCCAACTGGCACCGACTGCAGGATACAGCCGCGGGCAGAGTTCACAGCGAACCTTCCAGGTTGAGTCTCTTCGAGGATGCTACCGGATGGGGACTGAGCCGTGAGTTGAGCTGACCTAAGAAAACACAGACAGGCCATCAGGCCCAAACTTCATGGAGCCATTGAGATCTGCGCGCGCACAGAGCGATCATGCGATGACAACCGTCCATGTTCGTACTCGCTGCGCCAATGTGAGGGAGAGTGGTGGATTAAAGGCCAATCCGACGTCTACGTATGTAAGTGCATAACAGCCAACCCCTGATAAAGAAAATAAAATCCAACATATAGCAATCTCCAGATTCGTCCATCCGACGAAAGCCATCGTGGTCCCATTATTATAATTCCTATGGAGTGCGCCGCCATTTCGCCGACGCCATTTTAGAGCGGAATCCGTTTAAATTTGCCCGGTAAATAAGAGGCAGTCGACGGTCGTTTAATATCGCCACGGATGGGTTATTCCTCTCCGGGCCATAATCCACTCTTTCGCCCTTCGAAGCGTCGCCAAAACGAATAATAAAGAACACAAAATAGCGGCTAGGATTTAATGAGTCGCTTTACTCGTCTCTACTGCAGACTGTTTAAAAATAAGTTTTTGCTAACGTTCATATCCCATATACATCTTGAAAACCTGCAAATTTGTAGGAAACCACGAGCAGCATTTTAAAATAAACAATGTAGAACATGGCTACAATACTAGCAATAAACATGAGATACAACCCAAGCCAAATATAACTTTACTTAAAAATGAATGTAATACAACTCAATAAAAATCTATAACCACCTACCTGCAAATATAAAAGAGTTAAAGGGAAAAGAGATAACTACATCATTAAATAAATGGCTCATCGAAAAAAGCTTTTACCGTTAAATGATTATTTCTCCTAATACAGTATTGTGGGCATGCATTTTTACAATGATTCGATTAGGAAGATTTCACATTTTGAATTATATATTTTTCCTTTTTATTTGAGAATTTTTATTATGCCTTGATTATTTTTATTATTCCTTTATTTTTTTTATTATCGGTGAATTATTTTTATTAATTTTTTCTACTCTTAGTGCTACTTATTTAGTCCGGTCTGTTTCGATTATTTCATGCTGTATCTATTTTTTAATGCCATTTCAGGCCATTCAAGAAATATTACGATTTTTTAATATTTAAAGATTGTTAGCATTTTTTTTTAATTCATTCATGATTTAATTTTATTATATTTAATGTCATTTGCTAGATATTTTAAGTAGAATAATAGTTCATGCTAAATAAACTTGGTTATTACTAAACTTAGAAAATAAGTAAAATTGTCAATCTGTTGCGATAACAGGGAATTATGAGAGACATAATCTACTGCATTATTACCATAAATGTGACACCACAATTAAGACAAAAATATATCTCATTTTATTTTATGGTATATACGACATTTATGCGACTGTAAAGTCGCATTTGTGACCTTTAGAAGTCTCCAAGCAAATTTCGCTAGCCGCCATTCGATTTAAATTATTATTCGATCACCAAGCGGTAAAAATACAAAGGGAGGTACAAAAAATCGGTTGTGTCACTTAGAGACTTTCCGGCAATTAGCCAAGAACTGATTTTATCTCAATAATAATTTTTTTAATTAATTCAGTGAGCGCTCTCTCGGCGGAAGAACCCGGTTAAATTCAGTTCAGTCAGTCAGTCAAGGAGTTGGGATAAACACGAACAGATGGCGTTAATACTTAGTTAAATGTATGTCGGAATTAAAATATTATTACTGTAGCTTGTATATGAGGTATTCCAATCAAAATTTAAATAAGTGATTTCGGCTCAACAAGGAAAGTGCTTACCAAATTTCAAGTTATTGCAATATTTTTAGAGTATTATATGACTAGTACGCCCCCTAGAGCATCTTTTTCAACCACAATCTTTTGAACTCTTGCCATGGCCAAATGATGCCTGCATATCGATGTCTGCATGAATTATTGGGTTGCTTAACTTTCGATATAAAATCTATTTAAAATATGTAATAAAGGTATTACGAAGTTGGTAAAACCTTATATTATAACGGATAATTTACATACAGAAAAATAATAATATAAATATAACTATTATTATAAATATAATTTGAATATCGCAAATAATAAGACATGACTAAATAAAAATAACAATAAACCCCACTTACAGGATATAGAAATGAATCTAAAAAAATATTCACATTTGTTCACACCGCCGATATAAAATAGTGTCATTGCCTTTTTTAATGGTACGAGTATATACATGTTTTCGCTTATATTTGTCCTGAAATGTTATTCTAGTGTTTAGACTTCGTTTTTATTGCGCAGAATATTATTTGTTCGCTTTGTGGCTGCTAGTCACATCGTAGAATGGTTCAGTTCTTATAAAGGATAGGTTAGCTAATTTCTTCGAAAGGTTGTCAGCGATTCAGTCCCGCAGGGTTCCATTTTGGGCCCTATTCTATTTTTAGTATATGTAAATGATTTACCAATGTATTTCAACGATATAAATGTAACGATGTTTGCTGACGACACTAGTTTAATTGTTGCCGGTAAAGATATGGAAGAATTATTGATTAACGTTAAAATTAATCTATTCAAACTAAATAGTTGGTTTGAGAGCAACAACCTCACACTAAATGCGTCTAAAAGTAACTTCATACATTTTACAAATCATCGAAATCGGAATAAAGGTTCGCCAATAATACTTTCAATAATTATAACACTGCCATTCCTCAAACTCATTGTACTAGATTTTTAGGTGTTCATGTCGACGAACTTTTAAAATGGAACTTTCACTGTGAAAACCTCGAAAGTAGGTTAAGTCGGGCATGTTATGCTTTAAGTATTGTAAGAAGGTCTTTGGATGAATTGCAAACAATAAATGTTTATTTCAGCTATATTGAAGCTATCCTAAGTTATGCCATTACGATCTGGGGAAATTGTTATGCTTGTCATAGGGAACCCATATTTATACTCCAAAAGAGAGCAGTGCGAATAATTGCAAAGGTGAAAAGGGAAGAGTCATGTCGACCCATTTTTAAAAGGCTAAGAATTCTCACCTTAACCTCACTCTATCTCTTTAAGTTACTAACTGAGTTTTCTAAGAATAAAGAAACACATTATAAAAAGTTTTCAGATACACATACCAAAAATACGAGAAATAAATTAAACATTTTTATACCATGTATTAAACTAAACACAGCAAGGCAAGACAAAAAATACTCAGGGCCATATTACTTTAACAGGCTACCAGAAAGTTTAAAAACTATTCAAGTGGAAAGCTTATTCAAAAAGTTACTTAGACATTCTTATTAGACAAAGCTTTTTACTCGATCGATGAGTTTGTAAATTTTAAATAATTTTTCAAATTTTTTGGTCATTTTTTTGACAATTTTAAGTAGCATTTTTTAATTATTCTGACTTTTTCTGATTTTAATTTCTTGATTATTTTTATCAATTATTTTAATTTGTGGTTTTAGTAAATAAATCTTAAAAATGATTTGGATGCCCTAAAAGCAATAATGAAGTAACTGTATGTACGTGGTGATAAATTTAAATATTGTAAAAACGAACTAATATACTGTAATTTAAATGTACCTAAATATTAGGTTTCTACAATCTGTTAAGATTTTTTTGGAAATAAATTGAAATTGAAAAAAAAAAATAAAAAATTGATTACCTTTATGCCCTAGCACCCACATCAGAGATGGAAGCAATTTCTGTACAAGCTTCTGCTCAAAATATACGATTGATATAGGCATGTGAGCGTCATATCAATATGTAATTGATTTATATATGTATATTATTTTAGTTTTTATTTTATTTATTTTGGTTTTATTATTATTTTCGTATAAATATATGTATGTGTATGTGTGCATACATGGATATATATTTTATCTATAGATGTATATAAGTATCTATCCATATTTGTATATGCGTAAATATTTGTAGTTTTAAAAATAAGTACTAATTATAGATTAAGTTGACAGTGCACACTTAATATCATCATTAAAAGTCTGCCTTAGAACAGGCCTAGGCCTAGTTAGGCGACTGTGTCAATCATAAAAATAATGTCGCATCAATTTCTTGCTAACATCTTAATCAAATATGACATTAACTTTTTACTAGATGTGTTACAACTAAATAAATAAAATAAAATAAATAAATATTGTTAAAGTTTTCTTCACGATTTGTAAAAATAGTAGGGTTTTAAACCATATTTATGTACTTATATGTCGGTATTTTCTGCAGATTTCACTTTACAAATTTTTAAAAAATAATAAACTATTAGCTGTTCATTAATATAAATCAAAAATTCGCTGCCATTACTTCACTACTTTATTATTGATAATGATTTTTTTTCATTAGTTAGAAATTAATATCTTATTGAAAGTGATTTAAATTTAATAATGATAGTGTCAGATTTTTGGAAGTTACTTTGGGATTTCCAATAAGCAGCTTCAATGTCTTTAACCACGTCCATTCCCAGCTCTTTCGCTATTTTATAAACGGCTTACGTCGTCGAAGAGTGTTTCCGGAATTCGGTGATCATTCCAATTCGTAGATTTCACCTTCGTTCCCCAGTTGTCTTTGTTCCAACAAAGAGACGCGCCTTTTCATGATTAGGACCTCCTCGTCCTTTTGCTTGTAGATAGCCTAACCGTCTCACCTTTATCTTCTATGGGTCTTGTGCACTCTTTGAGGTCCGGAGCGATTTCCTTATGGATCAATGTGAGAGTACGCAGCTGCCCCTGTAGTTCGTATACAACGATTTTTCAACTGAATAGAATTAGGAATTACACTAAGAATTGATCCAGATCGTGATCCCGTAAGGGTTTTTCTCTCAGCTCTGGTCGGTTTGCTCCTCCTCCTAAGTAATATTATTGTTGGGGGGGGGGGGTGGAGAAGAGGGAATGGGGGTGGTCACAATTGTTACACACCCACTGCGCTGGCGCAGTTCTCCTTCACCTTAGATCCGCACTTAAAGTGGTACGTCACTTCATACGCCCCCTTGCATTGAAGATACAGCTCTGGATTATTTGGAAGAAACTTCTTTCACCTCTTACACTGTTTGGTATACATTTCTTATTTCTTGTTAACATAACTATCTCATTAAACACATACGATTTTAACCCTTCAGGCCTCGGCCCCTCAGCCGATTAAAAAGTTGATGTCTCAAAAAATTTTAGTAAAAATTAGTAAAAAAAATGAATTATAACACTATCTAACCAAAACATTAATTACTGCCAAACCACTGTACCCATAATTAAAATGAAACATATTAACATAATAAAACATAATAAAATAAAACAAATTAAATTAAAATAAAATTAAAACGGGGCCGTCACGCTGAACCGAGTTGTGGCCGATATCGGCCAATCGGGGTGTGTGTGGTTAAATCGATACACTTAATCGGTACTATGAATATATGAGCGTTTCATTATTTATATCCTATCAAATAGGATATAGCAACTTATCGATATCAAGAAAAGACGCCAAAGCAACGTATAGATATACAAATAATGAGTTCACGCTGAGAAAAAGATTGTATTTCTTCCTAAATTATATTTTTGTTATTACGGTTTTATACAGAATAATGATGTTCCAATCGTAATTTTATTGAATTACGAGGAATTTTGTAGAAACTCCATTATTTGATTATATGTTTCACCATGATGTAGCGTCAACATGATTCTTGTAACTGACTATAACCTTACGTATGTAATAACATGCTGTCATGATAAAAACAATATTTTGTTGTGCGCCGTAATGAATGTGCGGTGTAGTTACTATGCCTGTAGCATGGTAACTAAACCGTTACGCGTTATGTTGAACGTTACGTACTGACCACAGTATATGTTATATAAGTAATCCCTTTTGACACATGAGTATTCCCGTGTATTACAGCGTTATATTTTACTAAGTATAGTTTGGCTGTCTTTCCTTTGTATTTTTACTATTATTATCCTTTAACCTGCTTCAAGAGTAAGCTGTTAAAGAAATCCGTTCTCTTATGCATGCATACTTTTACGTTAGATTATGTTTTGGAGCAAATTTTAGTCACAATGCGGCTGAGAATTTCTGCTAATGCAGTAGTAAGCCTGCGACATAATCTACTTGAGAGCGGATCCGCCCGTTTATGTAGCAAAGCCCAAAGCGCGCTCGTAAAAGAATTAACAATGCATCTAATTACGCGCGAATAAGAAGCGCTTTCAGAGTTTCCTCTGCGGGCGAATATTTCATTGGAGAGCGTCGGCGTCGGCGGCGCCGCAGCGCTGCACAAGAGGCGTCGCGACGCCCCTACCCCCACCCCCTTAGCGCAGCCGCTAATGCTGAAAAATAACCGGGAAAATTCGCGAAAGATATAAGTATTACGATATACGACCTGGCATATCCTTGCCGCGGTAATATTTAGATGATACCCTTCAAAGAGGTGAAATTCTGCGGAGCGGGAAATACGTGATTACTCACGGGTAACTTTGCCGGTAAAACATGTAGGTACTTTTACCCGCGACATCACTCGTAAATAATAAAATATGATAATTGTAACGTATAAGAAGCAAGAGTACGTATGATAATTAGTTGTGCAAAACCATCAACGATATCATTCTTTGATACGACGCGGTGTCGCCCTTCCTTGTCTACAACGTTTCGGCGGTCGCTCTCACTCGCTCGTCGCGTCGTTGTTGCCGTCGTTGCCGCCAGTTTGCGGTCAGGCAAGTTTCTTAGCCTCTGGGGCCAAGAAACTGCAGCAGCAAATGGACCTTCTGCCAGAATGGCTCAGTAAAAGGCGGACTGTCGTTAAGGCGACTAAGTCCGAGGCCATGATCACCGGCTCGCTTAAAGCCTACTCGGAGACAATACCATGGAAAACTACAGTACCTCGGAGTGCACATCGACCATTGCCTTATCGTTTCGCTTCACGCGAAGCAATTGTCACCGCTTCGAAATCCGCCTTCCATGCGCTGCTACCCATGCTTCGTTCGCACGTGATCTCGACAAAGACACGACTGCTGATGATAAAGATATAAGTAAGGAGCAAGCTCACGTACGTGACGCCGGCCTGGTACCTTATCTCGGGATCGCAGCGGACAAATATTCAGCGGGTGCTGAACATCCAACTGAGAAAAGTGTTGAGAGCCCCATGGTTAGTCTTAACCGCATCTCTGAAGAGCGACTTTGACGAAACATAGTCCGTCAAGGAATTAATAAAGCGCCTCACGAGCGCTAAATACCGAAGGGCCGACACCTCGCTCCACGAGCATATCCGTCAGCTCGCTCCGCTGCTCACCAGGTCATCAGAAGTCCAGTATCCGTATCCGCGCATTCTCCTAGATTAGTATACCGACTGAGCTTCGAGTATTGCTCCTCAGAAGTCACCACCACAGAAGGTGCCATGTACCTACTCCCATCACATCACTTGCTAAAAGGCACCTGAGCAATCGAGTGCCTCGCAAAGATACCGACGTAGGGTGCGCTGCCTTGCGACGTTATATCCAAAAAGCCGGGTCAATGAACCCCGCCCAAACGAAGCCCCGCTAAAGGGAAATTTACCAGAAGAATATGTCACGGGCCTTTACGAGGATCTTCGACCGAACCGGTCCTTTTTAATAGTCCCTAGGCTGTCTGTGTTTCCGAGTCAATAATCACACGCGACGTTATTTCCATTCGGACAGACTTCTATTGAATAACATGTGTAACAATTTGCTGAGTGAATTTTTTGGACATCGTAATCAGCGTCAGGGGATCGTAGGTCTATCGTAAATTGGAGGGCCTCAGGTGAGCGTCGAGCCGCTTAAGACGGATGATCGCAGCGGCCAAGACAAATGCGTCTACTTGTTGAGCCCGTGGATAGGCCCGCGCCGAGGCGGTGGCCCATCAGTTCCCCTAATGACTACAACCGGGAGAGCAGGCGAAATTGATCGAGACAACCAATTAGCTCTCCTCTTTGGCGGCCTCGGAACTCTCTGAAAAATTAGTTAGTTAATTTGATGACGGAACAGCGATGCCGCCTTCTACCCCCAAACGGCCGCCTTTCAGCCCGCTAGAAGCTGGCTGAATAATGCGGAACAGGGTAGGTCCTTTTAACAGTTATCATCCTCACAGAGAATGCATATATAAAACCCACCTAAAACAAAACATATTTATTCATAAATTATGTTTCCAAAAAAAATCCATAAATATTTTTTTTATATAATTGTATTACGCGACTTCGTCGGTAGGTAAAATATGCGGATCCTAGATAAATACATATCAAAAGGGATTTAGAATCGATGCCTTTTAAAGGCGTGTTAGACCGATATTAGATATCAATAAAGCATTTATAATGCAGGGACTCTTCGATGACGTCAGACATTTAAATTATTGCAATACTTCAATAATGCCGTGAAACCGTGTGATGTCATCAGCCGACCTTCGCATTCTAAATCCTTTATCAGCGATACAGAAGTCATCTAGATGTTTATCTTGTATCCATTATCATTAAGCTCAGGCCTCGCCGCAAAAAGACACAGTTTACTGGGACGAGCATTTCTCGAACCCAGCGATCTGCCCAACTTGAAAGTCAGTTATCCGTATGAACTGGTAAGCAGTACCGGGCTACTAGCAGACCACTGACCCAACCACAAAGTTGGTAGTTACAAACGATCTTATAGATCCAGGTGACATCAAAGGCTGGATACAAGCCCCCCACTCCGTTTACTACTACTACTACTATCGTTAAAATATTCACTATAAATTTATTTTGGGTAGGATACTGACTTAGTCGAGTAGTTACTAATGTTGCAACTTCGGTCAACAGAGCCTGCTCTAACTAGCAACAACAGCTGCTATATTCAGAAATCTTCTATTCTAACTAAATTCGAGGGACACAAATCTATTCGGTTATATGTAACTATATATTATATATTCCAATATGTCAGTATAACATTGAAGGAAAGGCGTTTTACCTAACATAACTAAAATACAAAATAAACGAAATTGGAGCAACGGTCACGGGGCTGATTGCCTAAATATGAAATTAATTTTCCGCGCAAATTTGCATCGAATAAATTGCGAAGCGCCCCACGTTTTCACACTAATCTACGGCGGGAAGCGATATTTAACTATTCAGTGGGGCCGTATCGCATTGGGGAAGCAGCCCCACTGTGCGAACGGCTTAACGGGAGGAATATCCTCCAGCTAGGGGGAAATTAACGTAAACTCGTTTATCTAAAGCGACACGCTAACCGACGGCGGAAGACCATATTCTCAAACGGGGTAAAAGGGTAAGGCCGTACCGGAGCACTATTGCGATAACGAAGCGGGAGCGGGGGCTTGACGACTTTTTATTTCTGATGTCACCAAAATGATAGATGACAAATCAATTAAAAGACATTTGACGGGATACGGGGCAAAACAATAAATGACTATTTTTATATTATTTGGTAATTCCATTTTTAAAATTTAATTACTTAAAATACGAACTTTTAACTAATGTTTGAGTGAGAAAAAAATATTTTTTTTTCTGTAAACTAAACATAGTTTTAATTTAATTAATTTAAAAATCCTTATTTTTTATAAGTATTTATATGTAAACCTAGATGTCGCAAAAGTCATTTAATACAGTTTATCACGAAAATTGCTTGTTTTTGAGTTATTTAAGAAGAGAGGTTTATTTGAGTCCTTAAAATATTTTCTGCATATTACCATATCGTGCGGAACATAAATTACATAATTTAGTTGCAATAAATTGCCATTAGGCTTTAGTTACATTACCAAGCCAAACAATATTTGTTTATGATATTCCAGCGGCCACTGTTCTCGGCCATAATTTACTTCTCATTTATGTTTCATAGATTTCATGATGTTGTAGTAGTAATCGCCATCACTGGGTCTGTTCTTCGCACAGTGACTGAAGTCGAGGACTTAGGAGTTGTTTTCGACTCCTAAGTCCTCGACATCATTGAACACATTTGACAACTATCTAGAAGTTCTTTCAAACTTCTAGGGTTTGTGATACGGGTATCTTCTTCAATAATATTCAATAATATTCGGGGTTTGCGCACGTTGTACATATCAATTGTTAGAAGTCGCATGGAAACGAATTCAGCTATTTGGAATCCGCATGGAGATACCTATACCCTCATGCTAGAAAAGGTACACTAAGAAAAATAGTGAATTTCTTTATAGAATGTAGTTTTGTTTTTACGGTTTTATGCAGAATAATGAAGTTTCAATCGTAAGTCTGATGAATTGCAGAGAAGTTTGCTGAAACTCCATTGCTCGATTATATTTTTCACCATGCTCTATACGAGTAATAGGAAAATGGTATAATGTAGCTTCAATATGATTCTTGTTACTGACTATAACTTTACGTACGTAATGTGTAACATGCTATCATGGTAAAGGCAAGATATCGTTGAGCGCCGTAATGAATGTGCGGTGTATTTACCATGCCAGTTACATGCTAACTACACCGTTACGCGTAATTTTGATACATACGTACGTACCACAGTACATAGTATATACGTAATCCCTTTTGAAACATGTGTATTTTCGTGTATAATAGCGTTATATCTTTCTCGGTGTACAAAAGTGTATTTTGAAATTTTTGTACTTCAAGCATCTTGCGGTGTCGACTACAACGGGCGAGCCCGTCACCACAGGACGTTTTAACGATTAGTCGTTCTGTCGCCCTGCAGTGAACGTAGAAGACTTTGGACAGTACAATTCTACGTCCAGCTACGTCACAACCCGTGAGAGTCCAAAGCCTTACCGCGAGTGAGCCAGGAATAAACCCGGCGGGCTCGAGATACTCGCGCCCTCACTTCCAATTGTGACCGGATTTCTCCGGTCTCTCGATTGGTTCCGAGTTCGAGGTCGCTTGCGCGGTCCTCTCCCTTACGAAGCGGTGAAACGGAGTGCACCGAATCTGTCGCGGACCAAGGCGTCCTTTGCCCGACTCTGAACCGGGATCGGATGGCCAATGGTCATTTCAAGAGCAGTCGCCGTAAGGTAGACAACTACCCCCGCTTTATAGGAAACAATACAGTTCCCAGACTCCCCCGATTGTTAGTCGGAGAGCACAATCGATTGGCTTGCGCCGCTCGGTGCGCAGACCGTCCAGGAGCGCCAGAGGTTTGATTCCCAGGGGAGACTGGTTGACCCAGTGTCCTACCCAGGCTCGCACCCCATGCGTGGAGGCCATCGGATGGGTGTTGACCCGTGAGTGTGACCGACCCTGAATAGAATGGGTCTTCGTGGCCAACTCAGCAAGGGCCCATTAGCTCATGTACTTCAAGCAGTACGGATATTATCAATTTTTGTATCGGACTGCATTTATTACAAGCATGGTAGTCTGTAATTCTCTCGGTTTCGGAAGAGAAATACTGACCATGTAACATGTTTTTAATCTGATTCAATGTAAAAGTGATAACCCTAGCATACTAGCTAAGGTAGATCTTTCTATGCCTAGTAATTATTTCCTGCTCGATCACGCCATTTTTCGAGAAGCCGTTCTCGCGCATTAACCTTACGAAATTGTTGGCGCGTGCTTCGAGGTGCTTCAATGACATTAACTTGATGGCACTAGATTTTAATATTTTTACCGCCAACCCTCATCCGTAATAAAAATAATTAATAATACAATGGTTGACTTTCTATCATGGCAGTCGGTGTTTCTATTCTTTTTATTATATTTAATTGTGTCTAAATGTGAACCTACTTTGCGACATTATGATTTGAATATAGATTATTGAAAACGTTACCGCGGCCGCATACCCACTGAACTCGGATGCCCCCTTATCTGCTTGCACTCTATCGCACGCCATATTATTCAACACCAAACCACGTAGTGTGGCCGCAGCCCGCCCGCGGCGCCGCGTTCAGAACCTCGCACTTTCTTGTCTGCCAGCGTGCAACCAGTACGTGCATAATATCTTGAATGTTGAACAAATAACGTTGGCTTTATCTAGCATAGCAGTTCTGTTTAGATAGATCGCGAGCGGACGCCACCGTAGTTCGCCGGCTGCCGTTACGTACGCCATACCGAATGAAAACGCACCCAAGGGAGGTTTCTCCTTGTAGAAGCAATGAACTCATTTCAGGCTTTCGTATCAAGTAGAAGAATAAATAAAAAACTACATAAGAAAATTACTTACGTTAATGAAAGAGGGAGTCTTCGAGGTACTGTCTTAAAGCAAAATTCGCCCTTGTAACGAAACGAATCTCAACTTGACAACTAATGTCGCATTTAGGTAAAAAAGTTCACTCTTAGGGGTCTGGCAAACTGGTCCGACGTACGCAACGTAAGCAATGCATTATGACATCTGCCCCTTGTATTTGAATGAAACCAGACCCACTTATCCTATGCAACGTTGCGTGGGATGTGTCTGCTTCCATCTAAATTCAAGAGCGAGATGTCGTCATGCGTTGCCCTTCATCTCATCTCATCTCACCCCTAAGGGGCCCAACACACTGGGCCTACGTACGCAAGTACACAACGCAGGATGACATCTGGCCCTTGAATTTAGATGGAAGCAGACACACTTATCCCACGCAACTTTGCGTAGGATAAGTGTGTCTGCTTTCATTCAAATACAAGGGTTAGGTCATAATGCGTCAGGTTATGTCATAATGCGTTGCATACGATGCGTACGTCTGAGCAGTGTGCCAGACCCCATGAGTACATGTATTCTGGCCAGCGGAATCATTGTAGTGGGGTGAGATATTTTCTAATTAAAAAACGGATTACAACGACATATCCCCAAACTGTCATCATACGGATACAGTGGGACCAAGCAATCTTGAGAATGTTTTTTTCTTTAATGAGTAACTATCCTATGATATCGATGCGTGCATTAGTGTGGGCCGCTATAGTATGGGTTTATTTTTTTTTTGTTTTTCTAGAATTCTAATAGCTGCCAATGTATGCTAAATATAGCCATAAATGACCCTCTAAAAGTATATTAAACTAATCATATGTCTTCAGTCTCCCCAAAGAGCTTTTGTTTTGTGAAAAAAGTGAAAATTATCAAAACTCATACGGTAGGTGGTGCAGGATATTTAAATGAAGAATATTTTTTTAGCGCAATTATATATTGAATTATAAAGATAGAATGTTACAGAACACAAAAATAGTTTTTATTACAGTTCAAAACATAAATTAAATTACTTATTCCGGATTGAAATTCGCCTTAAATTCAAATTTTGGCATTATTTTTCTTGACGCTAACTTGGCGAGAATGGAGCCTTCGCGGTTTTCTTGGCCACATACTTTTAATGATGCTTCAGTTACAGCTTTAACACATCGTTCCACAGCTTGTGTGTTGCACGGGAAACGTGGAAAATCTAGTTTTGGGACGCCATGTAGTAACGCATGGATCTCCGCATTGGTCATTTTCTGTAAAATTGGAGGCGCAGATAAGTGCACCTCTGTCCAGTTTATCATGTCTATGTATGACTCAGCTTCGAAGTTTAATTGTGGTACCACAAATGTTCGAGGTGCAGATGTAGAACACGCGTTGTTTCGACTCTTCAGGATGCGACGTATGCCAAGTTGTCTAATAACTGGGTCATCATCTGTTATCATTGCGATCATAATATTTTCGGGATGAGCAAAGTAGGCATTCCTCTGAATTACTGGATCAATGACGACTTTCAAGTCCTGGGGTGAAGATTGAATACCGTGAATACCGTGAAGATTGAATTATTTTCCATAGATGTCTTGCTCCGTCTTTGCACGACGGGTGTGTCTTTATGGCGAACCAGGCGGGGGCATACACTTTCATCACAAATGTGGCCAAAGTTACTAAGTTAGGTGACGGGTCTTCGGTTGATATGTAGAGACGTAAAATTCTATTAGCTGTCGTAAGCCAGCGGGCATGTGACATGGTTCCTGGTAGACGGTTCGCTAGGTCTGAAGGACACACACCAGTATTCACAGCTCTGCAAATATCATATAAATATTTTTGATCAGTGCTCAGATCTTGTGGGCGAATGTTGGGAAAATCGACTTCAATTTTACTGTATTGCGTTACTTTGATTTTTTCACAATCTTTTAGGGCTATACCAATTGGTCCAGAGAAGGCACGCGGTCCGCTTGTAGCTCCATCGAGATGAACCAGTATATGTCGCAAGGGCAACTCGTTGGCATGAAGTAAACAAATCAACCACTGCAATGGTCTTTTCAGATTATTTTCTATAAACCGAATAACCCCTCCACTTTTACCCGTGTTGACATTGGTACCATCGCAGCCAATCGCTATTAAGTTCTCAAGCGCATTATTTCCAAATTGGTTTAATATGGATTTTCCTACACTTATTGCTGTTCCTGAACAGGGAACCACATGCCCGACGTAAGAAGAACCTGGTTCTTGCACGATGGTGATATGTTCTTCCAAAACAACTCTGCGGTAGAATTTTCCACCTATTTTGGTATTTTTTAGGGTTCGGTCTTTGCGTCCATCAAAAAATAATCCTTGAATTGAACTTGCATACTTTTCCTTAACAATTTTACTGCGCATTCGTTTTCTTTCCCGTCTTACTTTATTTTTATCAATCACTTGACTCAAGTCTTCCTTGGTGACGATTTTATAATCGTTGAGAAGAGCAGAAGCGATAGCTGCTGCTGCTCTGTCCGATATTCCAAATCTATCGCACATCTTGGAAAGCACTGGTAGTTTTATCGAATGTCGGCAGGGTTTAGTTAGCTTCTTAGCAGGCATATCTGAATCAGAATGTGCCGACAGTGCCGAGCTTTCGGAAGAAGAAATTGTAATACAATCCTCTTTATTCTTCATTTCACATTCTTTTTCATGTTTTTTCAGGGGTATAAGAAGTAGGTCTCTTGCATTCCTCGCTTGTGTTTTGGCGATCTTCTTTGTTGTGTATATGTCTGTATTACCAATTATCATTTTTCTTTCAGATCTCTGGTCTTGAAGGAACGCTTGCTCTATTATGGGGACTCGTCGCGATTTTTCGCAGTTACAATTTTTCTTGCACTTGCAAGCAGCTATGTCGAAGAGAACACTGCTTAATTTTTTGAAAGATTCGACTTTTATTTGATAAGAGGCTGTATTTTTGCGGTCTTTTATTGGTTTTTGCAAATTTTTATATTTCAAATGAAAAGCTTTAATCATTTGAATAATTCTTGCCAAAGTCACAGTAGGAATTGAGGATTTTTTCCAAATTTCTATAAGTTTTTGCGCCACTGTGTTTGCTATATCAGTAAAAGAAGGATTATTTTGTCCACTTTTCGATTTGATTTCATGTCTTTGCCACTCACAACATTTTACAACATCCGCATAAGTTGGAAGCACATTGTCTTTTAAGTCACTTAATGTTCCAAATATTGGACATGTTGTCAATTGTCTAGTGTTTTTTATCATTTTGAATGTTCACTGGTACTTTTATAAACACTTCATGTTAGTACATAAACAAAATCGTAATACGCACTGGCGTCTGGCACGCAGTGTACTCGAACGAGTACGAAGACTGACTGAATACGAGGCGCGACCTTGTGCGTCGCGAGCACCCGTTTCGTGCGGAAGTAGAGGTTGCGGGAGGGGATGCAGTGTAGCACTTGAGTAAGCTGGTGAAGTGTACTATTTTTTTTCTTGTTAATGAAGTATTGTGCTAACCTTAGTGATATGATATTTCAATATCGGATGAACTTTAATTTTTATTTTGTGCCCTAAAATGTGGGTATTTTTTAAGTATTCGAACATATTTCAGGCTTCTTGGGGAGACTGAAGATATCATAATTTAGCATTAATTCTTATATAATCTGAAATGGCATTAAATTTAGCATATTTGAGTTGCTATTAGGTTTCAAAATTAAAAAAAAAAAAATCAGCCCGCCCTAGCGTGCATAGTAGTAACTCAAGATAAATTTATGGCAGTAGGCAGGTATTTTATTGTTAGAAATTGATAAGTAAATAAGCTAAATGTATATTTTTGACGACAAAAGCGACGAGACATATATCGACTTGGCTGACTATGTTAATAAACGAAATATAGAGGTGAGTTTTATATTCCCGGCCGACTTTACTCGACCGCCGTTTTAGTTTGGTTGGCATTTATTCAGTTCTTATTTATTTTGACAGTTGTGAAGAGGGTTGATAGTAAGCTAAATGTTTATTTGGCGACAAGACCGACGAGGCACAACTCGACTTGGCTAACTATGTTATTAAACAGAATAGCCGCAATTACGGCACTGAAAATGCTCAATTGAAATACCAACGACCATTACACCCTCATAGAGTGAATGTGTACGCGTCATTTAGTCCGGCAGCTTCAATGCGCAATATTTCTTTGAAAAGGCTAAAGGCAATGTTGTACCTGTTACTGGTACTGGACTACCTGTATCCGAATTGAATCAATTGGGCTTACGGCAAATGCGGTTCCAACAGGACGATACTATAAGTGGTTGAGGACTGATGAGACTGGTGATAATCTCCGATGTTTCTATGACCGACGGGAGTATGAATTCATGTTGTCGGGGAGTACCTCAGCGTTGACAGAGAGTAGATAAAACACCGTATTAATATTTCAACCATTTAATTACAAGTTATTTGAGAGATGACTTACTAGTTTGATGTGCTTGAAATATAGTGATTTAATCAATAAGGTTGAGCTCTATATATACTCCAAAATCGTAGGAAATATCTGCGTGCGTCATTAAAATATTGCTGAATTTGAAAGAAGAAAAATGTATGTTCCTAGAATTGTATTACTCATTACCGCGTGGACATAAAATCGTACGTTATACTACGAATTATACATTGTAATTTATTATTCTTTGCATGTTACTAAGTCCCAATCATACACCTCTCATACACCTCTCACATACCTAATCATACACCTCTTACTAAAAAGCAAATTTTGGAAGAAAATTTCCCTGCCGTATAATTTGAAAAGTGGGGATATCGACTGGATTTAACGATCCCATGATTTGACGGAGCCGATTAATTCCTATGAGTGCGCTTGTAGGTAAATGTATACGTTAACAAAACAACCACAAACCAAACACTTAATAATAACATTTGATTTCATTTCATAATCATAACAAATTTCTGAAATAGTCTGCGAAATAGAAAGAAGTCTGCGAGAATGTTATGGAAAAAATGTTTGAAGAAGCTCGAATTTTCGCCACGGCCAGAGCCAGCGACTTGATCTACCTACAACAAGTTAAAGCCCATATAATTAATCAATAAAATATAGCATATATTTTTTTATAATTTTGCATACCTCATTTAAGGCAATTTAGATTTATGACCATTTTACTACAACGTTTAAATATTGTAATTTATTGTATTATTAGAGCTCTGTCCACCCTTGAACGGATAGTCTCAGTTGAGAGACAGAATCGAATAAGCATGAGGTTAAGGTTTTGCCATTCGGCTCCTGTTATTTTTAAAGCCAAAATAATTGTTTTATAGAAATGCATTATTAAATCAATAAATTTAAAATTTATTCAGAAAAGAGTCATCGGCCAGGAACATAATATACCGTATTCTGTATAAATCAATAATCATACTATTGAACCAACATACAGCAGCGTTCTTATTCATGTACCTACATTTTTCTTGGGTTTTTACAACAACGAAAAATCACATAGCAAAGTAACTTCCAGCGATGTTTTTTTTTATATATTTCGCATATTAATGGTGTAAACGACAAAAAATACAAAAAGCCCAACACTCCAACACAAAATTTGGCCGTTCGCGTGAATTTGTCGACAGAAAATTATTAAAATGTTGTTTATGGCCTACTGTCACGATTGTCTCATCAGATTGCGAATTGAATTGAATGAATTGATACGACATTGAATTAGACCGCGGAATTTTAAAGAACCAGAAATAGAGCGACTAATCTTAATCGTCCAGATGGCATTTCACGTGTTGTCGTCTGTCCTAGCCTTATTTCTGACGATTCAAGGACTATCGAATCGCTTCCAAAGAATCGAACATATCGTCGAGTAGGGAGTTAATGAGCCCTATTGCAGTTAGGCCGCTAAGACCCATGTGTAAGGGTCGGCCAAACTCACGGGTGAACTCACGCAGAAGTGCTAACCCGGGTAGGACTCTGGCCTGCGGGCCAGTTCTCCTAGAAATCGTTCTTCGGGCGCTCCTGGAGGGTTTGAGCACCATGCGGCGTCAGCCGATCGACTGATAGCTGGGGAAGTCTGGAAACTACTTGTTTTCTATAGAGCGGGGGTTTGCTTGCTTACGGCAACTGCTCTTGAAACGACTAATCGGATACCCGACACAGGGTGAAGAGCCAAGCAAAGGATGCCGTGGTCCGCGATAGATTCCCGTTGACACCGAATCACCTCTACGTAAGAGAGAGGACCGCGTAAGCGTCCCGAACCTGTAACCAGTTCGGAGACCGGAAAAATCTGGCCCAAACTGGTAGCCAGTGGGGCGGGGTGTTACGAGGTGCGACTGGGTAACCTTCCTAGTGCCTCGCCGTAAGGCGTTGGTCTCTGGCGGGTTCGTGGTTTTTGCTGGACGGTAGATATGTATCGCCGACAGAGAGGAGATAGAACAATCATTATCGGTAAAACTTCCTGGGGTGACAGGTTCTCCCGTTGTAGTCGACAACCACAAATATCGTCGAGTGACGATAATCATATATCGTATTGTCGTTTCAGAATTCCGGCTCAGGCTGTATGGCCTGTCTTGAAAAGCAAGGAGGCAAAAATAGAACGGCACGCATTGCGTTTGCCTTCTGAAATTCAATATTTGCGTAAACACACGACCGTATTTACAGGAAGTTTTCGGGGGAAATATGATTAGCATTCCGTAGTAATTGAAGGCAGTGGCTGTTAATCCGATTGGTATGGAGCGACGACAACGCGGCTCGTTCGCTCCGCCCAACAAATATAATTAAGTTTGCCTCCTCTCATAAGGTCCCATCAAAGCGTTGCTTTCCCAGCGTTGATGGTTCTGTTTCGACTGCTACTACTACTGTAATAATTGGATCAGTCTGGGTTAGCCCGCAGTTACAACTTCCGGGGCAGTGTGTTTTGGTCACTCTATATAGTCTTGGGACTTAAACGCTATGTAGGTAGAGGCTACCTACTACAAATCAGCGATAGAAAAGTTTGTAATAGGGGTATTCCATCGTCACGGGTGGGTCATTTGCATAATAAATTGTGTGATGCCATTTTTAATATGTCTTTTTGAAGATAACGACTAATTTTATCTTGAATGAATAATTTGCAACAGAAAATTAACCCAATTTCATTTTATTCGGTTATAAAACAAATATATTCTTCTGTCACAGGTGGGACAAAAAAAAGACATACTGATAAGAAATGTTTGAGGAAAACTTTGTGAATTTATGTCACATATTATTGACATTTTATTGACAATTTTCATATACATTTAGCTACAATGACGTAACCAAATACACTAACTTAATTTTCACAATTAATAAAAAGCTGCTAATTTGTTCATGTCACGAGTGGGACAACACTTGTCACGGGTGGGACACGTGCGACTTTATTACGAAAATAGAAGCTGTTTTTACCAGTTTGTTACAAAATAAAATGTAAACACTTATATTAAGCAATATCCAACAGCTACAATAATTAAAATGCTTATTTATTACGACAGACCAAAGTCTCATATTCGGAATCACTTCAGTAACTTGTGTCTATGTCGAAATATGCCTCAGCTATTTCTATTTTAATATGCCTTAGCTATGTTTTGAACCATCTCGTGAAGTGGCAAACATATAGGGTTTCACAGTGCTGCCAGTATCACCAATGGATACCGTTACATCTTAAAATAGAGTAAAATACGTTTTTTTTAATATTTTTTGTAATTTGTAACAGAAATTACATTTTGTGCATATGTGCATGATGATTGTAAGGGTTTTTCAGTTTTCATGATTATTCCTCTGGTTTGTTTTTTGTTCTAATAATAATGCTTTCTTCAAAACGAAATATTTACCCTAGAAAATGTTGTTATATAGTATAGCAATGTTGTTAAATATTTACCCTAGTAAAATCAATATGTTGTTAAAATCTAAAAATGCGATAAAAGAGTGTTAAAAAAAAGTTTACTTTTATTTTGATTCGCTTGAATAAATTATAAAGATTTCATTTCGTAAATCCTATTTTTTTTGTCACCTTTTGCTTGCTGACTTCAGTTTTTTCCAGTCGAATTTCATGATATTTCAGCAACATTGATTGCTAAGGTCAGTGACTGAAAAAACGACCTGTCAAAAAGGGACAGAGGAGATATGCTCCCTTTGGTTTTATTAAATTAAATTGTAAATGCATAAAACTGCATAATGTAACAGTGCAGCGATATAACTAGGATATAGGTAAGTGTTGCTGTCGTTTTTTAATGAAGCAGATTCACATTTCAAGGCAAAGTCCCCCATGTGGTTTTTTTGTTTCCTTATAGCCGCAATTTCAGGCACTTTGAGTACTTTACAATTGCCTGGCTCGCAAGCAAAACAAACACCCGATGAACACGGCGTAATTTCAGTCTGCGGATTGATCTAGACAGTCAGGAAACCACTTTTTCTCGTAACAGTATTTCGGCGCAGTGGTGTGAACTGCCTTTTTACTGGATCAACCGGAGGAAGATTATATGGATTTATGGAAATAATTTCGTGTTTTATTTGTAGCAAACAACCGCCTTGGCAAAACGAGTAGAAATATATTTTTTTGATAACCTACTTGATAAATATTGATTGATCAATATTTTTTTTATACAGTATTTTTTATTTTTCTTTTTCTTTCTAAATTTATTTATAGTTTCTGCGTTTATCTACAAAACATAGTGGCGCTCATTTAAGTTTAAAATCACTTAACGGCATTATTTTTCATTTTTATTCTATTTTTATCCCGTTAAATATTACAGTTTAATTTCAGGCTTCGACTTATGATTTAATAAGTAATTAAGTACATGATTTTGAATAACTTTATTATTTGACATCGAGTTTCACTTTCTAATGGAATGCCCCAATAACGGTTTGACAGATTCATCGCTGTCACATATTAATTCAAATGCAAAATTTATTCATTTATTTTAGGATGACTGATTTTCACGTAGGTATATTAATTCCTAATACTCTTCAAGAAACAAAAGCTAGCATTGCATGTATTCGAAAAAACTTACTGAAACAAGGCTATCTTAATACCACAATGTCAAATTTGTAAAATTAACATCAAAGTAACATTGTTCATTACAATAAATTAAAAAAAGAAAAATCTAATTTTCAGATTAAGACCAGATTAGGAAGGAAATTAAAGAACCATTCTAAAAAACTATTTTTGTACTAAATTTCGATGAAATCATTGTAACGGTGTTTAAGAAAAAAACAAAAGGGTATATTTTGTTGTATTAGCTGTAGCTCTCATATTTTAGGGTTATTAAAAAATTGTTTTATAAAAAAAAAAATATTAAAAATTATTAATTAAAAATTAGGGTTAATAAAAAAGTATATTGTCAATTTTCTAAATTTTGTGGAACTCTGCCTTTTAAATGTTATGCCCTGTTCATTAAACCTATGGATACCAAATGAATCATTGCTCAGTCGCTCCTTTGGCCAATTCTAAACTAGATGGGTGTTGCTACTGCGATGTGACGAAATAACTGCTGGACAAACCCAAACGTTCGGAGAATGTTTGGATACTTTTCATCATCGGTCTACGCATGTGTCCTAATTTAGGGCTCAATTGAAGCGATTGCCGTTACGCCAAAGGCAAAATATTTACTTACTTTGGTCCGTTTTGTGCGTTCTCTTTTAGACCTCTTCGAACTGTCATTTTCAAACGGACTACAGCTTCGTTTAGGATCTGGAAACCTTTAAAAAATCCCTACCCACATGATTGATTTGTTTTATTATTCTGTTGCCGTTGGAATTATAATATTTGGAATGGTCTACCGAGTAATATAATAGATATGACTTTTGCAGAATCCTATAAAGCTCGGCTTAAGCAACAATTTTCTTTGTATCTCATTTACGAATTTTCTCCTGCTTGGTATTAGTAGTTTCTTTAGCCTTTTAGGATTCTTATATGTTAGTAACTCTTATCTATTATACACTTATCGATAAAATACCAGTGGTTAGATTTTAAATATTACAAGGTGGCAATAATCTCGCCTCTTTCTTTGGAAATTTCTGGAATTATCTCGTACACACATGTTTATGTAGAGTTCTTCCTTCACGCCTGCAAATTAAATGTACTGAAATATATTAAAAAATACAAAAAAATATATTTATAAATATACTGAAAAATAATTTGGAGAAATATAGCTGCATGTATATAAAACATCAAGATTAGTACGCGCGAAACTTGGGAAAGGGAGATATCAAACCGCCTTTTATGGCCACGATAAGACCTGTAAAGTAT
Source organism: Micropterix aruncella (assembly GCA_944548615.1). Lineage (NCBI taxonomy): Eukaryota > Metazoa > Arthropoda > Insecta > Lepidoptera > Micropterigidae > Micropterix > Micropterix aruncella. Next base: position 20,239,149 of record OX155951.1, on the reverse strand, counting down.
GTATTTATATATATAATGAACTCTAATTTTGGCTTTGTCTCAATCCGGCCGTTGGCAAGGCGCGCTCCTCATTGTAAAACCTTCCGCTCGATGAATAAATAAATCACAAATCTTGCCTTCGAATACTGTATTTCAATGCAAGTCATAACTCAGTATAATAGTTAGAACAATCAATATTTTATCGCTCAGATCTGCTAAAAGCGAACCAGTTTCATAGACCCTAGGCGTGGTGATACGATTTTAAAAAAATCGGTTGTGTCACCGACTTTCCCTCTAACCAAGTACTGATTTATTGTGAATATTGATTCTTTGCCCTCTCTCGGCCGGCCACGAACCCGGTTGGTATCCATTGCGACGCCGTAGTCGGTGTGGTGCGTTTCTCGGCTAAGGACGTGTCTGGGGCAAACGCCAACAGATGGCGTTAATATGGCAGAGTGAGCAGGGAACGAAACACGGGGCGGCGCTCGGCCCCTGTACCCGTCGGTCCGGGACCGGCTCCCGGGCCCTGACCCTGCGTACGCACCAAAAATTATATCACCGACGGACGACGCCTTCGCACGACAATAATTAAAATGTATCGAGGAATTTCAATATTATTAGTTTAAGGCGCTGATATACGACTTTAATGATTTTAAACTGATAATTACGTCTAAACGAGTACTGCTTATGATTCGAAAAAAATATATGTTAAACAAGAGCATTTACCTAATATTTTAATCTGTGAATATTTTAGATTTTGTTTATATTACATAGTGTAATTAATTCGGGAAATGAGGTCTAACCGAACACAAAAACGAGAATTACGCAAAAACTATCTAGTGTATTATTATGAAACCTGCACCATTTTAAAGATAATTTAATTATCTATCATATTATCTGTGATTTTTTTCAAAAAGTCAAAGAATAATATCCGATTTTGCTTATTCGAACAAAATTGGTGCGCGAGTTATAAAGCGGGCCTCGCCGGCGACGAGAGTCAGTATGACCGCGACCACTGTCACGGGTAGATGCTGACGCTGCGCTCCGAACGAGATAAATTACGATAATTAACAACAAAATGGCCAGAAACTCAAAATTTTTAAAACTTAAACGCAGTATATTAGAGAAAAATAGATTATTAAGGTAAGTAACGTGTTTTAGTGTATTATTACGTGTATATTATTACCATTTGTCTACTCTGATGCTCATTGCCTGACGTCAAATTGGGGTGACCACACGAATAGGATTCGTGCAACAATTTAACTAATTAACACATAAAATAAATTACTTCTTTTATTTTATAAACTGACGTGATTACTGTTTTTATTTTAGGCGAATACGAAACAACACTAATTCTGAAGATGTAAATTCACAGACGAGGTGAGTAAACAGTGTAGGTAAACAAAACTACATCAAAAGGTAATGCTCACAGGTAAATGCATACCTAATGTAATATTTTGATTTTAGTGTAATTCGAACAATAATTATGTTTTATCAGAACTTGAAAGTTTTATCAGAACTGTCGGAATCAGAATATTATTTTGAAATCAAATATCAAACTTGAATATTGAATTTGAAAATCGATTTAGGGCCGATTTCTATATGAAACCTGCAAGTAAAAGTACAAATATAAGTTGAACCATCGGTTTACTAAATTCATTCGTAAAGCGACAAAATTTAATTCGGGTTTTCGTAGTATGACGTAAATTATACTTTGTTTGGAGGGGCTGGTTTTTGTTGCAAAAAGATAATTATGGGTTTTAGCCAAAAATTTAGTAGTAATAATAATAAACCTACTTATAACATAGTTACGCGCATCCCTGACTCACTGACTGACTTTGTAACGCTGTAGGTAAAGACAGTATTTTTTTCATTCGTCAGTTTTTAAACTTGAAATGCTACTTCGAATTTCAAACTTGAAATTGTGCTTTGAATTTCGAACTTGACATTCTACTACGAATTTCAAACTTAAAATTCTACTTCGAATTTCGAACTTGACATTTTACTTCGAATTTCGAACTTGACATTCTACTACGAATTTCGATCTTGAAATTCTACTTCGAATTTCGAACTTGACATTTTACTTCGAATTTCGAACTTGACATTCTACTTCGAATTACGAACTTAACATTCAAGTTCGAATTTCGCACTTGACATTTTGACATTTGAAATTCGGAATTTCGGTTAAATTTCGATAATTTCGGAATTCGAAATAAAATTTCGAAATTTTGGACTTAGCTAAGGATTCCATTATAGCATTCATGGTTTGCTCGATATTCAAACTCAGCACTCGTAAAAAAACGACCCTTACTTTGTTTTTGCAGGAATAACTATACCTAATATCATTGTTTATCTATGTGTAGATCTGAAGTGAACGAAACAACAATTGCTGAGGAGGAAGCCTTGCATATTGGTACAGAAAATGAGAAGTCATTCTCTGACAGGTAAAAGCATAATTATTATTACTGTGACATCAGCATAACTTGCGCATAGCTTTCTGTTGTACCTATCATATGTTTTGTTTGTAGAAAACCGACAATGTCAATTACAGAATTCTTATTAGGTGTATTTTCTTTTCAGAGAGAATGGAGAAGTAGTCAATGGAATGCGAATATTGAATATAACACAGTTTTTTAAAGAGCTTCAACAAATATCTTCACATGGGAGTATAGACTGTGGTTTGAAATCAATAGAAATAATATCTGAACGTAAATTGGGGCTACTTTCGAATTTAAAACTAAAATGTAAGATGTGTAATGAAACCTTTGTCATTTGTTGCAATAACCCTGAAACTGACATAAATATTAACACAGTTGCGGGCGCAATAGCAATAGGTTGTGGCCATTCACAGCTAAATGAATTATTAGCCGCAATGGACTTGCCCCAAATATCATATACAATATTTAATAAAAGATTGGAAACTATAAACAAAGTTTGGGAAAAAGAAACAACCCAGTCGATGAATGAAGCCGCTAAAGAAGAACGTAGATTGGCTTTTGATGATGGTAAAGTTACTGACAACGGCATACCATTTATTGACGTTATAGCCGATGGCTGCTGGGGGAAAAGGTCTTATAGGAAAAATTACTCAGCCTTATCAGGCGCAGCTGCAATAATAGGGAAAAGAACCGGGAAAATTCTCTTTATGGCTGTCAAAAATAAATACTGCTGCATATGCGCCCAAGCTTCGAAAAAATATGTCACGCCTAAGGAGCATGATTGCTACAAAAATTATTCTGGTATTTGAAATAGCAATTATTACCACAATATATTTCATATTTAAAACAATTTTATTTATCATTTACATCAATTACATTTTCAGGTCCATCAACCGGAATGGAATCCACCATCTTGGTAGAAGGATTTAAAAGAAGCATAGAAATGCACAATTTAATATACGCAAGACTAATATCAGATGGCGATGCAAATACGTATTCTAAATTGTTACAGTCAAGACCGTACGAAAATATAACGATAGAAAAAATCGAATGCCGCAACCACCTATTGAGAAACCTTTGCAATAAGTTACAGGCACTTACTACTGATACTAAATATTTAATTAAATACAGAAAATACTTAACGAAACAAAGAATACTGTCAATAAGAAAGGTAATCATAACTGCTATAAGAAATCATAAAAAATCTGGCAATGTTACTACTTTACACAATGATATTATGTTGGCCGCAGAACATGCCTTTGGGATCCATACTACTTGTAAGACATATTTTTGTTCGAAAGTGGGAGAAGATAAAAACATAGAAAAAGACATTTTTACAAACGATCTGTGGTATAGAATAAAGTTTATATTAACACATATAGCTGCCCACGCAAGAAGCTTGATCGAAGATGTCGACAGCAATGTCGTGGAGCGTTACCATAGCATCGTTGCAAAGTTTGTAGGGGGCAAACGGGTTAATTTTTCCCAGAGGTACCAATACCATATGCGTTGCAATGCTGCAGCTTTATCGTTCAATGACCATAACCCCTTATCATTGTTGCAAAAATCAATAACGGGCAGGAGTCCTAAAGGAGAATTAAAAAAAATGGAAATACGTAAACAAAAACGCCTACAATTAGCAAGAAACAAACATAGGATAAAGAAAAGGTTATATGATCACATCACCGAAAGTTCAATAAATTATGGTGAGCAATGTTTAAGACCGGATATGCACGATGATATGTTCGAGGAATCAAAAAAAATATTTTTAAACAACTTAACGAAAACTGCTAAACAACGAGAACAAATAGAAAGAAACACTATTCTACAAAGTGGTTCTAGCGAGTGGCTCGAATTAAGAAGACGGATTTTGACCGCTTCCAACTTTGGACGTGTAATTAAAAGACGAAATGATTTGAGTTGCTCCAATTTAGTAAAAGATCTGTTGTACAAAGACTCGATAGGACACGTCAAATCTATAAAACATGGACAAGACAATGAAAATATTGCAAAAAAACAGTTGTCAAAACAAGAGAATGTGAAAATAGACCCGTGTGGACTTTTCATTGATGAGGAAGTACCGTTTCTTGGTGCGTCACCAGACGGTATCATTGATGAAAATACAATTGTTGAAATAAAATGTCCAATCACAGCTTACAAACTAGGATTAGAAAAAGCTATTCATGAAAAAAAGATATCGTTCTACAAAAAAATACTGAACGGTAATTATATAATAAACAAAGAACATAGTTGGTGGTATCAAATACAGGGGCAATTGCATGTGACAAGAAGATCTAAGTGTATGCTTGGTATTTGGTCTGGGGATAAGTTTCCTGTTAAAATAGAATTAATTTACAAGGATTGCACCTTTTGGGAAACTAAAATGAAAAATAAGTTGATTAAGTTTTACACAGATTGTATGCTTCCTGAACTGGTAGATCCTAGACATACGAGGAATATGATAATTAGAGACCCATCTTATATAGTTAGTGCTATAGAGGGGCGCAAAAGGAAAAAGGAAGAGGAAAAAGAAAAGAAAAAAACACAGACAAAAAAACGGAGAATGACTATTTTGAATGAAGTCAATAAAAACGAAGACACACTTCATGATCAAAGTCCTGGTATAGCTACTGAAAAGGTACTGATTTTTGATGAGTTTTAAATTCAGTTACCAATCGAAAAACCCAAATGCACACACGAACACCGCACACACACACACACACATGCACAAACACACACACGCACACACACCACACACACATATGTGTCGAAGCTCATCATTTGTTTCAATAGCTGACAAAATATACACCCAGTGCACCACTGCTTATTACGGCTCAATCGTGGCAGTAGTTTTCGATGGATACCCAACAGATCCTACATAAAAAGGCACGAAGAGCTCTGAAATCTCCGGAAATAATATTTGATGAAAATACTGAGGCTTAGGTTTCACAAGAGAATTTCTTATCAAACGACAAAGTAAAATTCGTTTCACCGACCTGCTGAAAACGAGAAAGGAAAAGCATAACATTCGGTTACTGCATTCTGAGGAAGATGCTGATAGGCTCATAATCACTACAGCTGTCACTTCGCCTCTTCCTATGATATAGTTTTAGACGCTGGCGAGGACATCGACTTATTTATAATCCTCACTGGGATCTCACGCCATCGTGAGGTTTTATTTCAAGAAACGTGTAACACACAATGCTGCAGATGTGATACATTCCAGAATCACCTCTTCAACGTAACATCAAAACCGAAGATTTTTTTTTCATCCACACCTTCAGTGGGTGTGACTCGGCATCTTGCTTCTTCGGACAAGGGAAGATGAAAATGTTTTTCCAGGTTGAGTACAAGAGAGGCTACTCGTCAATTCTACCGCACCTACCTACTATCAGGTACCAAATTAAATCGTTCTTATACAGCTCGTATACAGCTCTACTCTATACACTATATTTCTAAACATATAAATTGTCTTTCGTCATTTTCTCTTCAACTGTCAATTCTGTTCCAGGTGCAGAAATGGCTGGGAGCCGGACTGGACCCTCTCGACTGGGGATGAATATCCACCTCACAAGGCCTCAGTCCCAAAATGATGACCAGGGACGCAGCGCCACAACACCTTTTGCCGATTCAGCTACTATACCAGGACTTTGATTACGAATCGTGTCTTCGTCTTTATTGACTTCATTCAAAATCGTCATTTTTCGTTTCTTGTTTTTTTTCCTCATCCCTTTTCTATTTGCACCCCTGTATAGCACTAACTATATAAGAGGGGTCTCTAATGATCATATTCCTCGTATGCCTAGGATCGACTAGTTCATTATCCTATGTTTTTTATTACCTTTATCCTATGTTTTTTTGCTAATTGCGGGCGTTTTTGTTTACGTAATTACGTAATTCTTGTTTACCAAATTTTCTAACAATAAGAGAATGATTACAATACAAATCCGATTATTATTTCACATTACGTACTTTTATTTATTTAATACCTTAAAATCTTGAACGTACACTATTTTCGTACGTATGGTCACTCTACAAGCCGCTATCGGCCGCGCGGCGTTTCCAGTTCTCTTATCACGCGTTGGCTCCGCCCAATCGCCCGAAGCCGTTTACAATAGTCGTCGCCTTAACTTGTAAGTATATGAGATATTCGAAACAAAACTTCACAATGTGATTTCGGCCTAACAAGGCATCTGGGTACCAAATGTCAAGTCTCTAAGTCCAATTGTTCGAAATTGATATATGACTCGTGCGCCCCCTGGAGGAACGATTTCAACCACAATCTTTTCAACTCTTGCCAAAACCGAATAATACCTGCTAATCAAATTTCACATCATTCGGATTAAGCATTTGGGTGCTATTGTGGAAGAATACATACATACAGAAAGACAGACAATCAGAGAGACTTCAATCTGAAAATGGTATTAATCAGCTCAGGGGGGCACAAAATGGATATTTCCGTCTTTATTTCGAAAAAAATACCACTTTCACAATACTTTTCCTCCTGGTCGATTGATGGGCCGGAAAAGTAATAAAGGGTTTGAATGGCAATTTAAATATATATTCCAAAATTATAAAATCAGACCAGTAGTTTACACTGCAGTCGGAGGTACGTTGACATCCATGCGACCACCGTCTAGCTTTATCTGCTTGCATTTTTTATCGCTATTACTATTTCTTCTCATATACTGATACATATTACAGTTTCGATTTGAATCAAACCTACATACTTGCCTAGATTTATATAAATACAGGTGTGCGATATCCCGCCTCGTAACTATGCCGTCTGACGGGGATATCAAGTGGTTTACTGGTGGATCATTTGGTTGCTTGTGGAAAGTTTAGTTGACAGTGAAAGCGTTTGAAAACTTATGATGAGTATTGAGAGGTGAATTATCGATATGGCGATCGCTAATCAAAACTCACGTACCTTGACGGTCATGTAGCTGCAGCAGTGGGATGCGCGCTGCTGATTCCGCTTTTGCGTAGCGCGCACGGCACGATCGAGGGATTCGTGCGGCGTGCCCGGCGCGACGCGTGCGCGACGCGTGCGCGGCGCGACGCGGGTGCAGTCGTAACACTCCCGTAGAATCGCTTGTGCCTTTTACAACGAATCCGAGTCCGCGATTCCGAGACAACAAACGAGGTTTTTGTCTAAGTCGGCGAGGCCGTGACAGCGGTCGAAAAATCGTTGCTACCGTTCGAATTGACAGACTGACCCTCCGCCCGTTCGAAAGCGGGCGATGTTGCCAACTGTTAGGTTTTGTGAGTTGACAGCTCTCACAAATCGATAATTGAATTATGCAAAATATAATATTAAAATGAATTCGAATTTATCAATAACAATATCGAACAACAGGTATGTACCATTTTAATAAAACTCTAACGACTTTATATATTCATGCCAACTCAGCGCTGCTCGGACCTCTCGGATGACGCAATTCGCTGAAAATACTGATGATTTACGAGAGCCAGCAGAATTGACATTAGCCCCAACCGGGAATTATAAGTTACCACTAGTGTTAGCCTAATCTGCCTCTCTCTTGAGTCAAAGTTGGCGGCCGGCCAATTCGACCGGATGCCTGGAGGGAAGCACCAATGCATTCATTATCTTACCTTTTTCCGGGCCGAGACTGCCACTGCTTTTTTTTAGTTTGAAATCTCTTGCATTTGTGGGGCTTTTTGTTGGCTTCATTTGCAAACATTTACCGGCAAGCACTGGATAATGGACCCCGCGGTTAGTTAACGTATTTAAGTAATAGAGCACTTTTAATCAGTTGCAGTGCCGGATTAACCCATGTAGTGGCCCTGAGGCTGTTGAAGTCTCGGGGCCCCTATTTGTACTTTTCGTGCCCCCCTTTGGTCTGTCAAACATTCTTACGACGATATAGTGTAAATAGGCATGTATATTAACAAAACACGATCGCACCGGCAAAAAGGGCTTTAAACATTTCGGACAACGCTTACGTCGCGTAGCAAAGACGCGCATATAAACAATATACGATCGCACAGGCTGGAAGTGGTCAACTGCCGATAATTGTAACATACTATTAGTCGGATCGAAAAGTTTATGAAACATTTTCTTCTTAGAATTGTTTTTTTATCAGAAATAATTTTAAAAAAATGATTGCAATGATCCCTTGCCGCGGGGCCCTAAAAAGCGTGGGGCCCATAGGCCGGTGCCTACTTGGTTTATTGGATAATCCGGCACTAATCAGTTGCCTGATCATTTAAAGGCAATTAAAAATATTGATATTTTCAGGAGATCCATTCGGGTGTATCTGCCTAAAATCATAATGTATACACATAAAGATATTTTAAATTACTTCGAAAATAACATTGTCCTTACCAAGTCATTATATGTACTGTTGTTTATTGTCTGTTGTTTTATTATTTATTTATTATTTTTTTTTTATTGGAATTATCAAATTAACCATTTACAATAAGTATAATATTAAAACAAATGGCAAAAACTTTCCTCTTTCATTTACTGGCGTGCTGTCCAACTGGGATATACCCGTTCCAGGGCAAGCAATTTATATTTTTACATTTAAAACGAGGGTCGATGAACCAACCAAACGCAATAATAATAATAATATTAAAAACATATATATAATAATAATAAAAATATATAATAATGAAAATTACAATATTATATAGGAAATAGAAATACTAAATACATTAGAATACACATATACACACATACATACATATAAACACAATATAGAATAAGTTGAAGTCAACTTCAACTTATTCTACTACATCGATCATGGCATGGATAGATAAACGCTCTTCTTGCAACAGCCATTTATTTATTTGGCTTTTAAACAAATGACAATTGGGGCTTATTTTTATGTCACTGCTTAATTTATTAAAAAGTCTTAAAGCTATGAAAGAGTAGTGTCGCTGTCCGAAAGTCGTCTTCATCCTAGGTACATTCAAATTATCACTCAGGAGTTGTCTAGTGGGTTTCGTGTGCGTAATAATAAATGATTTATTTTGTTTGGCCACGAAAACCCAACGTAGTGCAGTTTTAATAAATAATAACCTAGCATCCAAAACTTGAGCCTCCTTAAAGAGTTCTTAATTATAGTCTATTTCTTTCTTTTTTTTTGGTAATTGGAATAATTTCTAAATAATTAGCTGTATTTCATTCCTTGTTGAGTTGATGACTGATTTAGGTCATAATTTAATATACTTCGTTATTCTTAACAATTGTAAAGTTGTAATGGAAAATAAATAAATAAATAACAAAAATGGCCCTTGAGACTATTGCTCCTATTATACTATTGATTTATATATTTTATTCGAAACAGAGCGACAAACCTTTCAAGAGTTAACTCTGGGAGGCTTCATTAGGGAACTACTGGAGAAGAAGTACTTTTCATTAGAAATCGGGGTAAATTTTGACCTGTTGTTAACTATTCTCAGGAATGACCCGTTGGCTACCCGATTCTAGTGATTAACGCAGGCAAAGTGCGCCACGGCTCCACAACCAATGAGAGCTCAGAAAGTTCGTGTAAGCGACTTTGAACTGCCTCCAGACTAGAGGGCGGATAAATCCGCCCAAATCTGTAAGCAGGGCCCGAGGGGGCCACTAGGACTTATTTCCAGTGCATTGCGGTATGACACTGCCGGGCTCGTGGCGGAACTCGTTTTTTTTTTAAATCACACACAGTAAGATTACATTATAAAAATACAGATTTATTAAAAATAAAGCCGATTACGGATTTCAATAAAATTACAGAAATTACATTGAACTACGTAATGAAACTAAAATACCGAAAATTTTACTACTACATAAGAGGCTTGTATTTGAGGTGTGTGTATGTGTGTTGAGTGTGCGGGTGTGGAGTGTAAGTGCGTATAGTAGTAATAGTGGCGTATAATAATAGTAATAAAAGTAGTAATAATAATAGTAATAATCTAGAGTAAAATACCTAAAAAATACCTAATAGATGGCAATAATATAACACTTTAGGATGGCGTGCACGCTGCAGCAATTAGCAATATATAACTGGCGTATGATTAAAAGATTGATTATCTCAATTCTCCACCTCTCATTATCATTCTCAACTTCCGCATCGAAGAACACCCTATCTAATACTTTCTTAATTTCTTGGAGCCCTACAATTTTCAATTATATCTACATACAAATACTACTGCGAAGGGGTCGATGAACCCCTCCGGTCCATTTGCCAGTGGAGTGTTCATTAGTTATGTTAATTCTAGAGTGTCTTGAGTACATATTTGTACATGTCTATAGTATATATTTATGCTACAAAATTTAAACTTTGAGACCACGCCAAGAACACGCCCGCGAGCTAGTCGTGTTCTCAAAACATTTGCGCCACTAATGACTTGAAAACAATAAAATACATCTTTATTACAGAGGCAACAATGAATACTGAACAGGGCGCATGGGAGATAGAGAAATAAGAGCGGGAAAATGTATTGTAGTGAGTTGAAAGCTAACAACTAATGAATAAAGATTCAATGCAGAGTATTCTACGTAATATTAAGCCGCATATTATTATGCGCAATGAGTCGGACGATATTGTAACTTTTAATAGTTTCAACGTTAATAATACTCGTATCCAATACAGAAAATATTGTTTAACAATATTGATTAAATGGCCTAAATAGAAGGTCAGGGCTCGTCAATGCTCTCAATGTGATGAAATGGACATTAAAGAGAAGGGGATATAATATGTACCATTGCTCTATTCCTCGCTTAAATGCATTTTTCCTGCTGGATCATATGAAGTCGAAGACTATCGCGGTTGTTTGAAATTATAAATAAGATAAAACGAATTTACCGCCTGAAGTTTGTAGCACATGTCGTTTCGCCGCTGTTGTGACCGCCGTTGTCGAGGGTAGACTTTCTGGATCATCTCTATCACTATGATGTTTGTTTACCGTTACTTAAATTAGCCTTAAGTGCGCCTATTGTCCTTTCCATCAGTGTTAGATCATGTGTTCAACAAAAACCGTCATTTGTAATTACGTGGACAACAAAAAAAGACAGTGTTAATTTATATTGAAATACGTTAGAAGCCTCCAATTTCTCACACAGGTCACTGCGTGGGTCAATACTTCTATTTTTAACCGACTTCAAAAAAGGAGGAGGTTATCAATTCGGATGTATCTTTTCTTTTTTTATGTTTGTTACCTCAGAACTCCGTCATTTATGAACCGATTTGGAAAATGATTTTTTTAATCGAAAGGATTCCCTTCCAGATTGTTCCCATTTTCATTAGTGTTCCGGCGATGGGATCCATGAGGAATTGAGGGAACTCCTCAAATATTATCATAGGAAATTTAAAATTTACATGGCGGTTCAGTTCCGATGACAATGCATTTTTAATGGTAAGTATGACCTGATTCTACAGCTTGGCTCCCGACGAGGGGACTCTTCAACGGTCAACAGCACAGACACAAAATTTAGTATACTCATTCAGATCATAACCCATCTGGCTACTACTACCAAGTACAGTCGGAGAAGTAAATTAATAATCAAAATTTTAACAAAAAAAACGACTCCATTATTTTTATAAGTGCAGCCGATTTCTAGTAGTGATAATTAACGATAATAAAAGCAGCTAATTAGTTGATTCTAATTCCACATTTGAATGATAGCATTCGCATAAATTTCCTGGTTTCAGTCGGAATCAATTTTCATTCGAACTTCAATTTTCATTCGAAGCCTCCTTGCTCAAAGCATGGTTAATATCATGAGTAAAAAAGACATATTGGGAATAAGCAGAAAACAAAAAAAAACTTCACCTTGCATTATGGCTACTAAAGCTTGGTAGGAAAGAGACAGATAAAACATTTAACACAATTTTAAAATAAATGTTTTATTTTTTTATTTTTTTGATATACACATATTTTTAGTTACTCTATTTAGGTAACTAATATACACGTATTATTACTGATGATTATTTATTATTACTAATTATTACTTATTATTACAAATACTTATTTATAGTTGTTAAATTGGTGTAGTATAAATTTCATTTTTAATTTAATTTAATTCAGAAACTTTGATTTGGAAGTAATATATTTTATAATCATTTTTATTCGTGTTCTCCTTAGACCAGACTCTGTTAGGAGCACCATAATCTATAGTTTAGTGCTAACGGTGTAATATTTTTGTGAACTAATTATTAAAATAAATAAAACAAAAATAAATACGATTTAAAATGTGGCTTCCATTTCAATGCCCCGAATTTAAGATGTGAATGTACTTATGAAATAGTGTTCGTCATTCTTATGCTTTATCCCAACCTGTATTATGTGCATTTGCCATAAGTTGAAATTCAAAATCAAATTCTTTATTTCTTAATCATAGTAACAAATACAAATTAATTAAACCTCACCTAACTGGATCGCACGAGACGTAAGCACTAAGGTAGGCTCAGATTCGTATAATTAAATACTGCCTAATGATAAATAAAATAGGTAAAGGTATAACTGATAAAAATAATTATAATATAGTAACCAAAAATCATGCCAATTATCAATATAAAGTAGGAAAGTAATATTGATAATAATAGGTACAATATCTATATACACACTGAGAAAAATATTACGCTATAATACACGGAAATACGCATGTTTTAAAAGTGAATACGTATATAATATGTACTGTGGTTCGTACGTATGTATCAACATGACGCGCAATGGTGTAGTTACCGTGTCACAGCCATAGTAACTACACCGCAATTTCATTACGGCGCACAGCGATATCTTGCTTTTACAATAACAGAATCTTATTACATACCTACGTAGGGTTACAGTCAGTTACAATAATCATGTTGAAGCTACATTATACCGTTATTTTCGTATTACCCGTACTGAGAATGGTGATACTTATAATCAAGTAATGGAGTTTTAACAAAATTCCTTGCAACTCAACAAACTTATGATTGAAACATCATTATTCTGTATAAAACCGTAATAACAAAACGACATTGTAGGAAGAAATACAATATTTCTCTCATTGCACCTCTAAACTGAAAGAATAATCGGTACTTTTGCGCCTATAAAATATTATCGGAATATCAGGTTCCAATATAAAGCAGTTACTGCAAATGCAAATCAAACGATGTAGTGGAGTTCGCATTCAAGAGGTGAGTATTGGAGATGATTGCGCGCTGATAGGTGCGGTGCAGTCGTGGCATATTATGCAATGCGGCGCCCCAGGGAAATCAGTGTGGTTCACAAGACGATTGTTGACCTCGTAGCGCTGCTACATTTCCGGGATTTTCATCTGCTTTTATAAAATTATTTAACGTATTGCCCCACTTTAATATCACATCAGCTCAAAAATTCCAACCAACGTTTATAAAATGATGTACACACTGGGCCAGACTGCGTTTCATGTGAACTAAAATCAAAATTCGTTCTTGCCAACGACACAGAGCAATACGTTAGAGGGTAATATAATATAAACGGTTGTCACTTTTCTAGCAAAAAAATACAAAACGAACATAAAGCGGCATAATCTAAGACCGGACGAGTCTTTAAAACTAATTCAGATGGTTTTATTTTCGGATGGTAGTTGTTGTGCGGGAAAATATACGATCGTTCATTTTATAATCCGCCCTAACGCGGAAATATTTTCCGATATTCGTTCACGAAGAAACCTAATCGAGCCCAATGTGCTCGATTGCGTTTCTCTTGAACTAAAATCGGAAATTAGTTCATATGAACGAGACAGAGCAGTACGTCAGAGCGGAATGTAAATTAAATGATTTTCATTTTTCCGCATTAAACTACCGAAAAGAAAGCAGCTAAATCTAACACCGCACGAAATGTCATCAAATATATTCAGGCGTCTATAAGTTCGACAGGTAGTTTTGGTGCGGAAAAATCGACTATATGTTCATTTCATATTTCGTTCTAACGTATCGCTCTGTCTCGTTCGGTTGAACTAAGTTCCTATTTTAGTTCACGAAGAAACGCAATCGGGCCCATTGTTATTATATTATGGCGTACATATGTATATAACGATACTGACCTCTGCAAGCTTTGAAATATTTGTGGTTTATTCGTGGTTCATATTATTTTTTTAAAACATCTTCTAGACCACACAATGCATTGTGTTGTATATTATTTATTATATATTTTTATATTATTACTTTACATTATTTATTTATGTGGTATTATTATTAGTTGTATGTACTGTGATATTATTATTGTTAGGGTCCCAATAGATAGGTATATTATATCTAAATAACAAAATACTACCAAACCAATAAGTCGTACCATATACGAAAATTTTAGTAGTTAAACTTAGACTCTAGTGATACCTCTAGCTTGATTTTGAAGCTATAGTAAGACATTTGAAATAATTATAAAGCTAGTGCTAATGACAACAGAGATATGGACACTGAGTCGAACTTCACTCCAAGAACAGTAACCTCAGTCTCTCGACAGAGTAGCCTGCGAGGGTATAGTTTTTATACGCAGATTTGAAGACGATTATAAAGCTATATAATATAATTGACGTATCGCTGCTTGTCGGTCAGGGTACATAAATAACAGGCTACCGGAAAGTTTAAAAATATTTCAAATGGAAAGCTTATTCAAAAAATTACTAAAATAATTCTTATTACTTTTTTTTAATTTCATCAAAGAGTTTGTACATTTTAGGTGATATTTTAATTTTTGACCTTTTTTGTCATTTTTTTTATATATATGACTATGTCTGGTTTTATATTCTTTTGATTATTTCTATTGATTATTTTAATTTGTGGTTTTAGTGAGTGTATTTTAATAATGATTTTTGAGTATCGTCAGTTTTGCATATCGACATATTACAAAAGCAATAATAAAGAACTTTCAATTATATGTACCTGGTGATCAATTTGGACATTGTAAAAATGGACGAATAAACTTTAATTTAAATTTACCTAGATAATACATTTCTACGATCTGTTAAGATTTTTTGGAAATAAATAAATTAAATGAAAACTTAAATGAATTTGTCGTCTTTTTGAGGAGCCCAAACTGTCAAGAAGTTTAAAGTCTTTCTAATTAATGACAGTAATTACAAACAAATATTATAATATAATATTAGCGAGAGAAGCAATTCAAAAAAATCTAATTTAATGGCTTATTCAAGAATCCAGTATATGACTCAAGAGATTTAGATAATGTTGAATTCATATTTCAAGAGCATCCCAATGAGAACTAATGGAAAATCCCCGATAATTAACTTTGCCGAAGAGAGCAAATTTTTATTTTTAATAACGATGGCTATATTGCTAGATTTGACAATTAATTTAATTTTGATATTTTTAGTATACGATTATCTGTTTTCTATGACTATTATATTATTGCCTTAAAAATATTTCTACAGACAATGTGTTCTTTATTTAATAAGCAATTTTCATTAATAGATTATTTTCTATTTACCATTCTGATTACTATAGTTAATGTATATTTTCACAACTATTACGATAGTTGCTATTCCTTAATTAATTAGATGACTTAAAATTGTAGACCCAATGACGCAGCCAAGTGTAGGAAAGTCTATCTACTGAAGCAGAACTAAATTGTATTGTATTGTATCACAAAAGAACAATTACTCGCATAAAACAAGCACATCTGTCCAAACGTTGTCTTAGGTCTATTGAGACACTAACGGAGGCACAAAAGATCACACGAGATCGCAAAAATTTCATGGACGAATATTACCATATATATTTTTTTTCAGTTTTCCTGCTATACTAACATTAAATATGATAATTTTCCAATTTGTCTTTAGAAAATATCCGATACGACCGAGATGTTTTCAAAAATAATGACAGTGCACAATACTAGGCGACGATATTATCTCAACAAGCTGTCGTTTTAGCAATCGAGACGCATTGACTATACAATTGACTTTGATAATAGGTACTAACGAAACGCAGTGACTCTCACCTTTAGAGTTATACATTCGCATATTCTACAATTTATTGTAGAATATGCGAAAGGAAGATTGTAGAATATGCGTATGATGAATTGTATGAATTGTATGAATATGCGACTTATTGTAGAATATGCGCGTTTTTTGTTTCCTTTAGGAAACAAAAAACGAGAATTTCATGATACCCCATCGAGCAATCACAAGAAAGATTGGTTGCGAAAACATGAAATGCAGAGGAGCATGAACATTTCAGTTTGAATATATCGCGGACCGAGGCGCCCTTTGCCTGCCATGGCCACATGGCAAAGGATCGTTACAAGGAAAGATGACGTCAGGTCGGCTACCCCTGCTCTAGGAAACATACATCTCCAGACCCCATGGTTAGCGCGGCTGACACAGCTTGGTACGCAAACCACCCACTTCCGCCCGAGGGTAAAATCTTGCGTTTTGGACATTGACTACCTGTCTCTCTTGGATTCAACCACTGTGATGAACGCAAAAATGTAACGCGTCGAAAAAATGTATACATTTTTCGACGAAAGTGACAATACGATTCTGAATCCCACCATTTTGGTTATATTTCAGTAAAGCAACGAAAGCGTCGGCGCGTTTTGCATATGGCATTTCATATATAGTCCATATGGTAGGTTCGAGATTCTATATTTGGCCGATTTTACTCAAATGATTTCATATAGTTTTTTAGCTTACGTTATAACTGCTGGAGGCTCGTTCTCGAGGTCGAAATTACCAGAAATGCAGCGATCAAATAATTCGTTCGTAGTGTGTGATTCATACAAGTTAAATATTTTGTGTTCCAACTGCGTTCCATTGCTGACACAACGGAACTCATATTCGAAAATAATTTTCAACGATTGATTGCACAAACGAAAATATCCGAGCACTATCAAAAGGCGGAAAGACATACCAACTGATTTTGAAAACGGAGAAATATAGATTCAGGTTAAAAATAAATTAAATTTTGATTTCTAATTCATACGAAAGTTACCTTAGCTAAATAAAGGCAAGTGTGAAAAAAGGGAAGTCTATAGGTAAATACCTAATATTGTTATGTATACGCAAGCATTTTCTTGTACCCTTGTATTCGAATCCTACCTCATTTTTATGGGGATATGTCCACTTTTTTTTGTGGGTTGCGGTAGCGGCGATTGAATCAAGTAGGTTTGAGATGAGCGGTTCACCGCCCGAGCGAGCGTCGAGCATCCGCACGGATCTCGGGCAGTTGACCCGTTACGCCAAATACTATTAAAATGCAAAATGCTATTTAAATGCAAAATGATGTCAATTTCTAAAATCCCTGATAAAAGAGCAAATGACTACATTTCCAAACGTAAAATGATGAAGACTGTTGCCAGACTATAGAAACAGCCGATTTGGAGTGTAAAATTGTGAATCTGGTAACACAGTCGATTGATTTTAGTATTAAAATCCTACAACCCGAGTTGATCATATAACTACGTATGTTTTTACCTGTCTTTCATATACCACAATGTTATTTGCTTTAGCAATCAAATCTCATAGCGCTTTCTTGGCATGAATGGAAAACGGCATCGTCTACATCCAAAATATGCTACCTAACTATATAAATTTAAATTATGCAATTCGACATCTGCTACCTAAATTAATTGAACATTAATCATATTAACCGCATAGAGTTCGATTGTGAGCAACGAGCAACAGCCGTAGTAGTTATCAAGTATGCAATCAACAATTAATTAAGTGAATGCGCGGTTTAAAATGGCGCTGCCAACTCACCGTGTCTACGGTATTTGTTATAATAGAGCACGGCAACTAGTGAAGCCTTAAAAACGCATCTTAAACATGCGAGAAGTTTTCTCTGATTCATTTAGGAAGTTTATAGATATAAGGCCTGCATTTTAGAGAAAAGTAATGATATTAAACGTATATTACCTTGCGTATAGTAATGATATTAAACCATACACAGATCGATTATTATGACTAGAATCGGTCGTATGAGTTA
This sequence comes from Micropterix aruncella, assembly GCA_944548615.1. NCBI lineage: Eukaryota > Metazoa > Arthropoda > Insecta > Lepidoptera > Micropterigidae > Micropterix > Micropterix aruncella. The sequence goes on along the minus strand of OX155951.1, from coordinate 20,220,812 downwards.
GTAAACACAATTAAGACACATGAGAATATTAATGCTGCCATGTAGAATTGTTTCAATAGAAGCAAATAATAGGATGCTGTCTATTTTACAGAAGAAAAAAAAACAACAGCAACTCAACGTACAATGCTCCGTCCTTTCAGAAATATAATAAAAGAGGACATTGCGACAAATTGGTCTATATAGTCAAAAGAAACAAAACGTATGTTGTGTTAAAGTTTTTCTAATTTACTTCGTTTTTGACTATTGGTTGGTATTAAGTTGAACAATTGAGATAAAAGTATTTGAATGGCCGATTGACCGGTTATTGAGCACTTCTTTCATTTTAAATAAATACTTCTTTTACACCAAAAATGCGTAATATAAATTTATGAATAAATCTGTGTATTTAGAAGTAAGTAGTGGTTTTACAATAAATTGTAGTTGTTGAAAAATCGATTAGAATCACTACACAAATACATTTGTATATACATTTGTAAAGAATGTATATATGTATAGAATGTATATGTTCTATACATTTGTATAGAATGAATAAAAACTAAATTCATCCGAAATGCAGATGTTTTTGTGAAAGTAATGTATTGGAATGTAAAAATATGAAAGCCCTGAGAGATGCTTGCCCTTTCTCCTCTTATGTTTGTATAAAGTTCGAAAACGTTTCAAGTATTATAATATTTCTGACGCCAAAAGCTTAAGATATGTTAGCAATTGGTAGTAATAAAATAATCGAAAAATAATAGAGACCTGTACTCTTCGTTGTTTTGTTTTTTAATTATTGTGTATACCTACTAATGAATATGATAATTTCGTTAATATGGAAAAAAGTATTTTTGCCATTATATATATCATATATTTTCTCTTGTTCTAGTCTACACACACATATAACCAAGTCAATATATAGTAAACTTATGCGTAGACAACGTTATACTCTACTGACTGCTAACGATACAATGACTATTATGAGTAAGAGACAGGAAACTGAAAAAGATCTAGAATGATATAGATCAGGCTAGAATTTATATCCGGTTATAGAATGTATAGCTCTTTATATAGTATTCTTCCTGTAATTATGCGTAGACAACGTTATACTCTACTGACTGCTAACAATGACTATGAGTATGAGAATGGAAGCTGGAGAAGATCTGTAACAGATAAATCCTGGCTAGAATTTATATCCTAGAAGAAAGAAGTATACACCTTGTCGGAGCTCAGGATTTCACCATTTTATTATAATGTCTAAAAAGCGGAAATTCAAACAGCGGCGGTACAAGTACATTGGGCGCCCTAGGCAAATGATAAAAATGGTGAGGTTCACCTTTTAAGCAAATTTTCACGCAAATATTTCCCCCTCATTCACGGATGAATTTCTTTATGGATATAAGTACCCCTAGGCATCGGAGGCGAACGTTTTGTGGATTTTATCGATTTAATTGTATTTTTCTCGTTTGGATAATAGATTCTCTAGGCACCCGGTTATGGTAATACAGTTATAGAGAGGTATAGGCCTTTTATACGCCAAAGAGAATCTTTTAAATTGCGAGCGAGCATAGCCATAATACGCGATATAAAAACAATGTGTTATTGTCTAAAGTACGCTTGACTAAATATCAAAAAACCTTTTTATATATTAGTTTTGAATTGTTCAATGCTTTGCTGTCATCGACGAGAAGACTTGAGATGGCAGCATATAAAATCTGCTTGAAAAATCAGTTAGTCAAACATGCCCTTTACAAATTGGACGACTTTAATGATATGGCGTCCACAATTGCTTGATTATAAATAACCATATTATGACTATACATACTTTCGCACTAAGTTTTAGATTTTATTGACATTGTTTTTAATCACGCACATTTCAGAATTTTTCTTTTTCATTGTATTGATTTTTATTTATTGTTTGATTATTGATTATTTTGTAAATTTGACTATTATTAAGTAATCACCTCTGATTACAATTATTTATTTTTCTTTTAATTAATCAAAGCGGTGTTATCATCCGGTAAATTATGATTGTAAAATTTGACATGTTGCTCAGTATTGTGAAATGCTTTTATGGAATGAATAAATGATGATGATGATGATGACGCTATGCTTTCTATAGTTTATCGGGGTGTCAATTGCTACGGACGAACCTGCCACCCCAGGGAGTTATAACGACTGTGCTATCCATTCGGCCGTGGTAAAAACGCAATGATTAGATAAACACAATCCACAGTCAAACTACGCCAACAGCCCGTAAGAGTCCAACGCCTTGCCGCGAGGCACTGGAAATAACCACAGAAAGGGTCGCCTCGCGCACTTACTACCCAATTTGGATGGATTTCTTCATCCTCCAGCCTGGTCTCAAATGCGAGGTTGCCTGCGCGGGGCATCAGCGATAGTTCATATTTCTAATCTGTCGCGGAGTCGGATCGTTTCTAAGGATAGGTGACTTTTTCAGATTTTTACTATGCGTATTTTTTGTGTACACACGAAGTTTTAAGTGAAAATGACAGAAATCCCATTCGGTCCGAAAAATAATCTCAATAATATTATACGCATCAATTAAAATAATTAAGACTCATAAAAGACAGCACTCTTAACCGCCCTACCTTTGGGCTATTCAAGAAGTAGGTAAAAATCGTTGGGTTTTTTCATTAGATCTCTTAATAACAATACTTATTTACAATATACCAGAAAATGTTTTACACAATAGACCCATTTATTACCCTTTTATGTATTTAGAATCGTTGGAATAAATTGACTCGTCACGTACGCTTTATGGGTTTCGTTTTTTTTTGTACTAGAACGGACGTTATGCGGCTTGTTGCGTTCGGGCGATAATATAACGGAATTATCACGTACGTACTAATTGGTAGGACGGATAAAAGTCTATCAATATTTAAAAAATAAAATGCGCGTTTAGTAGAATAGAATAGAATAGAATAGAATAACGTTATTGTGCTATAAAAATATAATGAATATTACACTGGTTTTATAAAAAAGACAATTTATGCACAAATGGCGGACTTATCGCGATAGCGATATCATGCAGTCAACCATTTGATAAAATAATTCCTATTTATCACCTTACAATACACAAAGAAGTAGTAAAGTTAAATTTAAGATAAACTTATAAAAATATGTGTCACTAACTTTTGCTAAGGTTGCCCAGGGAAAGATAAAGTAGAGGTCAAGGTGAGGTATTTGGTTAGTGGCTGTGTAAAAATAAATGTTTCTTTAACAACTCTTTAAAAGTATGCAATGAAGGTGCATGCCTGATAGAGTGAGGGAGCTGATTCCATAAACGAGCAGAATGGACTGTGAAAGAGTGCGTGTAAACAGAAGAATGATTTATCGGAATGGCGAGTGTGTTATCCCGGCTTAATCGAAGTGAAAGAGCATGGCTTCCCAAAGGGTTGAAATTCTCCTTGAGATAGGAGGGTCAAGTGGGGTTATTGAGTATGTTGTAGAGTAGCGACAACGTATGCAAATTTCTTTGATCCCGAATAGGAAGCCATTGGCTTCCTATTCGGGATCGAAGCTCACGAAAGCAGCTAACGTGGTAGAACTTTCGCAAATTAAAAACATACCTGAGTAAGATATTTTGCAGGCGCTCCAGCTTATTCAAAATAACCTCACTGGCATCTATATAACAAATCGTCACCGTAGTCAAGTATAGGCGATAATAGTGTGGACACAATCATTTCTTTATGTGACATGGGGAGACATTTCTAAAGCCGCCGGAGACTATAAAAACCATGAAAAATGCGAATTTAGTTTAAATTATGTATAAATTATGTGACATTTTGTAATTACATTACTTTAATGACTAATATGTTATGTAACCAATAAACGATTGTTACTTAATTAACTGGTAATATGTAGAATCAAGATGCTCGTGAATACGTCATGATCGTGTCATAAGAAACGATTACACGATCGTTAGTAATAAGGTACAGACAATAAAAGATTATTTAGATTGGTACGAGTCTGAATAGAGGCGATTCCGCACAAGGTCATTTCATTAGGGCACACGGCTTATCATCTGAGCGCCGCTGATTCGATAGTGTATAGGTAGCCGCCCGACCGCGGGTATCGGCTCAGTGCATCGCTGACGGGCGGAGGGCGGCGGCAGCCGGGCGGCCGCAGGCCATAGCGACCGCGTTGCGTGAAAAGTAATTGGATCGCGCGCTGGGCGGGCGGGGGCGCCGCAAATCGGCCGTTAGTTCCCCGCCCAAATAGGATTAGGCGCAGCGGTTGCGCTGGCGCCCAGTTTGCATATCTCCTAACCCGCGAGCGTAAACAACCGTACCGCGTCATAATTTTTAACAAAAAGCAAGATAAGCATGTTATGTCATCCATGAAGGATTTGAAATTAACTAAATATAACGGAAGACAGTGTGCATTTTAAGAAATACCGTTCTTGTGAAATTGAAGACTAATGCAGTTTTTTATTATTATTTTTTTTAGGTAAAAAACAGTCATAAACAAATATTTTAACAAATACACTTCAACAAATAGACCTACATTACCATTAATTTTAACAAAACTTGTAAATGTAGCCACAACAATGTAAATTTCTAGTCGGATCGAACTATTTTCATTTAGTACGAGTACCTAAATTATTAGCTGTAAACTAAAACTAATACAACAACAAATCACTCAATTGTTTCCTAAAAGTAATTAATGACACTGAGAATATATCTATCTCGTTCAAAACTTCATTATAACACATGCAAGAGCGTCTGAAGAAGGTATTTTTTGCGTAGTTTGAATGAAAAGAGGGAATATGGAAAGTATCTTTATATTGTTGAGACCAGTTGTTGAGAGAGCAGTTGTTTGACATTATAAACAGTATGAAACAAATTTACCACTGGATGCAGCTTCCCTGGAATTTACCACTAGATGAAGTAACCACTGGATACAGTAACCACTGGATGTAGTTACAAAATCCCATTGGGCTAGCCAAATAAAAGTTTTAGGTTCCCCGCATGATCCGGGAAGCCATTGAAATAAGAAGAACCCAGAACATTAATAAAGACGTCGGTTACAAGCTCTCTACTATGTATGCGCCCATCGCCTAGCGCGAGGACGTGACACCGGTTACAGTGAGTGTTTTGTACATGACGGCAAAATTCGCACGTGCCAACCCCGTCATCTCACCACCGTTATAATTTGCGAAGTAACAGCAGCAGTTTGCCAGCTACCCGCAGAACAACGGATGACGATCGACAGTACTTTAGTCTACCCTGGACAACGGCGGCTGTAGCGTCGCCGAAACGTCGGGTGCTACAAACTTCACGCTGTAAATTTTTATCCTAATTATAATACTGTTTTTGCTTAGAATTTCGCTTGAATATTAATTATCGTCAACATCATTATCATTACCATTGCGGCCTTTGTATGGTTGACTACTGGACATAGGCCTTTTCCAATGCTTCCGTAAGTCTCGTCTGACATCATCCACCCTGCGTGTAGACGGCCTCGGAGTCTCATATTTAAGCGTGGTCCCCATTCGAGTATTTTCCTGGTCCGCCGACTACGATTCGATTTGGAAATTTGCTCAGCCCACCTCCACCTAAAATGTGCAATGATTTCCACCGCGTCTTTTACTCTTATCTTACTCCTGATCCATTCGTTGTGTTTTTGGTGGCGCATGCTGATGTTTTCGCTTCTTTGTGCAACTCTAATCTCAGCTGACCGCGAAAGAATCCTTGTCTCTGTCTTGTGATCCTGTCATCCGTAAGTATAAGACAGGTAAGACACAACTAGAGCTGTCAACTACAACGGGTGAACCCGTCACCTCAGAAAGTTTTAACGATATTATATCGTTCTGTCTCCCGTGAGGTGAGCGTAGAAGACTTGGGACGAAAAACAATCCACTGTCTAGTTATGCCACCTGCCCGCCAGACGCCAACGCCTTACGGCGAGGCACCGGGAAAGGCACCAAGCGAGCAGCCTCGCCCCCTGACTACCAGTTTGGAAGGATATCTCCGTCTGGAATAAACCTTCAGAATACCTCCTACCTCCCGACTGGTTACAGGATCGAGGTCGCCTGCGTGGTCCTCTTCCTTATGAAGCGGTGATACGGTTTCTACCGAATCTATCGCGGACCACGGCAACCTTGCCCGGCTTATTCAGCCGGGATCGGGTGACCGAATGGTCGCTTCAAGAGCAGTTGCCATAAGATTAACAACCACGCCCGCTCTATAGAAAACATTACTGTTCCCAGACTCCCCCGGCTGTTAGTCGGAGTGCACAATCGATTGGCTGACGCCGCGCGGTGCGCAAACCGTCTAAGAGCTCCCGAAGGTTGACTCCTAGGGGAGACTGACCCGCACGCTAGCGTCCTACCCTGGCTGTCACTTCTGCGTGGAGGCCGCCGGTTGGGTGTTGACCCGTGCGTTTGACCGACCCTATACAACTGGGTCTTAGTGGCTAAACTGCGACAGGGCCCATTAGCTCCCACAGGTGGGACACACAGTAAGCAGAGTATACCACCACTGTGCAGTAAGACACACAGTTTTGTTGGAATTTCTGCGCCCATTATGTTTTTACCGGTGCCAAAAGCTGTCCAAGCTTAAAAATCTACCTCTTGATCTCTGCCGTATTCACTGACCGGTACTTATGTATCGCCTAGATAAATATAGTGGCTTAGAACCTCAACCGGTAATTAATGATACTGCTCTATTTGAAGATTGGTAATGATTTTCGTCTTTCAGATGTTACTTTAAAATGCAGCTTTATGGTATTAGGTATAAAATAATAATATTTATGATCTTGCCACGTCAAATTAAAGCCATATGACGTTCGACGATGTTACAACAACGGTTATTTAGTGTAGCTGAAGTATGAATCGAACACTCGACATATGCGATGCGATGAAAATAATTTTCTTATAAATTATACGTAAAAATATTACGACACACGAACACGATACAATTCAGAAACTAAGTATATCACGAACATTCTTAGTATTTCTCAGAGACGATACAGATCAAATAATTAAAATGCTAAACAAATTCGATATAAAATCTATGTACACACCTACCTAATTATATCATAATTCATCCGGCAATTACATAAGAATGACAACACGGCCACCCATACTAAACCAAAAAGTTATTAATTATTTCACACTCGAAATTTTCTATTACAGCACCTATCGACCTATCTTGACTTATTATTCAACGATGCGCGCAGATTTAGCCCTTTGTAAATTTGCACTGCGTGAAATAAGCGCCATCCTCAGCACACACTACTTTTTAACGGGCGAGGATAAATCACACAAGGCTGAAGGATTTGCCGCCCGCAGCAGAGTACACAATTTATGAAACAATCAAGCATTGCGCCTACAGCAGGAAAAAACCCTGAGAGTAAGGCCGCGTCGGTTTAATACAGAATAAGAAATTTACATTTTTACTTTTCTGATTACTTCGTCCTGCTTTACTTATGTATACCGTAGGTGATTAATGTTGATGAACGTATTAATAAACGTCTGCGTGATTACTTAGTATAATTCAGATTTCTGTACCTGTTTTGGATTCGAAATCGTGTATAAAATCGCCTAAAACTATTTTCGGTTAAAACTATGGCGCTGTATCTAAATCTAGCGCCACCGTCTTGACCTTGTTTTAAAGAGTGAAAATATGAAAGTTTGTATACCTATGTACTTATTTAGCATTCGTGTTGACCAGAAATGACCACCTATCCACGAGCATAGTGAACCCACGATTTTCAATTTTCTTCTTTCAACACGTGTCTCTACACTAATTATTATCTACGCGACTTATTCGATCCTAGTGTGATAGAATTATTCGATTCTATGAACATAGTTTTGAAGAAAAAAGTATCTATTACAACTCATCCTAGGGTTCAAGAGTTAAAAACTCAAAAAGAATACGAGTCCGTTCCCGATTTCATTAAAATTGCGTGGTATATCAGGGCAAACTACGACCAGAAATACAAAAATCGGCAGATCACAAAATTCTAAAGAAAATGACGCTGAAACCGCAGAGCTTAAAAGATAAACTTTAAAGGACACTAAAATAATTTCAAAGTAATATATATGTATATCCTACCTCGTATTTCTCTACCCTGTATTAAATAAGAACAATATACACGTATGCCTTATATGTGTGTCTAGATTTTCTGTCCTGATGACGGTGGATTCTTGACAGACGAACAGGTAAAAATTCCCGCAATCATTTAAATCGTATTCGGTACGTCCCGCCCCATAGACAACCATATAACATGTCCACCACTTCCTAATTTATGATTTCGTCTAACTGTGGCATATGCGCGTATTTATAGGTATATGGGATGATTTCTCTATTAGACCAGAGCGGCAAAATTATAGGGCCGGCAAAATTAAAGTCCAAAAAATCGACCAAAACGACTTTCATGATTCTTAAAACAAAGTTTTGCTCCCATTATTAGTACCAGCACTGCCCTAAAATAGGGCAGGGAGCTAACGGGCCCTTGCTAATTTGGCCACGAAGACCCATTCTGTTCAGGGTTGGTCACACTCACGGGTCAACACCCATCCGGCGGCCTCCACGCATGAGGTATGAGCCTGGGTAGGAATCTGGCCTTAGGGCTAGTTTCCCCTAGGAATCAACCTTCTAGCGCTCCTGGATGGTCTGCGCACCGTGCGGCATAAGCCAATCTATTGTGCATTCGGGGAGCCTGGAAGCAGTACTGTTCCTATAGAGCGGGGGTGGTTGCTGACCTTACGGCGACTGCTCTTGAAACGACCATCGGCTACCTGATCCCGGGTGAACAACCGGGCAAAGGACGCCGTGGTCCGCCAGTGATTCGGTTTACACCGTTTCACCGCTTCGTAAGGGAGAGGACCGCGCAAGCGACCTCGAACTCGTAACCAGTCGAGAGACCGGAGTAATCTGGTCGCAATTGGAAGTAAGGGCGTGAGTGTAAGCCCGCTGGGTTACATACCTGGTTATCTCGCGGATACGGCGTTGACCTCTTACAGGCATGTGGCGGAGATTGACACTGAACTGTTTTGTCCAAGTATTCTGCGTTCACTTCACGGGAGATAGAACGACAAATCGTTAAAACTTCCTGAGGTGACGGGTTCGCCGGTTGTAGTTGACAGCTTTATTTGTATTCAATAAATGCCGGTGATGACGTGAATGCTTGACAGAAGAAGAACAGGTGAAATATTCCCGCAAACATTTCAATCTTATTAGGTACGTCACGCCTCATAGACACCCATATATTTCCACCACTTCCTAATTTATGATTTCGTCTAAGTTTGGCATATGCCACGCGCATATGCGCGTATTTATTTATGGGATGATTTATATATAGACCAGAGCGACAGAATTATAGGGGCGGCAAAATTAAAGTTCAAAAAATCGACCAAAACGACTTTCATGATTCTTTAATGAAAGTTATGCTCCCATATTAATATCAGCACTGCCCTAAAATAGATTCGAATTATTTACGATAAAGGAGTCCAGGAAATATGTCCATAGGTAAAAGTTTCAATTCGAATATTTCTGTGTATGCCTGTGTTTAACTTTATGTTTAGAAGAGAGCTAATTCTCGGTACCTCATTGAAAAAATATATATTTCCAGTACTGTGGGCTATACACGATTGAAATCATTAGCCATTCTAGAATTCGAATGACAAATATAGACTATTAATAAATAATAGACCCATTTGGGACACAACAGTCCGACAAACAATTCCTAATTATTGTTAATAATTTAGTTAAGCGTTTGCCAGCCAAATAAATATGCTGGAGCGTGCATTCATTTCTTTTTTAAATAGGAATCTATTATTGCGGACTAACGGTCGTGTATGGTGCAAAACTATCATACAATTAGTTATTAACCTACCGGTCTTTATTAGATATTGAAATATAACCGTTTCTATTATTATTTTAAAAATCTAACATTTTCTTCCCAGGCTGAAGAGGGACCAATAAAACTTTTAAAAGAAAATGATTAAAAATATATAGTGTGTTGTTTTCAATGTAGATGGTTAGTAATAAATTCTAGCGATAGGGTGGCCACATTTCGAAAAACGGGAGCGGCGTTGAACTTAAATACGCCACTGGCGTTACGTCATTGTGACGTCATAAGAACATCAAAATCATTTAATATTAATGCCTCGTTCTTTTTTTGTCGGAGGTAGATAAAGAGGCCGGTCGAAATAAAGTTAGCGATGATTCTCTCCAAATCTAAGTGAAGCTCACTGGGTTACCTAACTCCTATAACCAAGGTAAAATTATCTGGATCGAGAAGAAAATAGTGGGGTATTATAGCTATTGAGCAATCTAGATGGCAGGCGCTACTAATGATGGTACGCGACCGGCAACCGTAGTGATTCCGCTCAATTCGAGCAATTCGTGCGCCACGCCGCCCACAACGTCCGCCCCGGGCGTGCCCGCCGCTGGGGCATCTTTGTCGTGGCAAATTTTACGACTGGGCCTTTCCGATTCCCTCCCGCTCCGCGCGGGCCCGGTTTCCCTGCGCGACCCACATTAACCAGTCGCAGTGGCCGCATATTAACGAGGGATCGTTTCCTCCGGGCCGCGGTTTGCGTTACGGCGGGTTACGGCGCGTTAACGCGCGGCCCGCCCCGATGCGCCACGTATTTAACTAGCGCGGCGCATTTGCAGACCGGCGTGTGCCAGCGTACACATCTTCGAGTAGATGCGGCATGAGATTGTAACTCGTGTTGTTCCATAGCGCTACAATACAAACAGAGCTTAATTAGCTAGATCCAGTGCTGCCAACTTTTGCTTTAACCAAAAAAGGCCGTGGAAGTTTGGCGTGGAGGGGGGGGGGGGGGGGGGAGTGGCAACCCCATCTAAACGTGATTTGTATTGAATTTACCATGATTGATCACTAAGCACCACAAAAATGCTTTTCCCGAAAGTAAACAAATATATATTTTATTAAATTTGCATTTATTTATGCAATAAAAATTTCGTCCTAATTTAAAAGTACACGATATAATAATACATTACAGTTACCTATAGCTATGTAGACACACACTAAGAATATTAAACAGTTATTGAATACGGCCTTTTTTATTTAATTAAAATTATCTTACCTATCATTAAATTTGTGCAGGCAAGAATAAAATTTGAAAGTTTATTAAATATTTTTAAAATTCTTAGTTATTAACTTAGTGTATATACAAGCTTACAAACTACCTAACTTATACACTTTACTAAATGTAAACTATGAAAATCGATAATACAAATCAAAATTATGATTTTAGAATGATGCTCTGCATAAAACGCTCAGCTCTATTTATTTAATCTTATAAGTGTCCACACATTTTGTAGATTTTAGTAAAACGTCTTAACCACATTGAACTATCATATCGAAATTTAATTAAAGCCCAAAAGGCGATAATTCGCGTTATTAATAAAAATCCCTATTTATATCCGTCCGACGAGATTTTTAGGGAATTTGACGTCTTTGATGTGAGACAGTTATATGTGCGACAGTTATACGTGTGAGACAGTTATATTATTACGCATTTTCATTTCAGCACTCATTGTCATTCTTCGCTAAACCACTCATATGACACTCGAAATAAAAAATATGTATATATGTATATATTTATACAGGAGATCTTAATGAAATAATCTTTAGACGTCTACCCAATTATATTCTCTGCATTTGCAAATGATACTATCATGATAATATGATGTGATGTTTTGGTTTAGAAGTTTTTATTATTTCGCTTTATTGATTGATCTTGAGGGTAAATTATTTCTCGCTGGAACTCCTTTCAGAAAACAGGTTACCCCTACCTATCCAATAATGGCGTTGAATAGCCATTCAATTCGGAGGAGCCGGTGCCAGATATTCACCGGCTGCCACAAAAGACTCCCGCAGGCTGAGAGCGTCGCGGAGACGTCGAGAGGTTTCGCCTTAGACGATGCCATAAAATAATACGACTGATTAATTCCGCGCGGCGAAATAGCATCAATTTGGCGGAAGGGTGGACGAGGCAGGGGAGGGTTGTAGCTTGCCTTCTTCCCGTTCGACTCGCAGCGAATAATGGGCCAACACGTGACGTGAATAAGTCCGCTAGTGTTCGCTTTTGTTAAGGGGTACGTGTATTCCCGGCTCGACGCTTTGTTCTATTGTGTGTGCGTACACGCGCCATAAGACTGGACCTGTTATTGCCGACAACTAAGATCGCGATCCCATTCCGTGATCGCCAGCCGGTTTTCATGATCAAGTTACAAATGCCGCTGAAATTTTAACAAACGCCGAAAGGGCCGTCAGCTGTTAAAATTAGGTTATTTATTTATTACTTAACATGTCACAGGCATAGTAACTACACAGCACATTCATTACAGCGCACAACGAGATCTTGATTTAACCATGAGAGCTTGTTATTTTATACGTAAGGTTATAGTCAGTTACAAGAATCATGTTAAAGCTACATTATACCATTATTTTTGTATTACCCGTATGGAGCATGGTGAAACATATAATTGAGTAATGGAGTCTCAACAAAATTCCTTGCAATTCAACAAATTTACGATTGAAACATCCTTATCCTGTACAAAACCGTAATTAACAAAAGGACATTGTAGGAATAAATTCAATATTTTTCTTTATATTAGTAGCACGAGATGTATACTTGTCATTTTGATATTGGTTTTCTACTATCTTTCTTATCTGCATTGTTGAACAAAATACCCGCACAACAATTGATTTCAGCGCAATTTCAGTTGCCTAATGGTTTAAATTATTGTATGGTGGCAGAGAGAATATGCAGGCAGACTACACAAAAGGGAGTAATATTCTCGGTAAAAAGGTGGAACTCATTAAGTAACATTAGGCTTAAGTAGTGATATTACTAGATACATACTATTTAGCAATTAGATTTTAGAGATCTCAATATTCTAAAAAGTATCTACGATGCTGTCTGCTAGTCGGTTTTTCGATATGTCATCGTCACTAAGGCGCAAGCCACACACAACGGACGTAAGACTCGGACACGTCGCGGACGCGAAGTCCGTTTAAAGAACGCGACGCAAAACACAAAAAAGACGTTTCTTCCCGGCTGCGCTCTCTGTCTGAGTCTTACGTCCGTTGTGCTTCTCTTGCGCCTTAAGGTTGTGCTGCAAAAATTCTTCTGGCCAGCCTTTATAAAGCGCAAAAAGCGATATAGATCCGAGGGTTATCAATTAAAAAAAAGCCCAAAGATATTCTTCTGATGTCCTTTACCGAGAGTATAGGGTGTTAAGTGTATGGAAAATATTTGTTATAGTAACTCTTACTAAATTCAAGAGCAAGGTAAAAGACCAAAAAAAATTCACCAAAAACGTGTGACGAGAAGATCAAACGGAACTAATTTTGAAATACTTCTCAGGAGATCCGCTTTTGGCCAATCCAGCTATTTTTATCTTGCCCCATAATTGTTCAGCAGCCAAATTTTCAAATAGATTCAAAAATAGATTGAGTGCATACCTCCTAAATTGTACGACCTCAGATATTGATAATCTTGTTAGATGATTAAATATTGGGGATATTTAAGTATTAGAATAAAAATATAGGTATAAGAAGGTATAAAGAAATATGGTAAAAAACTAGAATATTATGAAATCGGAGACTATCGCGGTTATTTGACATTATAAATAAGATAAAAAACGAATTTGCGTCGGCTGCTACAAAGCACCCAACGTTTCGGCGACGTTGCAGCCGCCGTTGTCCAAGGTAGACTGGTCAGAGTTTACCCTGGACAACGGCGGCTGCAACGTCGCCGAAACATCGGGTGCTACACGCGGTAAATTCGTTTTTTATCTTATTTATAACTAGAATATTGTAGTGCCTATGTATTATAATATTATCACCTTATGTACTTGTATTTTTTTCTTCTCATTATTATTATGTTATTGCCAGTTGTTACTTTGACTATATTCTGGAAGATTCTTGAAGATTTTTAAATATGAATTTTATAATTGTATGTGACTATTATTGAATATTTGACTATTATTGAAGACCTTTTTTTCATTTTTTAATTATTTTCTAATTATTGATTTAAGATCATCGAATATACTTCTTTGTTTACTACACATTACACAGGAGATTATACAGGACAGCATGACTATTTGGAATAGTTTGTAAAGACTCTCTTAAAGAAAGCATTATTATAAAAAATTAAAAAAAATAAAAATAAAAAACTATTAACTTTTGTATTGAAGCATTTTCTTTATGCCGACTTGACTGAACTGAACTGTTAGGTTCATAGATTCGGAAGCCTGTGTTTGAGATTTTGTATACTGCAACGGTTCCCTAAGCCTACTACTGATGTGCACTGGTGAAGTTGAACCTAAGCCACAACTGCGGTAACATCATAAAATAAATCGACAATGAGTCCATTTTACGAGTACGCAATCATATTTTTTAAGCAATAAATAACAGAATATAATTGCGAATACATCTACAATGATTGAATAGTTTTAGAATAAATAAAAAAAAAAAAACAAAATAAAATTCTTTGAATTAGTGAATCGCAATGTCGGCGCAGCTGGTTAATAAATAATTCGGTAACGACTGACCCGTGTCTATCGCCAAGATCTAAAAAGACAGACTTTAGAGACAAAAGGAAAGGTATCGAGGACAATGATAAATGAAAGACAATAATTGGCATATACACGGCAGTTTCGCCATAAACTTTTTTTTTATAAGGTTGGCGATACCATTTCATTGCACCGATATTTTCACCACTCTTATGAAACTTTCAAAACAAAAACTACAATCACTTCATAATAATATGTTTTCATGATAACATTCAAGAAACCATGTCTACGCGCGCGAACTTTAGACCATAAAGGAGAAAAATAATATACTTTTATGATAAAAGTCGGTACGTTAAGCGGATTATGTGATAATAAAATGGCATTATTGTCATGCAGGTAGATATATTATTTTATTTTATAGGTTCAGGCTGACGAGTATCCTGCCGTTTCTCGCCAAGTTTATCTTGGCTTTGATGGCACATCTCGTCGTAAAAAGGTCAACAAATCATAACAAAAAAAAATAAGCACCCTCTTCAACTGCTCTCCTTATGGAAGGATCGGGCATTATACATGATGCAAATGGATGAGGCAAGGTAAATGTTTTGTGGGGTGATTGAGAGGTGCCATAACGAAGGAAAAAAATCGGTTGTGTCACGGTACTTTATCTGAATATTCATTTCATAAATACGCTCGATGAGCAGTTGGCGAAAAATCCAATTAATATGCGACGCACACGCAACGCAAAGAAAATTTAAATTCCGAACGCGCCTCATCTCGTTCAATTTAAAAAACACATTGCAAACGTAGGTCGCCGTGAGCCTTCGAATTCGAATTTCGAACGAGCCACGCATCGCAAGCGTCGGCGCTTTCAAGGGACTTACTAATTAATTAATATATTAATTAATATCGAATTGAACAACGTGTGCATAACCCGAATATTATTGAAGTGTTTGAATTGCTGTATCACAAACACTAGAAGCTTGAAAGAAGTTGTATATAGTTGCCTAATGTGTTCATTGAAGTTTAACTGGGGGTAGAAAATAACTCCCAGTCCTTGACTTCAGTCACTCTGGGAAGCACACATTCAGCGATGGAGTAATCATACATCAGATGAGCATGCGATCTTGTGTATGTCATCACTGAGCATTTGTTAATATTAGTCACGATAAGCCAACGCTATTGCAACTCCGTAAGACCAAAGTATATACAATAAATGGCCAACCTCCGTCAACGAATTATTACTAATTTACGTTTATCGGAATCGGATTAAACTCCAACTCAAAGACGGCACCGGCTATGATTCGACAGCCCCAGCTGCAGCGGTGGCTGCTTTAAGCCGCCGCAGAGCATTTAGTTAGAGCAAACGAAAGAGCATGCAATTAGCACGAGTGATGATAAATTTTGCTCCATTAGCAGCGGCTTAAGCAACTGCATACAGCGGCGACAATGTAATAATCCACATTTCGCCCAGAACCCACCCAGGATTACTTTGTGGTATCCTGATACAACCGACTATTATGACTTGAGCCAGTTGAATGGATTTTTTTGCCGATATAAAAATATTTTTCCATAACAAAGAAATTATAATATTCATTAGTAAGAAACTATAATATCCTAGCTGTTGCCCGCGGCTTCGCTTCGAGTAAAGTTTCGAATCGAGTTGCTAATTTGAGTAGGGTGGCGTATATTTGCCTCTTTAGAAGCTACCTTTAGATTATAAGATGTCCTGTTCGCTTTTTGCTCTTTGCCACCCGCTGCCTTCCGCTGAACGCTGACCTTGTCGGCCTAGTCGCCGAAGCGCAGCCACCCAGGGGCGGACCGTGCATTTGTGAGGCCCCGGGATAATATTACTTGGGGGCCTACCTAATTAATCAACTAATTGCCATTTTGCCAAAAATCTGTTTTCGATAATGATGTCTAGGTCACTAGGTACACAATATATAAAAAAGAGGACACTACAATATTTTATTTATTTAATATGACAGACACACAAACACAACTGACACAAACAAACATTTAGCTTTTCACTAAAATAGACAAAACAACATTAATACTAATTGTAATAATATCTTAATTAGTACCTTAATTAAGCAAGTAGTAATATTATTTGTAAAGCTAGTTAATATATGTAAAGTTTAAACAAACATTCGTTACTAGTTACCTATTGACAAGGCACTAGCATCGGTAGCAACCTAACTGCAATAGGTACATAGATTTATTTCTATGAATAAAGATTTTTTTAAAAAAGGTATTGCAATAGAATTTGTCGCTTTCGGTCCGCCCCATCCACCGAGAAATTGATACATGAACCTGGTTCGCTGCGAATGACTGCGTTTGCGAGGAAAAACACTGAAAACAAGCGGCGGATTCCCCTGGATTAGATGCGAGAATTTGATCTCAGGGTTGCCAACCTTATGATAGGATTTTTGAAAATTTGAGATTTTGTTTTTTAATTCACAATATTGTCCATTGTTGTCAATGGAGGCTGGGGCCCTTTATATCCACGGGGCCCTGGGCTGCAGCCCAAAAAGCCCTTATATAGATCCGCCCCTGCAGGCACCGGCTAGGTATTTCGAGTTGCTTGCCCGCGTTACTTATTTCATGATATCTCTAAAACTAATCCAACTAAAAAGTTACAGTACATTGCTATTTTTATCTCCATTTAACATGTGATGACGGATCAATTTATTTTGATAAGGATTCATTGTGCGATATCCCGCCTCGTAACTATGCCGTCTGACGGGGATATCAAGTGGTTTACTGGTGGATCATTTGGTTGCTTGTGCAAAGTTTAGTTGACAGTGGAAGCGTTTGAAAACTTATGATGAGTATTGAGAGGTGAATTATCGATATGGCGATCGCTAATCAAAACTCACGTACCTTGACGGTCATGTAGCTGCAGCAGTGGGATGCGCGCTGCTGATTCCGCTTTTGCGTAGCGCGCACGGCACGATCGAGGGATTCGTGCGGCGTGTCCGGCGCGACGCGTGCGCTGATCCAATTGTATGTCGCGTGCGACGCGCTGTTTCCTGTGGGGTGCAGTCGTAACACTCCCGTAGAATCGCTTTTGCCTTTTACAACGAATCCGAGTCCGCGATTCCGAGACAACAAACGAGGTTTTTGTCTAAGTCGGCGAGGCCGTGACAGCGGTCGAAAATCGTTGCAACCGTTCGAATTGACAGACTGACTCGCCGCCCGTTCGAAAGCGGGCGATGTTGCCAACTGTCAGGTTTTTGTGAGTTGACAGCTCTCACCAATCGATAATTGAATTATGCAAAATATAATATTAAAATGAATTCGAATTTATCAATAACAATATCGAACATTCATATTTTATTGCTAATGTCTTCAACAAACTTCAAGTAGGTACTTTTTTTATTTTTTTGAGTCATAAAAGCAGTTATTGTAGCTTAAATATAAAAGTTGCATATATGCTGTCGCAGACTTTTTTAAGATCTCTGTGAGACCGATTTTCAAAAATACCAAACCGTTTCGTCAGCGCACGACGATAAAGCACACCACCAACTAATTTTCTCCGACTCGATTTACAAATAACGTGATTTCGTATTGAAAACAAATATGTATCACAATAAAATATAGCTTATAGCACTACTCGATAATTTAACTATCCATTAGTGAAAGAATTTTTGAAATCGGATAAGTAGTTTTGGAGATCACCCCCTACATACAAACTTACAAACATTACCTCTTTATAATAATGGTTTAGACAATAGGTATTTTACCTGAAAAACCAACACCAAAAAGATTTTTTTTTTGCAGCCTATTTAACCTAAAAATGTCATTTGAAAGCAATTTTTTGGCGATTCTTTTAGAGACTTGACTAAAAAAATGCATATTGCGGAAAACGAATTTCTCTCGTTCCTACTAATTCTACGTGGATTCATGGCCATGAAATTCTGCAACGTCCCTAATTTGCTTATATCTGCGCCACGACGATACACCCTACCTACCTACGACAAACCTGCATACTTGCGTGCAGCTTCTCAGGGCCGATCGCTCGGAGTCTAACAGTATTGAGGTAGATCGCCAGCAGTTCAAGTATAAGCACCCCTGATCTAGACCAGGACTCCCAACCTGGGTGTAATTACCCTTAAGGGGTAAAATGGGATTTTATGAGGGGTAAAGATAAAGGCAAGGATTGGATCATCGTTTAGTCAGGAAACAAAACTATTAACAAAGTCATCTCTATCAGATCTAACTATCTACGTAATTACTAATCATGAAGGATTAGTTAGCGAATTGGAAAATTTTAGTTTAACAATTGGAAAATACAGTTTTCTAAATCGATAGGAACTGGGAATATGCACATTGCATTGGTCGAGAATGCAAAGAATACTAAGTATTTATTTTTCGTAATAAAGAAAACATGCAAAAAGATATAGTTTGTTTGATAGACGCTTTTGAGTGTATTTGCTAATATTTAACCCTCTTTATGGATTGGAAACCGCTGTTCTAGACTGTTGCAAATCGCTACCACTGCATATATAAAATTTTCTTTGTATATTTTGTGATTCGTGACGCTAAAATATGTTATACCTACCTATACAATTTCGTTATCTAGGCACATAGAAATATCTTTAAATTATCATTATCTAGTTACATAAGGATAAAAAAAAGGTTTCGTACAGTAGTAATGGATACGTCCGCAATAATGGACGACGACATATATAGGTACATATCGTCGTCGTCGACTTACAATAGACGATTAAAATTATATTGATATACCTATGTTTCGTTTTTATTTATTCCCTCACTACTGTCCAAAAAAATGCTTTATCGATTTTTCTTATTACAAGCCCAAATCTAAGGATTATAACTATATGTAATGTGAATTTAGCTGACGGTTAGTACAAATTAGCCGAAATAACTGACACTTAGAGCAAAATAAAACTGATTGAAACGAGCATTTGAGGGGGCTATACAGATTTTATTAGTGACATCCATATAAAGTGGGTGCATGCAGCATTAGTATAAGCAAATAAGCAACTTGTCATTAAAAACAAATTGGAAAAAACACAAAAAATTTTTTTTTCTTTTTTCCTTTTTTTTAATAGTTTAAAAGGCATTGACCACGATACGTTACCTATCGGTAAGTAAAATATCGCTAATATTGCTTATTAGCGATATTTAACCTACCGCTAGACAACGCAGCGCGCTCAAACCATTGTCAAACTTTTATTTAACAGTCAAGTAGGTACTTCAAACTTTGAAGTTACAATGTAATTTTAAAAAAAAATATATATTTCTCCTTTTTTTCCTTTTTTAAAAATCTAAAGTTGCTTATTTGCCCGTAGGTACTGATTCACCCCCTTGAAATATGCCGGTTAATTAAAAATTATCCTGTAGGTATATTTAACATGTTTCCTAATATTTTTAATTTAGTTTAAAACAGTTAGTTTAAAACAGTTTGTTTATATGTTTATCATGTTTAGTCATGTTTATATTAACATTTTACAACAGTTTCAAAGTTTGTAAAAAATAATCATGCTATTGTCGAACTAGCCCATATCGATACGTCTCGCTTACCCCGACTTACTTTATCTATATAATTTTTCATAATATTCCTTATAAGTGCATTAGTTTATGCATAATCAAGAATTGAAAATTACACAAACAAGCAAAAGAGAAAGCGAATACGGCCCATTATTGAAGCCTCTGAAGGACAACGTTGGAGGTCGTGCACTTCAAGGAGAATATCGAGTATCGCACTGCGCATGCCTTCAACCATGGCGGCAGCGGGCGGCGGCCATTTTATATTTACGTCGTGTTGTACCGTTGTACCAAGGAATCAAAGTAGTGTTATTAAACAGTTCTATAAAAAGTAATATAAATTAAGCGTTGCGTGAAAAAAATACCAATTTTATATTCAACCAAAAATTAGATTCGGTGAAATCTGTTCATAAAAATAGCTTTGTGTTCATAAAAAAATGCAACTGACAGTCACGTTTTGACAGAATGTCTTTCTTTTGTTAATTTTCTTCGTTTTAATTGTCCAGGACGAGATGGAATTTTGTTTGTTGATTACGTGTGATTGCGTGTAATATTCGAGATATGTACGCTGTTTGCTTTCACTTATATTGCATATTTCACGGAGCCTTCGCTATGATAACCTAAAATCCAGTACTAAAAATATAATATCGCCGTGGAGGCGCCGAAGTCTAGTCTAGTACTACAAAAGGTACACTGTTATCGCATTGATTTATACAATATTTAGTTGGTTTCGTAACTGCCGCCGGATCGGACGGTCTGCGGGAGATACACTTAATGCTTACATTTTTGAATGTGTACACGTATTTAGAAACATGCTCAAATCGGCCATTAGATTTATCTCATTTTTTTCCGAAAGCGCGCTTCATAGCAGTCCTTTGAGCAAGCGCCTTTTCATGCAGTCCAGGGAGTTCAAATTGAAAAGTGTCAAACGTGCAAAATTAAAAACGGAGAGACAGATCTCAAACGAAAGTGTGACCATTCACTGCGCGTTCATTGCCAGGGCTTTGGAGGCAGCCAGAAATGTAAAGAGTTCCAAGAAGAAATCCAAAATGAAGAGATATTCGAATTTAATACAGAATGATACCGATGAGGCGTCTAGCTCTAGTGGAAATACTCTATGGTGAGCAATATTTGTTTATATTGGGTCGATCACCTTAAGCTTGTGAAATTGGAGGAGTTTCAAACCCTAATTCCCCTCAATATAAATCATTTGTTTTTAAATACTGTGCAAATGAAGTTTTGGTTAAAATATGGTAAAATCCGATACAGAATGTCATCCCCTAGTTAGTTAGTTAGTTAGTTAGTTAGTTTGACTGGGCTTTTTCCCGCACTTGGCCTCTTGATTGGGCCGTTGTGCGTGGCTCATGTTTCCATTTATGTCATCCCCTAATAATCCGTCCAAATCTTCAAACCTGACTTCAATATCAGGAGGTCATGTTACACGAGCAAGTATCCATCCGATATTTCATACTCTCTTATGCTTTCCCGCACAGGTTACCGCTCGTTCACACAGCGATCTGTTTTACAGGTCCGTTTTATCAGATAGGTTTTTTTTCATTGATGGCGCATGGAATTGTATGAGCGAGTTCACACACTCGACAGTATTCCGGATCGAGTAAAAAATACCAATCCGATAAAATATGCCATTCCGTTTTGTCATAAAAAACTGGATGCAGGAACAGTAAAAAAAACGAATCCGTACCTAAATATGTATGGAGAAGTATGGGTGCCTTCACATATGACACGATCCGTTATTTTTGCTGTATACTTTATCCTGTGTGGCGGTTGGTTGGTTATTTTTGCTTGTAGAATGTTGGTGGTATACTGATCGGCAGAGAACGAAACCGACAGAATATGCTGTGTGAACATCACATTCAGAAGCGACGGATTCGTTAAAAAAAAGATCCGGATACAGAGCCTCTGTGTGAACGGGGGGTAGAGTGATATTGTATTTTCAAATTTGGAACCTTGCCTTCTCTTTCGCACTGTATAACTTTGTCTCTCTCGAGTAATATCTTCCTCGCATGCGATTATATTTGTTGCAACTTTTTGGTGGGGGTTGATTTTTTCTGTTACATCCTATAGTCTGGCCAGGCAGTTGTGACAAGGAGCATAGACAACCTTTTAGAATCCGCCGTCAGCAACTTCACACTATCTGCCAATTTTTCTGTTGGCTGGTTGGGTTTTTCTTATATTTGTTGATATCTCCGTTAATATGCAAAATTTCATTAAAAAACATTGCTATAAAGTTACTTCGCTACATGAATACTTCAGTTCAATTAGAAAAACGCACCTTTAACCTCCGTAGTGGTTTATTTCTAAGGTCGTCGCCGCGGTCTGAGAAATGGACCATAATAACACAATCAAAATACATAAGCATTTACGTAATAATGTAATTGTAATGGCAGTTTTCACAAAGCACAGTACAAGTACATACATAATTGGTTCTGTCAGGGTTTTATCTATCGATAAAAGCAGAATTACAAAAAGAAATATTATAAAACAAAATTTCCATACCTAATTTTTGCACTGCACCACTTGCACCAAGCGCAATGTGTCAAAACCTTTAAAAACAATAAATACTGACGGTTAACAACAGTTGTCAAATAAAAAAGAGCGGTAAAAAGAGTAAACTCAAAAAATCTACTGTAGTAAAAAAAATATAAATTTTACCTAAACTTTTAAATGAAATATTAATTTTATTTTTTAGTTGTATTTTGATTATTTACTATAAAAGTCTACTATTACACTTCTGGGGGGTGAGCGGTGGATTCCGGACTAACGACCGGCTGTGGTAGGTTTAGGACAGCTGTATTGCCACATGTGAGCGTTCACCTCACCACCTATTCACTCCCCCTTCGAAGCCATAGAATTAGAGATGCGGAAATTGCAGTTTTAGATCATTTTTCCAGGAAGGAGTTGATTATTTTCCTGAAGAGACCAAAATGTTTAAAAAGTTTAGTCAAATATAATAAGATCAATAGTCTGTATCTGTTGAACGGTATACGTGTCTATGTTCCCGCGCGCGTGTCTCGCCATCCCTTGACATTCACGTGCCGAAAGTTGATTAGGCAAACTTTTATCTTGCATCATATAACGCCTCATATATGGACATCGATATTTTCCTGTCAAAAAGAACCAAATTTGTTGTGAGTAGTGAGGACAAAGAATTCATAATATAACCAGTGATTGGGATGATAGGTACCAAGTTATACCATTTAATATTTTGGGATAGCAGTTGACAACCCAACATGTGAATTTTATGATCTCAAAATACATGTATTCTTTTAACACCTTGTATTTAAAAATGACTAAAAAGTAAAGAAAAGGATTTTTTGCAAAATTTATGTAATATTTTGCAAAATATATGTAATTATTGCAAAATATATGTAAATGCAAAATATATGTAATAAACAAAACACACAATCACAATGAAACATTTTAAAAGAAATTTGAAAGTTCCTATTAAGCGTTTGATCACGCCTCTAATTATTATAGCTCTATTAGTTAGTTCTTTATATCTGGTAAGATTTTAAAAGTATACAGTTATTTTATTTATTGCAGTAATTTGCAATTGTCTCACACTGCTAAACACCCTGATTCGAGTGGAAAGTTCCCGACCAATAACCATATACCTACCTGGATTTATTGCAATTGCTTTTGCTCTAGTCTCACAGGAACTATATCTTCTTGCATATAGGAAAACGTTTGTGATTGTCACAGACGCATCGAGCTTTACCCCAAACATGCCATTTTTAAGTAGTTACATATTAATTCCCTTATATAGCCTTCTTATTGCCACTTGATAGGCTCGTTTTATTCCCTCCAAAATATTGTAATGCTTGACTTTTTTTTTTCATCTGATGCAGACATTCCTAGACTATTATTATAATCTCTAATTGCACAACTCTTTTTTAAAATTGAGTAAATTGTAATGTTATATCTACCTAATGTGTAATAAAAATGGTTGAAATTACAGTGCCAATTCGTTTAAAGATGAATCTCACGAATGTAGTAGTACGAGTCAAAGGGTGATCGACTTGACCCGCAATAGTAGCGATGACAAAGACCGGAAAGTTGTTCCTAAAAATTTTCGAATATGGGAAAAAGTTCGACAAACAAAGACAGCGGCACGTAAGTTTTTTCTTTGCAAATTATTGAACCTGAACTGTGATAAAGGCCGTGTAACTTTGATAGTGACAAAGTGGTGGCCGATAAATAACATATTTTTCTGAATTGATACCACTATCCTTATCACTAGCCTCTTCCAGAGAGAACCAGAATTTTACAATTTACAATTTCTCTCTTGGTGCCTATCTGTTGTCAGTTACCATACCAGGAATTTTCTATATTTGCAGAAAAAATAATGCCCCATTGCCATTTCCACCATTTAATTTATTGATTAATGTCCACATCCTTTGTGCAATTATATAAAATAATTGCAGCCGACCGTTTTTGAATTCCATTCAGTTTCCAACTTGTTAATTTCTCTATTTACTATGTATATTTGTATGTGTTGAAAACACTTGAAGCGGTTTTCAGACTTTGCGTTCACACTCCTAGATAGGATATCTCTGGACTGCGATGTGCAATCATGAAATCAGGTATAATTATAATAGTTGATTATTTTGCAGGTGATGGCATACCAATTAGGGTTTTATCATATAACGTCCTAGCCCAGTGTCTCCTAGAAAGTCACCCCTATTTATACAGAAGTTGTTCCCCTAAGTTTCTACGATGGGAATACAGATCGGCCGTATTATTCGAAGAAATAACCAATCTCAACCCAGATGTGAGGCTCAATTTATATTTTATGTTCTTATTTGTGTTATCGTAATTTAGATAATGAGGTTAATGTTTTTTCTTATCAATTAACCCCAGATTTATTTCAACAGCTCTCTATTGTACATTACAATATAATGAGAACCGAAACAAAAGATTTTGGCCATATAGATCGTGATAATCACTGTCTTTACTTTTTAGGTTATTTGTTTACAGGAGGTACAAGAAACACACTTAGATAGTTTCTTCATTAAATTTGAAAAATTAGGTTACAAAGGAGTGTACAAAAAGAGGACTGGTATTCGTAAGGACGGCTGTGCTATTTACTTTAAGTCTTCCCGTTTCAGGATGCTGGATCATTCTAATGTATGTCCATCGTTATTATATGTACCTTATAAAATATTCTTATTTAGATTATATCTGATGTGATAAATAATTTCTTGTAGGTGGAGTTTTTCCAGCCGGATTTCTCGCTGCTGAATCGAGACAACATCGGCCTAATGGTGAAACTTATCCCTCGATCCTCTGCCAATGCTCCTTTCGTCGTTGCAACTACTCATTTACTGTACAATCCGAGAAGAGCAGACGTACGATTGGCACAGATGCAAGTCTTATTAGCGGAGATTGACCGATTTTCATACTGTGAGGATACATCCAAAGAAAATAGGTAATTAACTTTTCAAAGCGGGCAGGTAAATGAAGCAATACTAAATTTATTCGTTTCTCTTTTAGTGTAATGCATTTACCTACAATAATGACGGGTGATCTCAATAGTGAACCGGAAAGTGTCTTATATTCTTTAATCGTTAAAGGCCAAGTCGGGTAAGTCACTGGTTTTTCTTCTTCGCTATGTTAATTTATAGAAGAAATTTTAATCTAATGATTACGATGATATGTGCCGGTACGCTTGTAAACATCAAACAAAAAGGAACTACTTGATATAAAGAAGCTATCGTCTTTGCACACTGTATGGATTAAGGAGACACTTTTCCGTTGTCCCCACCAATCATGGTTAATTCTATTGATATTGACAATGCTGCTGTCTATCGTCAGTACTGTTTTTCCTCCAAATGATGTCATTTCTCGATCTTCCATAAACCTTTCGGAAGCCAGTCATTCCACGCAAAATTTTCAAAGCCGTCGAAAATTTGTTTGTAGAAGGTGTGTGCAAGCATACTAATATATAACGGTGGCTTATTCAGGGCAGGCTTCAATGACAGACTGTTACCGCAGTGGAGGGAGAAATAGAGTTGATAATTAAATAAATATGGATAATACGGAAAACGCCTATCGGCGTGCGTATTATCGATAGCGTCCTTAACCCTGGCGTTAAGGACTTGGTCTCCTATTTCTACGATGTGCGATGCGCCCAGCATCAGAAACAGTGATATTCAACATTTCACTTGTATTCTTGAGTAACTACAAGATATCAGCAGCCCAAACTACAAACACTATTGTACGGCCAATATCAATGTGCACCTGAAGTCATAAAGCATTAGGCCGGACGACGCGCGTAAGGATGTCCAACAAGTCGACGTTGCTTATCGATAATTTACTCAAATCAAATAAAATAATTTATTCTCTTAAAAACTTATGTGTAGTTGCGTAGACATTGTATCATTGCTTACATTTATACTTCTTACATTATTTAATTCCCTATAATGTTGCCGAACAAAATGAAAAATATTTATTATTTAGAATGTCGTACAAAAATACATCGGGATTTTTTTATAGAAATCGTTTTTTTAACCATTTTTTTTAATGTGGAGTTTCTTGATTTGGTATTTTAAATGGCATTAAAATTGAAATTCTTCGTGTCGTTTTCATCACTATCATTATAATGAGTTTTCAGAGAATAAAGGGAATTCAAGAGAAATCAATAATGACTAAGCCAATACATTACAGTGTTGCGAAATACATAACTGATGAATTGAAATATTCTGATAGATAAAAGTAGCGATTGCAAAATATTTAACGACCAAATTCAAGCATTTGTGTCATTGTCACCTAATTAAATGTAGCTCTGTAATCAATTGTAGTTTGCCGGCAGTCAGTTAGAGTTTGTCTGTCGAGCAGTGCGGTGCAGTATAATTTCTAACAGTGCAACTAAGGAGGATTTACAACCATCAATGGAGACATTATTTTGTAACGTGGAATTACTAAAGTTGAAGGGCGATATTAACATACAAACTCGGTGTCTTATCCATAACGTTTTAACATTTTTTGACGAACTTAAAAGAGACCCAGCAAAAATTTCTGTCATCAATCTTAATAAACCTCAAGAGCTGACGGCGTCAATTTGTGGAGTATCTTTGCGAACTGTCAAAAAAATAAAACAAGAAGTTTTACAATCAGGGCTTCCTACTACACCAAGAGAGACGTTTAAGAAGCCAGCAACTGTAACCAATTTAGATAACTTCGACATCGATGTGCTGAGACGTATCATCACATCATATTATGATAACGGAGAATATCCTACCGTGGACAATATACTCAACAAATTTAAGGATGCCATACCTGGATTTAAATGCGGGAAAAGTTCCATGAAAACCATTTTGCAGAGTATAGGTTACAAATATCGAAATGGCGACGACGGACGGATATATTTAATGGAAAGGAGTGACATAAAGTGTGCCAGAATGGACTTTTTAAGAAAAATGCACAACTTAATTACCACCAATGATTCTCGATCCCGATTTTACCTCGATGAGACCTGGGTTAACCAGAATCATTCAAGAAGACGTATGTGGCACGACGAAAACGACGAAGGTGGATTTAAGAACCAGAAAACCGGAAAGGGATCTAGACGTATTCTTTGTCATGCTGGGTCTGCAAGGACTGGTTTCGTTCCAGAGGCTAAATTGTTGTTAGGAGCGGTGAAATCTAAGAACTTAGACTATCATACAGAAATGAATGGTGACACATATATGGAGTGGTTCGAACGTTTTTTTAAAGTACTCGAAGAGCCATCCATTATTATCGTCGATAACGCAAGTTACCATTCAGTTCAGCTCGAAAAGATACCTAATTCAAACACGAAGAAAGCAGAAATACAAGAATGGTTGAGAAAAAAAAACATTGCTTTTGAAAGTACCGAGATTGTAGAGGAGTTAATACGTAAGGTGAAAGCAAGTAATCCTTCGAAAGTGTATGCTTTGGATCAATTGGCAAACGAATTAGGACACGAATTGATACGCTTACCACCATACCACTGTCAATATAATCCTATTGAGCTCATCTGGGCTCAGGTTAAAGGAGAAGTCGCTTCGAAGAACAATAAGTTTAATTTAGCAGATGTCGAGAAATTGTTTCACGAAGCCGTCGAAAATGTTACACAGGAAAATTGGGCCAAGTGTGTTAAACACGCGAAAGATCTGTAAAGAGCTGATTTTGAAAAATATATTTACAGAGACCAGCACCGTTTGGTTATATATCTACAAGATAGCAGCGACAGCAGTTCAGATGACGAGTAAAATATAGCTTTTTTAATATATTTTTTTAGCCTGACCAACCTATAATTGTATTTTTTGTTAAAATGTAATTTGTAATATTTAGTACTTAGTTTCATGTTACATTTTAAGATAATATTTAGGTTAATGTAGATATTTTTTTAATATTCTTTAAACTTTTATTTCACTTTATTGTTGCATGTATACGTTAGTTTGTATTTATGAAAATTTTTCTTAATAAATGAGTTTAAAACTAACTAAACCAATTATTACAAATAACCCATCGAAAATTTTCATCATAATCTATAATATCCATCGATATCTCTTGTCATCTTTATCGATCCAACCATCGATCCATCATAATCCATCGATATTCCATCGATACATCGATACTGCTATTATTATTTCACACGCATCCCCATAGTGCGAGCGAAAGACAGCGAGTGTGAGCGAGAGGTCCGGCCTAATGATTTATGACTCGGTGCACGTTGATAATGGCCGTACTATAGCGCAATCCAATCACTTTTGGTGAGTGCTTTTAAATGGCATTATGAACACTCTCATTATTGCTTTTGAAATGTATCGAAATATAACGACCGCCACGATGGTCAAAAGTTTGTCTATTCTCTGATAGAGGGGCAAGGAAACGCTTAGGTTTTATAATATCAAGAATACCAGTTTGACATAGTGTTTGTAATAGGGCTGCAGGATTTCTTTTCTATTTATTTATTATCAGTAAAAAAGACAACATACAAAATATTCAAAAATACAAGCAGTTTATAAAAGTTGAATTGAGACAAGGGATATTCAGTTATTCCTGTACTAAATTGAACTCCAGTTATTATGCCTGAATGTACTTCAATCCTCATTTTGCATTTTGATCTTGTTTTTATTGTTTTATTTTCATCTTAGATGGCTCAATCAAGATTCAAACGACTTCAAAAAAATAGCTGTCACTGACAAGTGTCAACACTTGGGCGTTTACATAAATAGAAAATCCGGCGAACACTCAACGCATCGCAATCTTTCCAAGCTCCATAATTCCGAAGTTAGATTGAGCAAAGCAATGCTGCGAACTGTCGATGCCAAATATGAACGCCTCTTCAATTCTGGCAACATTGAACATAACTTCGCTTTCAGTTCTGTCTACCCCGTTGATGGAAAAGATGTAGAATTAGCTACTACCTTTCAAGATAACTGGACGACGGTAGACTATATATTTTACAGCACTAAGAATGCATGTGGCGAACTTACTTTAACGGAAAGATTAAAGTTACCAACGGCGAGGGAGTGTTATTCAGTTAATTTACGCATACCGAATCATATTTACGGATCGGATCATTTAGCATTAGCCGCACAATTTACCCTCAAACCGAATGAATGATTAGGCAAATTTAAAAACTGCATTAATGGACTTATTTTTCTGTTCAACGAAATGCTTAAAGGAGAAAGATTACTTTTTTATTTTAATTTGTAACGTCTAATGTCATCAGGAAATGCGGTTGCATAAGGACAAGTTCATTTGTTTCAATTATAACTAAGTTACGAAATGCTGCATCTGTGTCTCTTTGTCGGCAAGTTCAATTAATCTTTCCTTGATTCTAGAAATATTTTTTAAATAATTTTCAAGTTATTTCCTGAATACGGCTAGGGCCTAAACCTTAAAATGAAGTGTAATTGAGTTTTTTTTTAACTATATATGTTAGACATTTGTTCTAATTATGAAGATTGCGATTTGTTCCATTAAACTAATCATAGGACAGGGTTACAGATATTGTTTAGTTGTCATTTAACCTATGATATAGTTCGTTTTGTAAATACAGTTATCAGTATTTTATTTGAGATAGCGCAATATATAATATGAAATAAACGAAATCATTACAGTTATTTTCTGGTTTTCTTATTCACCGGAAACAAAATTTATCCAAGTACCTAAGTAGGTAGGTACATATTGTTTGGACTGGTATATATTTTGTCAATTGTTTAGTCTGGGATTGGATATATCTTTTTTCTTTTGCCTGTTTTGGTGACATATTCTGCAATTATTTATTAATGTATACTAAAAGCATTACAAAATGTTAACTTTCCTATATTTTTTAGGTATCCTTATAATTTGATTATCAATGATATTAATATCATCCCTCCTATGTTAATCTATGTATCGTTTAGTTTTAGTCTTAGGGTACCTGCACATGGAAACTAAAGTCATCAAGCGGTTATGATCGGCCGCTTATGGATTTGGTCGCACATGGAAAGTTGTGTTTCGTCGGTCGGTCGACTTTGGCATGCATTGAACGATTTGTAACCAGCAGATTGGGTCAGAACAATATGGAAATCATAGAAGCACCATATGTTTGCTCTTCAGAGTCAAAATAAACGCCTTAAAAATACTGATTACATCCACTATCAAGTGCAAGACTAGTGAAGAGGCGATTTGTCCCGTCCTAGAAATATTTAAGATCTCATCTCAAGTTTTTTAACTGCACCAGAATGTCCATCAACAGTTCTGATGTGTTGGATTAATTTCACCCCACATATGTCAAAATATAGTTTGAGACCATATCTCAAGTAGGTACTGAAAGACTTTTTGAAGCACTAAGGCAAGTAAAACAAAAACATAATTAATAAATTGTACATATTTCATAATTGTACAATTGTACAGCTTTTATTTAAAGTTTGCATCATAATTAGCTAAATTTGATCTGAATCCAATCTTCGATACCTACTACTTATTGATTCTTGTGATGTTATTTCTGGAATTTCGGTGCAAAGATTCTCCAACAGCGAAACTGATGAAACATTACGGTACCTATATGTCACTTCTAAGTGATGCTGGTAGTTGTTAACTTATCGATGCCCCTGTAGGACATCTTTGGCTGATTGCATTTTCAGAATTATCTGATGTCACACTATAAGATGACTGACAATTTAGAGCTTTGGGAGTGTACATTTACATGACGTCAGAGATGGTGCTAATGATAATAAAAATGCTTGTCTTCATCTAGGTACCTCTTAGGTAGGTTTATCTTCTAAGATAATAAATAAATCGTTCTTTATAATTTATTACTTTGTTTGGTCCTATGTTTGTTTTTGTTAGTTCAGACTGATAGTTTGGTCGGTTGGCTTCGACTACATTTGGTTGGTTGGCTTCGATGACGGTATCGGATGACTTTATTACTTGCTCTTCACTTGGTTTTGAATAGATCTTTCATCAATTGTAGGTATCAGAAAAAGTATTTTTTTATTTTATTTTTCAAAACGTGTTAGTATCCAAAAATATGAGTAATTAGTGTAGTTATTTAGTACGAAAAAAAACAAGGTTTTATCTTTCGGGTATTTTTTTTTTACCTTAACGAAATTTGTTAATTCATTATTATCTCTGCGTACATACAGATAACGCTCCAGACATTAATTATCAATGTCAAGTTGATATACGTAACTACAAAGACCCCTGTAGGTACCTACAAGTATACGGGCCGCGGTTTCACTAGTTGCGACATGCGATTTTCTGCCGCCAACTTTGCGGGACGTTCCCGCAACCGCCGTGGCTACTCGACCGCGCCAACCTTATGCGCTGTCGTGAGTTGTGAAACAAAACAGTTGACTCGCAATCGCGGCGGGCGCGGGTGAAAACCGCGCCCCGAGTTCTTAGTGTGCAGCACATTAGACTTACACGGCTTCTCGGTGTAGTACGATAAATACAACCTGCGCCACAATATTGTTATTGGGGCGAAAATACTGTTGTGTTTATGGATTCTTCAATGTAGAACTTGAGTTCAGGCTAAATAAACCAAAGCCTTATTTAGCCTGCGTTTTTTTTGGATTTTTATTTATATTTCATAATAACCATATAGTAGGTTCAGTTAGTCTCTTCTTGTTCTTAGCGTGCCTCTCCACTAGTAAAGGTTGACAGTTAGCTCTGCATACTACTTTTTGCCCTTCGCCAGACAAAAAAAACAATTCGGCGACGGCGTAATCCCGGTCCATTCTCGAATGTATCTCAACGAAGATTTCCTTCTACGGCCTGGTATCCTCTTCCTGCAACGTTCCCATCGTGATGAGTTGCAGGAGTTCGTACCTGTCGCGCCTAAGCACGTGATCCAGGTATGCAGCTTTGCGCTGTTTGATGGTCTGCCATAGCTTGCGTTTTTGCCCGATATGTCGTAGAACTTCCTCATTGGTAACTTTCTGAGTCACGCGTCTGTATGCCCACATCACGAATGCTTCTATACGTTTCCTGAAATCCCTCACATCCGTATAGAAGTATAGGCCAGATGTAGCACTGGAGGATTCACGATTCGATTGGAAAGGACCTTTTTCATTTTATTTATATTTATCAACTTGTTCTAGTTTTTGGCCCGCTACAAATATGCTAGGTTGGATATTAGGATTATTAGAAAAGACATTAGACATTCATCCTGAGATCAGCTTTGACACTACACTCATTTACTCGGTCAACAATCTCCTGTAGCTCGATTTCCGTAGATGCTTCGAGAACAGTGTAATCGGCATTCCTCAAGTTGTTGATCCATTATTTAATGGGCCATTTATTTCAACTCAAGTTGTAACACCACAGTTCAAGTCCTTCAAAACTTCCGTTATGGTCGCTTCAGAGTAGATGTTAAAAAGAGTCGGCGACAAAATGCGCCCTGCCGCACTCCAGGCCTCACATCCGTATAGAAGTATAGGCCAGATGTAGCACTGGAGGATTCACGATTCGATTGGAAAGGACCTTTTTCATTTTATTTATATTTATCAACTTGTTCTAGTTTTTGGCCCGCCACAAATATGCTAGGTTGGATATTAGGATTATTAGAAAAGACATTAGACATTCATCCTGAGCTCAGCTTAGACACTACACTCATTTACTCGGTCAACAATCTCTTGTAGCTCGATTTCCGTAGATGCTTCGAGAACAGTGTAATCGGCATTCCTCAAGTTGTTGATCCATTATTTAATGGGCCATTTATTTCAACTCAAGTTGTAACACCACAGTTCAAGTCCTTCAAAACTTCCGTTAAGGCCGCTTCAGAGTAGATGTCAAAAAGAGTCGGCGACAAAATGCGCCCTGCCGCACTCCCTTGTTAATGTCAATTTCCTTAGATTCTTCCTCTTCAACACTGACAATGGCGCGCTGATTCCAGTACAGATTTGGGTACAGACCAGTACAGTATTACAGCGCGCTGATTCCAGTACAGACCAGTACAGTATTATATGGGTGTCTTCTTGTTTAAATTGTGTTGCACTCTATCAAACGCTTACTCTTAGTCTATGAAACATAGAAAGATATCTTGCTGCATGTCGCGAGATTTTTGCACCAAAACCTGTACTGCGAATAATGCTTCTCTCGTCCCCACTGCGGTTCTGAATCCAAACTGGCTGCCGCTCAACTGTTCATCACGTTATCCGTATTCGCTCATGAATTATCCAGAGAAAAAGCTTCAGGATCCGGCTCATAAGTCCGAAACGTTTTTTTTTTAAGTGTAATGTCGACTTTAGCCAGTTCTCATGTATGTGGCCCGTGTTGTAAACGAAGTTGAATAGGTTCACAAGGACTGCGATGTATTCTTCATCAACATGCTTAAGGATCTCGATGTAAACATCATATGATCCTACGGCTTTTCGAGATTTAGCGCGTCGAAGCATTTTTGTAATTTCGTCTTTCAAGAACACATGGATATTATCAGCTTGCTCGTAGTGGTAGTTAGTCTCTAGTCATCTCCAAAATATCCAGATACAAATTCAGCGATTCAAGGTAAACAATTTACACCTTGAAGTTTACGTTAAATTATACGGAGAAAAATAATTTTACAATTCGTAATGGTGAAACGGAAATTGCTATATAAGTTGTACTCCACAGTTTACGTAATAAAGCCACGTTTACGTAATAAAGTCACGAATTATAAACATGGCGCACAGAGGCCGGCCACACAGAGGCTGATATGATATCATTGCACAAAATAATACATAACCACATCGACAGCTCTCATTTGGTAGAGAAATTGTCATTCTTTTTACTTCCGCGAATGGTTCGCTCTCCTCGTACGTTTAAAGTCCCTCGTGTAAATTCTAGTTACGCCCAAAATTCTATCATTTACCGCTTGATGATCCAAACTAAATTCAGTGAGGCTGTTTATGGCTAACTTGGCGAATAAAGAATCTGTATATAATATACATATATAAAGAGTTTGTAAATAAAGAGAGCGAAATTGAGACAGACATGGACTATAATGTAAATGCCTATATCCTATCCTATATCCCAACCCTCTCCTTTCCGATCCTAGTCCCTTGAGTATGATACGACCAAATCTGGTTCTGAAACAATTATCCGTTGAGTATGATACGACCAGATCTGGTTCCGCGTTTTTTTCACTTCTTTGACGTTCTCATATTTATTCATAATTATCTAATTGTTTTACAAAATGATATTTCAATATTCTATATTCGAAATTTCAATGCAATCATTGTGCAGTTGTTCTTTTTATGATTGTTGTAGTAGTTTCGTAGTTATAGTACTTTAAGTCGATGTCGCCGAAAATCCTGCAAAAGAGACAGATGCATCCATGAAAATACCCATTTACTCCAAGGGCTAGTGATAGTTCAATAGTAATTATTTGATTCGATAAAAAATTGATAATTATCATATAAGAAAAATAATGTAAGACTACAGTAAGATACACTTAATCGGCCAGCGAAATATGGTAGTAAGATAATTAGTCATAACTCATATTTAATGTAGCGCTGTATGTTTCTCAAAGATCAAATGAATAAATAAATTAATTTAAAAAAACATCAAATTTTCGATTAGACGTTAATGATATTAGGTAGTACATGACGTGTTATGATATTACACGTAATATCATAACAGTAATACCACTGCACTGGATCCCAATGCGTTGTAATGCGGAAACACCAGTACTACCTAATAATGCCACTGCAGAACAAAATATCTGTTTTTCCCTTAAAATATTTTTTTTGTTTTTCCCAAAAAAAATATTAAAAGTTGCTTATTTGACCGTACTGATTGACCCACTTCAAGGTGTCACTAATTAAAAACTCAGCCTGTATAGGATTCACTGTACGAACTTCAATCCACCAGATCTAAAATTAAGCTGGGTACGTAAACATAAAACTGTTGGTAAAATCGTGACTTTTCGAAGTCGTATAGGT
Source organism: Micropterix aruncella (assembly GCA_944548615.1). NCBI lineage: Eukaryota > Metazoa > Arthropoda > Insecta > Lepidoptera > Micropterigidae > Micropterix > Micropterix aruncella. Next base: position 20,185,396 of record OX155951.1, on the reverse strand, counting down.
ACCTCCAGTTCCAGTATGAAAATTCCACATACGGCTGGAAGCCCCCAGCTGTCTACCAATGCAAAGCAATTCACCCAGCGGCTTTTAAACTTTTCTCAGTCTGGCCAATGGTATCTGTGGCTGGAAAAATATGCTTTGTTTGCGAATTGTATGACGGGCAGCAGTGAGATAGACGCCGCGGCATATTGCAGACGGGCGGCGCTCGACTGCTAAAAAAATAGTGGGGAAAAAACCTCCATCATGTCTACGTCTGGCGCTTCTCCCGAATTATTAATAGCACTTGTGCTCGCACTAATGGTGGACATTTTATACCGGCCAGCGGGAGGCCAAAAGCCAGGTCAAGAGGGGGCGACATTAAATGTCAGATAAGGAGAATATCATACTTTAGATTTATTCTTAGTAATTTGTTAGCGTTGGTTTTTTATTTAATTAAGAAAATGGGCGTTGAATACAGCGTTATTTTTTCATTTCACAAATGTTGTGGTCAAAGCAATATACCTATTCATGTAAATACCTAATATACAATTTCAAGCATGGAATGATTTATACGGCAGAACCTATTTCAGAAGTTTAATCGTATTATACTTCAGTGTGTATCATAAAGCATTGCAATGAACGAAATAGTAGGCCTATGTCACAGCAAACCATTCGAAACAAAGCATCATCAAGCTTGCAATCGAATCCATATGTACATAAAATACATTGAGATTCATTGTGATTCATTCAAAATCATCTATATAATGGAAGAAAATATCATCTACATAAGGAAGAAAATAAATCATTTGGCTGACAAGAAATTCTTACTTACAGTCTAGCCAGAAAAAGTAGGCCCTACGTTTTGGGAAAAAATAATTATATTGCGACACAGTAATGTGAAAATAGTAAAACTAAATCATCTAGGGATATGTCTCACTCAGTACCGTCTCCCAAAAGGCGTATTGTTTTCAGACTAGTGTTTCTGCTCCTTTACTGATTCTATGGTGTAACATCGACGTTTGAATGATTGAAAGCTTGAATTAAAAAGACAAAACGTTAAGAGGGTGCTGCACGAAATTTCTCAAATTAGGGTCTAGCGTTTTAGTTATTCCGCTAAAACTACGCTAATAAAAGCAGTGACAAAAACACTCGTTTTTATCAATAAGTCATTTATAAGGTGAGCTAATAAATTTGGCAATAGTTTGGGTAGTTTTTTATAAAAACACCCGAGAAAATATACAAAAATGGGCGCGGGGTTTTAGTCCTCACTGGGAAAATAATAACTAATTTGAATTACAAATTCTTATAAAAGAAAGTTAAATGACATATCTTCACTATAAAATATTTAAATTTCAATTATTGTAATAGGATTTTATACAATAAATCCCAGAAAATCAGGTATCAGATTCTCCATACATTTTTTGTATGGGCTGGCCGCGTTAACAAATACACAGGCGCGCTATGAAATAGATTCACTTCCCTGCTGCTATTGGAAGCGAGAGCACGTCTTTTTCGGTTAGCTCTTATCAGTTCCCGCTCACGTAATATTTTATTCTTCTACACCGCAGTGCCGCGTCGTCACGCATCGTCACGAAAAAGCAAACAGCAGTAAGTATTTTATTTTTTAAATTTGTTTTTTTTTAATGGATGTTTATGGCATCTTTGTTATAACTTATTATAATACTCTACCCGTATTTTAGTTAATAGGGAAGCGCAAGAAAACATATTTCGTTTTTTGAGAAACGCCATAGAATCAGCGTGAAATTTCAGTCTGAAGACATGAGAAAGCGATGTTGTTTTCAGTCCGAGATATAAGAAAATGAGATAGGTTTAAACCCCAAGATTCGATCGATAAGATGCTCATTATATAAAAAATAGATCGACTCCAATAAGCGTAAAACAATTGAAAATATTTTCTGAAGGGACCACTATTCGAAACTTGTAATCTCGAATAGTTTAGTTAATTTGCGTGAAAACCTGAAATTCAATAAAAAAATACTGAAAGACGCATAAACCATGTACAGGTAGAATATTGATTTTGAATATTGATTTTGAAAAGCAGTTTCGCTATCAGGAGTGAGCAACGAAGGACATTTCGGCATGCAGATGTAACATTTTCGTAAGTTGAAAATAAGTGGTTGGCTTACAAAGAGCATTGATAGGATATGCACTGATTTAAGGTTGCGACACGTCATTTAAACCAGAAAAAGCACGGGAATTTTAAAATCAAATAGTCTTTGAAAATATTCAAAACTATAGAATACTTATAAATATTTTGAAACTATAGAAAAATTAAATAATTTAAAAATCATTTTAAATTCAAATAGTCTTTGAAAATATTCAAAACTATAGAATACTTAGAAATATTTTGAAACCATAGAAAATTTAAAAAAAATGAAAATCATTTTAAAATCTAATAGTTTTTGAAAATATTCAAAACTATAGAATACTTTGAAATATTTTAAAACCATAGAAAAATAAAATAATTTGAAAATCATTTTAAAATCAAATAGTCTTTGAAAATATTCAAAACTACATAATACTTAGAAATATTTTTAAACCATAGAAAAATAAAATCCTTTGAAAAACATTTTAAAATCAAATAGGCTTTGAAAATGTTCAATATCATAGATATTCAATAGTATAGAGAGAGTTTAAAAAAATTGAAACTTGAGTTTTTTTATTTTCTTTATTTTAACTTCATCTCATACATTGTTCACCTTAATCGATCAGCAGAAAATTTTCATCTCATCATTGCGTCACAAAAATAACAATTTTCAATCACATTAATTTTCAATCGCTACGTTACATTATATAAAATATTAAATTTAAAATTATCGCAGAGTTCGGAAGACCACCACGGGGCCGCGAATAAGTGCAGTCAGAGTTCACTGAGGCCTTACGAAGTTATTCGTCTCTACGAGGAGGCTACCGGATGAGAACTGATCCACGAGTTGGGCCAACCAACAAGACGAACTGGCCGTCGTGATTCAAGTTTCACAGAAACATTCGGACCCCAAAACCATTCGAGTACTGCAGCCACTTCCAAACGCATCTCGACGCCGCACAGCTTAGGCGGCCGCCGGGATTTACAGAGTCAACGGTGTTAGGGGACAAACAGCTGATATTTTGGCAGATAAGCCAACCCACGTTCTACCCAGTCCACTAAACAATAACGCGGAAAATATTCGAATGCAACAAAATAAAATAGGTAGGTATCTATTATATTACCTGATTCTGAAGTATCTATGCCATTTTCTTATATAGATGATAATTCAGTCATAGTTAATACCTGGAACAAAACAAAAAAAAACTAATAAATGGTAAAGTCAACGTCTTCTAAGCAGTAATTAAAATAAATCCAGTTAGGTTAACAGCTTGGAAGTAGTCGCAGGACTATGGAAGTGTTTTTCACAACAATTTGAAATGTTCCATGTTACAAGAAGCCTGAATTTGAAAATAATATCTACAAAAAAATTAAGATTGCCATCAACATTACGTAATCTTTATTCTTATTTACCTACTAAGTAGGTAACAAAACTGCAATGATAAACGATGAAATAGTAAAAGGGTATATTATTAACTATTTTATTGTAAGTATTAATAACTTTACACCTATAGGCAAATAGTATCATCAAGGGGGCTGTCGTATACATACCCAATTTTCAAATCGTTTTATTTTTATTCAAACAGTTTTACATACTGAGTACATAATCCAAATTGAAATTATTTGAGAGAAAATAACAATACACTATCATAAATACATTATAATTTAAAATAGGATAATTAAATAAATATAAACAAATCTGGTTGATACAAATCTCGTCATACACGGGTATCATATGTTTTCCAAATTTCGTCTTCATGAACCTACATAATATAATGTGTCGCTGTTCTAGATATTGGCTATATAATAGGTGCGTTTTTTTAATATCATTTGATTTTCAATATTTTTGTTTTTTCCTTTGATTTAACTTTAATAATCACAATTTTTAGGTTGAATTTTCATATTCTTCATTTTATACCTATCACAATTTTAATTACTAAATTCGTAAACCACTAAATGACTTAATCAAAGTTAGAGGTATTATTCTCAGGATGCAGTAATTTTTACATTCTAGCATTAAATAATAACAGAGTTATTCAATTTTCAGATTGTAATATTTTTAATTCAAACCCCGCTGAACATGCTGAAAAGTGATGTGAGCAAGTTTTGTACGTAATTTCCTCAGAATTCTGTCACATTTACTTATTTTTCTAGGACCAGTAAAAACGGATTTACGATATATATATATATATATATATATATATATATATATATATATATATATATATATATATATATATATATATATATATATATATATATATATATATATATATATATATATATATATATATATATATATATATATATATATATATATATATATATATATATATATATATATATATATATATATATATATATATATATATATATATATATATATATATATATATATATATATATATATATATATATATATATATATATATATATATATATATATATATATATATATATATATATATATATATATATATATATATATATATATATATATATATATATATATATATATATATATATATATATATATATATATATATATATATATATATATATATATATTTGATTGTAAATGTGTAAATTATTATTTTTCAAATTGAAATTATGTTAATCACTAAATAAATGAAATGATAAAATAATGAAAGGGCACTTATCTGGTCTGTGGTGACCAGGAGTGACTCCACGCCTTCTTCTTCTCCTCACTCAGTGTTTGCTGGTGCTTCCTGCTGTGGCACTAGAACCCGATCAAAATGGCAGTCTTTCACAGCGGCACACAACAATGCGAGACGAGAATGAATGCTGGAAAATAATAGGCGATTAGTGTTTCTTAAATATTAATGATTGTTATAAAATGTATATCAATATTTCGGCTCAGCCGTCGTCAAGATATGTGACATTTCTGAAATCGAACAATTCGTTGAAAATTTAAATTCAAGGAATCGAACAAAAAGAAATGGATTAATAATATTTTACACGATTTAGTTAAGGTACCGAAACCAACCGTGCAAAACGTTATTTTAAAATGAATGATAAAAATTAAAATAAAAAGCATTTGATGATTATGATAATATGATAAACCTTATTAATTTTGCCTATTGAGACCGGAACCTTTGCAAGCGCCTAAAATATAAATATAAGCCAATTCCCAAGATTTGACGTCCCTTTCTTGTGCATTATCACCAAGGCATTTTATTATTTTAACTTTAAAACATTGATCAAAAGATAAACTATGTGCCCTGGCATGCAAAGATATTGGGAGTTGGCTTTCATTTCCTACACTAGCCCTATGATTATTTAGTCTAATATTAAGTGGTGTTGTTGTTTCACCGATATAAAAGGCATCACAAGTCCTGCACAGAAGTTGATATACTATATTTTTTGAAATACAACTGCAATGAAAGGGAACCCTGTAACTATTAGTAGTATTTGGACTGGTAAAAAAAGGACTTAGATCTAACAGAGGACAAGTTTTACAACGTGGACGACCACAAGGTTGAAGACCATAAGTATTATTACCAATAGAGAAATTTTGATTATTTTTTGTTATGTTTAATATTGATCTAATATTAGGTGGTCTGCGGAAAGATAAAATTGGCGGTGAATCTAAGAGATCCTTAGTGGATGCATCATTAGAAATGATGGGGAATAAATCAGATAATATATCTCGCAGTTTCTCAGCACCAGGAAAATAAGTGGTGCTGAGAAAGAAAATACCCTGAAAATACCAGGGTATTTTCTTCTTGAAAGAAAATACCCTGCTCCTCTATTGGATAAACATATTCTAAACTCTGAAGTAAAATATATACCAAAACCTAAAATTACTTCAAATAAAAATAATAATAATAATAAAATCTTTCTTAGCACCACTTATTTTCCTGGTGCTGAGAAACTGCGAGATATATTATCTGATTTATTCCCCATCATTTCTAATGATGCATCCACTAAGGATCTCTTAGATTCACCGCCAATTTTATCTTTCCGCAGACCACCTAATATTAGATCAATATTAAACAAAACAAAAAATAATCAAAATTTCTCTATTGGTAATAATACTTATGGTCTTCAACCTTGTGGTCGTCCACGTTGTAAAACTTGTCCTCTGTTAGATCTAAGTCCTTTTTTTACCAGTCCAAATACTACTAATAGTTACAGGGTTCCCTTTCATTGCAGTTGTATTTCAAAAAATATAGTATATCAACTTCTGTGCAGGACTTGTGATGCCTTTTATATCGGTGAAACAACAACACCACTTAATATTAGACTAAATAATCATAGGGCTAGTGTAGGAAATGAAAGCCAACTCCCAATATCTTTGCATGCCAGGGCACATAGTTTATCTTTTGATCAATGTTTTAAAGTTAAAATAATAAAATGCCTTGGTGATAATGCACAAGAAAGGGACGTCAAATCTTGGGAATTGGCTTATATTTATATTTTAGGCGCTTGCAAAGGTTCCGGTCTCAATAGGCAAAATTAATAAGGTTTATCATATTATCATAATCATCAAATGCTTTTTATTTTAATTTTTATCATTCATTTTAAAATAACGTTTTGCACGGTTGGTTTCGGTACCTTAACTAAATCGTGTAAAATATTATTAATCCATTTCTTTTTGTTCGATTCCTTGAATTTAAATTTTCAACGAATTGTTCGATTTCAGAAATGTCACATATCTTGACGACGGCTGAGCCGAAATATTGATATACATTTTATAACAATCATTAATATTTAAGAAACACTAATCGCCTATTATTTTCCAGCATTCATTCTCGTCTCGCATTGTTGTGTGCCGCTGTGAAAGACTGCCATTTTGATCGGGTTCTAGTGCCACAGCAGGAAGCACCAGCAAACACTGAGTGAGGAGAAGAAGAAGGCGTGGAGTCACTCCTGGTCACCACAGACCAGATAAGTGCCCTTTCATTATTTTATCATTTCATTTATTTAGTGATTAACATAATTTCAATTTAAAAAAAAATATATATATATATATATATATATATATATATATATATATATATATATATATATATATATATATATATATATATATATATATATATATATATATATATATATATATATATATATATATATATATATATATATATATATATATATATATATATATATATATATATATATATATATATATATATATATATATATATATATATATATATATTTTGAAAGGGCCGCCATTTTGGAACAAAATGGCGATATCTCTTATCATTTATCAAATCTCGGTTAGTATGAACTATTTTTGTACATAATTTGATCCTAAAATGGTCTTTTAGTTTTTGAGATGCAGTGTGTAAAGACAACATACACACACACACAGATGCATACAATTTCCAGGAATAACTTTTTGATTTCTGATGATCTCAAATCGTGGAGATTAACAATCAAGGCGTCAGTAACATTTATGCTATACAAATACATATACTGGGAAGAACATTGTATTCCTCCATATCTTAGGAAGCTTGTTGGTGTTTATCAGGAAAATGTTTTTTATTAGCGAACTAACGGCTTTTGGCCCAATGTATTTTATAAAACTTAGAGGAAAGCTAGCTTTCCCTAAGACCTTTCAGCATTTTATTGTATTATACATGTCTACACTGCTTGAAAGAGGTTGATACAAAACTATTCTGACGACTCCTGGATTTGGAGAGGCTTTCCTCTATAAAAAGTCTGACGTTTGCAAGCTCTCTTTCTATTGTACTACACAATACAGTTAATAGTCATTCCTACACTTAAATAAGCAATAAAATTAAGTGCTAAAATTTCATTATAAAAACTTAACTATCATGATGGTTTTTATGGCTGCAATACTATTTTTTATATTACCTACATGCAGATAATCAAAATATACTAATTTTATCAATCATCGGGATGAAAATAAATTAAAATACAATAAAGAAATACACAGTCTTTATAGAGTTATAAAGATAAACATAATATTATTTTCAAATTCAGCAATATGACTTCATTAATTTTGAAATGGCGTAAATTAAATTAGATAAGAATTCCAACTATCATAATGTTCTTATTTGGGTAATTTTACTAATCATCAGCATAGAAAATAAATTAACAGTTTTTCAACCCCCTGATACCATAAACTGGGTTTCATATCACGATTTCGCTGTAGTAAGCCTAGGATTATTTCATTTTAGTCGGGGAGCCAGCGACAAAAAATACAACAGTTTTGGAAAAGCTATTTTCAGATCAGACAGTATTTTGGCCATAGAACGGCGGTGTACAGTCAGCAGACCAGATACCGGGACACCTGGCGCTGGCGTACTAGGAAAGGTGTAATTTTAATTAGTACCCTCAAAGTGTTTTGGAAAGCTGAAAATTCATTAGTAGACAGTAGATGCAATAAAGAACTCGAAACAAAAGGTCAGATTGAATAATAATCTAACGCGTGGCGTCAGCATTTTTCCATTGTCGGTAACTATGACGCATCGGTCGACTGTGCCGCATCTGGTGCTTAGTTCTCCCGAATCTCAGTCAATATAATCGTCGGGTGCTACAAATTCCGGTGCTACAAATGGAAACGTCGGGTGCTACAAATTCCACGCGGTAAATTCGTTTTCTATCCTATTTATAATATAATGGTCGTTATCAAGGTCGGAGTAATACTTAAGCCACGCCTTCGATTATTAAGCAGTCTGATCATTTGTTTTGAATTTTTTATTGCATCCACTGATATTGATGAATTTTCAGGTTTTCCAAAACACTTTGGGGGTACTAATTACAATTAAACCTTTCCTAGTACGCCAGCGCCAGGTGTCCCGGTATCTGGCCTGCTATGGCCAATACCGGGACACATGTTCTATGGCCAAAATATTGTCTGATCTGAAAGTATCTGCTTTTCCACTTTTTTGTCGCTGGGTCTTAAACTATTTCTTCTGTTGCACAAATGATAGAATTATTTTTCTGTATTTACTTTGCTCACCTCCCAAAGTGCATCCGTCTTAACCTGTCGCCCCATTCATTTTGCTATTGACACAGCTTGTGCCCCATGCCTCGGGCTGCGGCGGGCTGCTGGCTGTGCCTTATGTTATGCAGCGGTGAAGGTGTTTACTGGGCCGCGCAGCACTGGGACGCTTAAGAGCTCCATGAATTTGAAAGTTAGTAAACAAGCAGCGAGCGCCTTAATAGCGTGCAGTTGCCAGACGGCAATTCGGGCTGGGCGGAATGGCACTTTAGCGCAGGGGGCGCCAGTTTGCCTTCACAACCTCCATAGCCCCCCCCCCCCCCCTTTCCTACATCGTCGTCGCACTTATTAAATCAACGATCCTGCTAGGGGGTGCATGGTCGATTAAATAATGCCGAACTGCGGTTAAATCAAGTGTCGGAAATACGTTTATGCTATGTCTCATGTCTTTTTGATCACTGATCAGCTGCATCTTTTTATCGAAGCCGGGATTCTTTTTTTACACGACTGCCCAACAAAAAAGGAGTGTAATCTGTTCAGGGTTCATCTATGTATGTTTTTCGTTTCTTTATTCCACCATAATTTCTAAACGCTTGCACCGATTTAGAAGTGTCTGGTATTGTTAAAATCGCTATGTTATCCAGAGTGTCATAGAATACATTAACTGTGCAATTATCAAGTAAGTAATTGTCTAAATGTCCAAATTTCAATATATTAACATAATTATATCGTGTTTAGTGTCCAATGAAAGGTCTGCTTGAGTACATTCCGAAAATATACATGTATATATATATATGGATACATACATAATCAAGAAATGTTAAAAAAACCGTAATAAAAATAATTATAAATACAATAGTTCACTTTCTGTAACGGCAGTCGTGTTTTTTTGGTATTTTTAATATATTTATTTATGTTACAAAAATAACAAGCGACAGAATATATGACAAGGTCGCTCTAAGACGGACCTAGCAGACGACATTAAATATAGAGCGGAGAGATCGTGGACGGACCTCACAGACAACGCTTCGGAATATGACAAAAGTATCTATTTCACGGCTGTTGAATTTAGTTATCGCTTAGTTACTCACTCAGATCATGTGTCATCAAGGAACGAGAGGCCTTCGAAATTTGGGTCTATAGAAGAATGCTCCGCATTTCATGAACGAACAGAGTGTCGAATGTTAAAGCTGAATCAAATAAGGAAAATATAGAAATACTGCACTAGCATCACAGTACGAAAACGCCAATACTTCGGACACGTAATGAGGTGCTCTAAATACAGAAAATTGTGACTATATGCAAGATCGAAATATGCCGAATGAATTGAGAGTCGCTAAAGACCGAGCAGAGAAGGTCATCATAGTTGAAAAGGTACCTGAAGGAGTGGTATGTCAAAATACAGAAAATTGCGAGTAATAATGCAAAAGATAATTGAGGGTCGCAAAAGAACGGACAGAAAAAGGACATTCTGGCTGAAAATCCTAAAGGAGTGGAATGGACTAAGTACCTACATTTTTCATTTATGCAGAATTTATGTTACAACTTTCTATAATCTAAACAGATAGAGATAGCTTTTTTTAACTGAAACGATGGATTTAAACGATTAACTATTGGAAATATTAAAATATAAGTATGTCATATTTAAAAAAAAATCTTTTCAAATAGTAATATCTTGAACACCTAAACGTAATGTTAAAGGGAGTGGGTTTTACAAATTAAATTAATCTATAGAAATGTCGTAGTATCCTCGTATTTGCTTTACACCAGACACCGTACAACGTCTAATTACAATGTTTCAATGAGTATATTGTAACTAATATACTCATTGAAACTCGTACTGGTAAATTTTGAACGTAAACATAATTATATCACAGTGGGGCGGTGTCGACTGCAACGGGCGAACCCGTCACCCCAGGCTGGTATAACGATATGTGATCGTTCTTTCAGCCGTGGGTTGAGCGTAGAAACTTAGATACTAGAAGACAAATCTACTGTCTAGCTCCGCCAACATGCCCGTTAGACGCCAACACCGTACAGCGAGGCACCGGGAATGGTACTCAGCAGGCAGCCTTGCCCCCTAACTCCCAGTTTTAGAAGGATATCTCAGTCTGTAATTAAACTTCAGTATACCTCCTACCTCTTGACTGGTTACAGGATCGAGATAGCTTACGCGGTCCTCTCCCTTACGTAGCGGTATTACGGGGTCTACCAAATCTATCGCGGACCACGACATCCTTTGTCCGGCTTATTCACCCGAGATCGGGTGGCCGAATAGTCGTTTCAAGATCAGTTGCCGCAAGGTTAACAACTACTCCCGGGGCGGGCGCCGTAGAGGAAACATTACTGTGTCCAGACTACCCCGGCTGTTAGTCGGAATGCACAATCGATTGGCTGACGCCGCAAGTTGCGCAAACCGTCCAGGAGCACCTGAAGGTTGACTCCTAGGGGAGACTAACCCGCAGAATAGAGTCCTACCCGGGCTCGCACTTCTGCGTGAAGGCCGCCGAATGAGTGTTGACCCGGCGTTTGACCGACCCTAAACACATGGGTCTTAGTGGTCTAACTGCCACAGGGCCCATTAGCTCCCTATTATATTGCCTAATTATATCACAATCGAAAACAACGAATATGTCAACCACAAACTCGACCACACTACACAAGCTTTAGCACAAGCTGCAGCTTCGGTGACACCAGACGCTGTTGCTACGATGAACAGTATCTAGCTTAAGTAGGTTAGGCGGCTAAGTGCTTCCGAGCGTACGTAGCCTGCATATAACGATCCCATCGCTAACAATCAATTACCATTATAATCATAATGTATATCATTACGCGGCTAGGCGTTAACGATCTGATATCTTATCTATTTAATAGGTAAATAGATGAAATCAGTATAATATAAGATAATGGGGAATTGGTATTCAATGGCACCATTCAATTTGTCTATTCAAGGATCGTTTGAAATTACGATTAGTCCATTGTTAATAGTCTTTACTGATTTCATATCGTATACAATAGTTAAATTTATGTAAATTAATAGTTTAAAAAAAAACACTAAAAACACGCTTTATAAATGCACGTAAAAAACCAAAAATGCCTATCTTCCAGCTTCATCATCAGACCTTAAAACCCAATCGTGGTCAAAGTTCATTCCAAGACTTTTCTAACAAGTCCAAACACAGCTATGATACGATGTTCCATCATGACGTTCCAGTTCATATCTTCCGACTCAGTTCGACAGTACCATATTATTGTATTGTCATCAGAACTACATACAGCTACCAATTTTCATGACGCTATGATCCTTGGAAGATGGTTAAATTAGTTACCTTAGATTCCATTACATAGTTACATACAGGTCGACCTAATAGAAGCGTGTTAATAAAACATAGGAATACGTCTAAATAAAGAAATTACATGATGGTTTTATATGGGGATAAAAACACATGTAATTTATTTAGAGTAATAGATATTATAATACATGGGAATAGTAATACATATTATAATTCTGTTATTTAATTATAATTTCAGTGGAAACAAATAACAAATATAGTAGTCAAAGCTATATGTAACGTATAAAAAATACCAAATCACGATCAGTCAAATATTAAATATTAACAGGTATCCCATTTGGTTACCTTCAGATATATTACGATATTTTGAAATTATCAGATTTTTAAAAATAATACCTAATGACCATAGTATAATCGACATTTATAATATAGAAATATACCTGTACATAGTTCAACATACAAATAAAAATTGGCCTATAGTCGCAATAGGTAATTGATTCAAATAAGCATAGCAAATAATCAATATAAATTATATAAAAAAACACATAATAATTATAATGGTTTACCGAAGTGTGCCCGATTTGTTGAAATAATAATTAGTTTTAAAGTCTTCAAATCACCTACGACCGTTTTAAAGTCATACAGTCTATAAAGAGCGTGGCTAGATTATTTTTAATTCAATTTTTAAAGCAATCTCGAGGTATCGTATTGAACGTTTTATAGCATAAGTATAAAAGTCATCGCTGTTATTGGCCTAAATGTAATTTAGAAATTACAATGTTATCTTTATTTCTACCAGTGTAAGAACGTTGGTTGGGGTGTGTTTCACAAGTTTTTCGCGTTAATAAGGATTATTTTAAAAAATCGCTTGCTAATATGAGTAGTTTTGTTTTGCTAAGAACGAGTGCACAATGGATTATTCTATTTAAGTCATATATTATAATGAGCGCATATATCCACAGTTTAAAACACGTGACACTCGCATTTCCCACATTCAACCGTCATAATATGCCATCTTGTAATGGAAACAGTAGAATAAACGCTCATTGCAGTTTCTTCGCCAGCTATTGTAGAAATATATTTTACGAATCGCTCAAATTTCAGATAATAGATCAATTGGAAAGTTTCACTGTATGTGAACCCCGGTTTACATTTTCGTGTACAGTAACATCCAAGAATTTAGTTCTTATATTATTTGAGTTCATCATAATAGCAATATTTTATTATACGTACTTTTTCCATTATTGAAAAAAGACCTACAGAACTTCATCAGGTCCTGATGAGTAATTTTATTTTATTACGTATTTTTTTTTTTGTTTTTTTTTTTATTATTTCTGGAAACATACAGCGCATACAATTGACATACGTGTGCATAAACATAATGTAGAAAAAGAGAAAAACATTACGCCGATAATCGTTTCCTATGAAATTAACAGATTTCCGCATATTACACATTTGGATCTCGGCATATTACACTTAAAAATTAATTGTAAAATAAACTAAGTACATGTTAAATAGAAAATTAAAATAGAAAACCGATGGGAGAGTTAGGGAATTGGAAGTGATTAGGAAGAAGGAGTTAGACGATGGTATGTGTATATGTATATAGATATAAATAAAGATATAAATAGGTCTTATAGTGGATATATAGATACAGATATGTATTGATGTGTATAGATATTTTTAGATATATAATAAATATTTATAAATTATGCACAATTATTTCGACATTTAGCAGTTTAAATAATTTTACACTTTAAAAAATTACAATAATTTTGAGAGATACGCGACTTGTATCTTGTATATCATTCTAAACAGAAAGCAGCAATATTTTATTTGCATTTTTAATACTAATTACTTTCGGAATATCCTCCGTTGAACGATTGCCCAAAGGCGCAATTCACACGATGCAATAAAATTTGTAATGACATTCAAAGCGCCGCGGAGATGCTCGTATTTCAACGTGGATCTGTGAGGCATGTGCGTGAAATTGAACGGAAATGGTTCTCTGGCGGCTGAAGCCATGAAGAATTTATTCAGGATTGGTTCCGGTCCGTGGGGATCAGCCGCCGCCGCCGCCGACCGGACCACGATATTTCAGCATTTTCAGGTCGCATTTCAAGCGCGTTTCCAATTTGCGTTTGCATATTTGGCGGTTTTTCAGGACAACCCCTCCCCCCCGGCCAGTGAAACGAATTTAAAAATAAATAGAATCAGATATGATCTAAGCACCGCGCAAATAATCCCCTATCAAAAAAAGGTAAACATTTTATTTCATTTCCTATTATTTGTTTTCATAAAATAAATGGTTTGCTTTACAAAATTTTATGAAAGCGTCCGAATAGCTTTTGTAGAATGAAAGATAAAACGATTTTAAAGGCTGTTTAGATCAAATCCTCCATCTGGAGATATTATCAGCTCCCTCCCAAATATTCATATTCTATGTTCAGCGAAAACGGATCAGTCAGGTAAGGCAGGGATCGAACCTAACAGGGATCGAACGAGCGACGTGATACCAAACCAAGCAGAGCGAATTCTTTTCCAAATTGAGCTAATTCTTTTTTATTCTTTTTTTGCGTCTGTTTGTTGTTTGTGTTGTTTGTTTGTTTGTTAGTTGTTGTTTGTTTTTTTTTCACCAAATGTGTTGTTTGTTTTTTTTTTTATTTTGGCATGAATATTACTTGAAATCATTAAAAACGATAGATATGTAGAGATTTTTAGGTGACGGTGGCCGAAGTTTTTTGAAAGATTGAAATTTTATAGATATCTGCTCGCCTAACATTAAAAAAAAACTAGCATATAAAATATGTGCATTTAGAGAACGAACCAAATTATGGCTTAGTTGTCTTATTTGCAGGAATGGTCATGTAAGCTGTGTTTTTAAGCTACCCTGTAATAAATATCACTAGTGCCAAATACTACATGATCAATAAGCTATATATATATGCAACATTCATAATTATTTCAATAAATAAATAACTATTTTTTTATAAAAATACATAACTGAAAAAAATACAAAACAAGGAGTACGTCGCGTAGAGAAATAATATATATTTTACGGAATACGGAATATGGAGGGGTTTGGGGTACATAAAAAAATGTTTTGGGTCTTATTCGCATCGATATATATAAAAAAGATGAAGACTTAATTATTAATTGACGAAAGACTTAATTTAGTGAAAGGGATTATATGAATGCTTTTATTATTATGATATATGATTTGTGCCATTTAAACTGTAAGAATATTGGCATCGAAGACTTTTCTGAATAGGTTTTAGACCTACTGCAATCTCAAAAATTGTTTACGTTTACACAGTGGTGTGCACCGATTATAAAGGGGTGAATTAAAAATATTGATTTTATCAATATGGCGGGCGGTTAAGTGTTCTAATAAGCGAGGTCTACTATTCACAGTACTACTGGTAATAAAAAAAACAACCATAATAATAATTGCGGATTCACTGTTTTACGCAAAAACGAGATTTTCCCTGAGTAGCCGCGAAGCAGTCACAAGGTTTCAGAACCTACTAATTAATAATAATATCAACAGTGCTAGAATGCGTGTACCGTTTCAATTAGCCGGGTTAGTTTACCATTATATTTTATTCGGATTCATGAACGAAATTATGAAGCGGCTTCCAAACAGTGTACTACATATACAAATATTATTATCAAATATTCACTCACAACAGAAACTACACCATAGCCGGGTAATTGCCTCATATCAGGGTACCTAAATATTGCAAATCGGTATCACTTATTAACGCCATGCCCTGAGGGTCATGCAATGGATATATTACGTGATACAGCAATTTCCTAATAATTAAAGAACCAACGTAATCGAATAGATATTTTATAAGCAGTTAGATTTATTTTATTTATTAATTACATTCATTTTACTCCGTACCTTTGCTTTAGGTCACATTAACTAAGGAAGCACTTGTTCTAAGGGTGTGGATTATACAACTAGCTAGTACTTGAATTATGAAGTACATTTAATGCATAGTAATGAATCCATAATGCAAGTACAATTAATGCATTAGCATTAATATACTATAGCATACTTTAATAGTTTATTTAGTGCATTAGTATTATATGCAATAGTTTATTTAGTGCATAGTGCATAGTGTTATAAGCATTTTTTTTTTTAAATCTGATCTGTTCGAGTCTAAAAGTTATTTTATGATGAATTTCCAAGCCACTTATTTTGTTCTTGGTGAAATCCTTGGGTATGGCAAAGTATACCTCGGGACCAAGAAAATAACCGTGTCTCTACGCGAATTTAGTCCGGCTAGGCTGCAGCAGTATGCTACCATAAGTGAGTCCACCTGCCAAAGGGCTGTGAGAGCTGTCATCAGACTGATTTACCGATGTTCCCCTTGCGTACCAAGCCGCATATTGATTAATCCGTCGGTCGCAGATCAGCAGATCTGTGCTGGAACGAAGTGGATTTCTGGTGATAACCTTGATTATTATTTGTATGGTTTTAGAACGGGAGCGATAGCTGTTATACCTTCCCACGGTAGGATGGAATCTACTAACACACTATTACGTGCTGCAAGTCGAATTGATGACATCATTTTGACGTCATACTTGCATACAAGTCGAAATTCTAAGGGAATGCGTCAATGTGATGTCAAAATACAGGCGCAGTCGTAAGCGTCTGCCTAGGGAATAAGGCCCATTTGACATTTACTTGCATATTAGTTGAAAAACGACCACAAATTTGACCACAACATGAAAAGGAACAAGGTCGGAGTCATATGCGACCCCTGGCAGGAAATTCTGAACTATTAATTATTTTACAGATTAAAAAATAGCAAGATTAAAATGGCAACTTTATCCTGATTAGAGATATTTTTATTATTTTTCATGACTAGATTTAAATTCATCTTCTCAAAGTTGTTTTCGGCAGCGTTAGGCATGCAAAGGAAATTAAAATGAAGAAAAAAACCTATAAAAGTTATAAGATTCTAAAATTTACATATTTATAATGCTGTCCAAGATACTGAAGACTAATTCCATGATAAAATAAAATATAGAAATGCGCTATACAGTATAGAATCAAGGCCAAGAAATACACTATACAGCAAAAATCAAGGCCAACTTTCAAATCAATTGTTGAATCTTTTGACTACAAAAAAAAATAAAAAGCAGTATCCAGAAAAAAGTGTGTCCCATTACTCAATTAATCATCCGATTGATATCTGTGCTATGCTCCCAGTTTCTTCTAAACCTCCTCTCTGATGTACAAACATTAACACTCCCTCAGAAGTTATTATCGTGTCTTATCGTGTAATCATGACGATGAAATATAATTCAACCTTTTTTTTTTACATTTTCTGCCCTAAACTTTCGGCGGTTCTTTCAAACTTTACAATCATGATAAATTTGTGCGATGACTAAAAGGAGATAAATCGTATCCCTAATAATAGAGCGATCGTGAAACTTTTATGTGCGATAAGTTGGTGAAAAAATATTAATTTAATTTAGGGTATAATTTTGTGTTATTTTATACCTGACCACTTTTGTATTTTACTTTCTCGTCCCACCAACCGACGAGAAGGGAAATTATTGTGAACGCACTTTTGTGTGTCAGTCTATGTGTATATTCCTCCACGATAGCACCCAAACGCTTCATCCGATTGAGCTAAAATTTGGCATGCAGGCATCATTTGTTCATGACAAGAGTTGATAAGTTGTGGTTGAAATCGGCCCATCAGGTGGCGGGCTAGTCATAATTCAATCTCAAAATATTGGACTCAGAGACTTGAAATTTGATACACAGATATCTTTTTGGGCTGAAATCATATTGTAAAATTTTCGTTGGGATATCTCAGATACAAGATACACTAGTAATATTTAAATTCCGCCATACAATTAAATCAAATATTACCGCCTGGGGCGGCGCGCTAAGTTTTTCAGCAGGAAAGGACCAACAGAGTTTTGTATTTTGACAGAAGATATGTGGGACTGTCGATTTGGCTTACAATCGGTCCCAATGTTGCATTATCCTTACTATGGATTTTAGGTAAGCCATATAATTTCGGTGGCTATACGTTACGTGGTTTAGTGAGATAAGCTATTTCTGGGAGGGAAGTGACAGATTTATCGATTAAAACTCTCGTTTTCCTGGTAATTCTGCTCGTGGGATTGTAATTCACCTTCTCATAACCACTGGATGCAGTTTCAAAATCCCATTGTGCTATCCAAGGAACAATTATACTTTCCTCGCATGATCCGGGAAGCCATTGAAATAAGAAGAACCCCGAACCTTAATAGAGACGACGGTTACAAACTCTCTTCTACATGGAACCCTCTTCTTAAAATGTTCCCGCCGCCGAACGCCGAACTCAAAGACGTAAGACAGGATACAGTGAGTGTTGCGTGCAAGACGGATTTCCAAAATTCGCGCGCTCCGAGCCCGGCCCCCCACCACCGTTATAACCTACGCAGTGGCGGCAGCGGTATGCGGCCTACCCGCAAAACAACAGATTGACAGATCTTCGGTCTACCCTGGACAACGGCTGCTGCAACGTCACCGAAACGTCGGGTGCTAAAAATGTCACGCGGTAAATTCGTTTTCTATCCTATTTATGATATTTTATTCAGTCATTCGTTGTAGAAAAATATAAATAAAAATTACACTTGAATATAAAAGTTCTCCCGACCTGCCATAAATTTATATTTTAAAGGCATTATAATTAAAATAGCTATATAAAACTTTTTTTATGTTACAAGCATACATTACCTGAGTAAAACTCATTGAGTTTAGAGTCTCGTAGGAAACATTACATTATGATAATTATAATTTTCCATGCAAAAATTCCCTTTAAAAGTAATTAGCAAATATCCATACCATACGGAATCGTTAATAAATATGGTCAGCTGTTCTGCAATACTAAAGTTTCGCTGTTAGAAATCGATCGACAAAAGTATTACCGTTACCAGTAGATCGCTGGATTTTTAAAAATACTGAAGTGAAGCTTTAGTCGTTTCGTGGTCTAATACGTAAGCGGCGGAACACGACGTTCGGTTACGTTATGCAAATTCAAAAGACGCGCATCCTCCTCGATGGTTGAGAGGAAAGAGGGCGGGGGGGGGGGGGGGGGTCGAGTGAGATCAGAAGTGGGATCAGAAATACGATGGGGGCGGTACGGGGCATAAGCAGAACCCCGTTACCGTTACGCGCCGGGGAAGGATCCTTACGAGGCATGTATCGAACTGTTTTATGGGCCAGCACGAGACAATTTTACGCCATAGAATAAATAACCTGCCAGCGATAACAGATGCGGCGCTAACTGAATTCGCCGATCGGGCTTTCTCCTCTGAACACGCTGACCACATTATTTACATTTATATTTAAATAATATTCAGGTCTAGTATCATGTATGACTGTGAAACCCGTTAGGGAGTTAATGGGCCCTTGCTGAGTTGGCCTCGAAGACCCATTCTGTTCAGGGTTGGGCACACTCACGGGTCAACACCTATTCGACGGCCTCCACGCATGAAGTGAGAGTATGGGTAGGACTCTGGCCTTATGGTTAGTTTCCCCTTAGAATCAACCTTCTGGCGCTCCTGGACGGTCTGCGCACCGTGCGGCGTAAGCCAACCGATTGCGCACTCTGACTAACAGTCGGGGGAGTCTGGAAGCAGTACTGTTTCCTATAGAGCGGGGGTGGTTGCGGACCTTACGGCGACTGCTCTTGAAACGACCATCGGCTACCCGATCCTGGGTGTTCACCCAGGATCGGGTGCCGGGCAAAGGATGCCGTGGTACGCGATAGATTCGGTATACACCGTTTCACCGCTTCGTAAGGGAGAGGACCGCGCAAGCGACCTCGAACTCGTAAGCAACCGAGAGACTGGAGTAATCTGGTCGCAATTGGAAGTAAGGGCGTGAGTGTAAGCCCGCTGGGTAACACTCCATGCTATCGCGGTTAAGGCGTTGGCCTCTTACGGGTTTGTGGCGGAGCTAGACGGTGGACTGTTTTGTCCAAGTCTTCTGCGCTCACTCCAGGGAGATAGAACGAATAATCGTTAAAATATCTTGAGGTGACGGGCTCGCCCGCTGTAGTCGACAACCCTAGAGGTGAAACCCGTTACTGTGACTGTGAACCCCGTTTCATGTAGGTACCTATGACTGTAAAAAACGTTAACAAGAATATTATTTTTGTAGTTGCTCTCCTATCGGAGGTTAGTCATCAATTCATCATCACCGAGTCAAATATAACCTGGGATCCGGAAGCCCTGACTGAACATTGTCTTATCCTATTTAGCTACTTTCATATCATGAAATGTCCTATTGTATATTGTTCTATTGTAAGAGTCCTATTTTATATTGACCACTTTGGTAGGACCACTTATATGAAACCATTTTCATATCATGCAAACAAGTAAATATAATAAAAAATACGTATGGCACTCGGGGACTACCGCGGTAAAGCTATTGCATAGCATTTTTAACAACTTATGCAATTATAATTATTTATTTATTTTATTTTTTCTGATATCAGATAACTGCGCTCTATCGAAAAACGTTGATAAAAAGTTGATATTGGAAAAAAATCGTAGATAAAAAGATAGATAATTAAATTACCTTTTAAATGGTGCAGGTTTCATAATGATACTCCAGATAGTATTTGCGTAGTAGTCGTTTTTGTGTTCGGTTAGACCTAATTTCACAAATTAATTACACTATGTAATATAAACAAAATCTAAAATATTCAAAGCTAAGAATATTAGGAAAATGTTCTTGTTTAACATATATTTTTTTCGAATCGTAGGCAGTACTCGTTTAGACGAAATTATCAGTTTAAAATAATTCATTTTCGTTCAGAAATTTCTTCATTCGGTCGCCGCGCTGGCCTAGGCCCGCGATAAAAGCTATGCAATAGCTTAAAAACATGACTGCAGTTACAGATAGTGAACTATTGTATTGATAATAATTTCAATTCTGTTTTTTTTAATGAAATATTTGTAGTTAATGTTATCCACATAGATACATGTATATTTCCGGAATGTACTCAATCAGACTTTCTCGGGAACCACGGCGACGACCACCCTGTACTGTTCTTACAGCGGCAGCATATTTAGATTGCACCACCAAAATAATAATATGGCATCCTTAAGACGTCACACACATGAAGCAATTAAAAATTATACATAAAGATTTCGTGCGACACATCATCCGACGCGAACATCTAACATTAGGGCTTTTTGTCGAGAAGCTTCAACAACACTTCAAAAGGTTGTCACAAAATGTCTTATGTACGACGTAGTGAACAGTGTTGTTCATCGCCCACAACTGTTGGTAGGTATCAATTTAAGGTTACTGCAATAGGTAAATCGCTTTATCCCCAAGCTACCGAGGCGTAACTCCAACTACCAAGATCTAAATCAAAAAAAAACTTCTAGATGTTTTCAGACTCAGTTTATTTGTGTAAAATAATGTCATATATACAAAAAGCATATCATAAGAAAGATAAAAAAAAATACGTGTGGCACTCGGGGACTGCCGCGGTAAAGCTATTGCATAGCATTTTTAACAACTTATGCAATTATAATTATTTATTAATTTTATTTATTTTATTTTTCTGATATCAGATAACTGCGCTCATCATTTGCGGCTGCGGAAGCAAATGATTCGGAATAATTTAAACGTCTTTCGATAGAGCGCCGCGCACGAATTTTTTATTCGATAAATCAAAAAAAAACGGAAAATTCGAAAAAAATCGTAGATAAAAAGATAGATAATTAAATTATCTTTAAAATGGTGCAGGTTTCATAATAATACGCCAGATAGTATTTGCGTAGTAGTCGTTTTTGTGTTCGGTTAGACCTAATTTCACAAATTAATTACACTATGTAATATAAACAAAATCTAAAATATTCAACGCTAAAAATATTAGGAAAATGTTCTTGTTTAACATATATTTTTTTCAAATCGTAAGCAGTACTCTTTTAGACGTAATTATCAGTTTAAAATGATTAATTTTCGTTAAGAAATTTCTTCATTCGGTCGCCGCGCTGGCCTAGGCCCGCATAAAAGCTATGCAATAGCTTAAAAATAACGAGTTACAAAAAATATTATTTTGGTTTAGTTTTATGTGTAGAATCACCTTCTTTGTAGAATCACCCACTTGGTAGAATCACCCGCCGGTGCTCACAATAAAGCCAACCTTAAGTACAGCAGTAACACGACATACACAAGATCACCTGCTCATCTGATGTATGATTACTCCATCGCTGAATGTGTTCTTCCCAGAGTGACTGAAGTCAAGAACTTGGGAGTTATTTTCGACCCCCAGTTAAACTGGAACGCAATAGGCAACTATCTATAATTTATTTCAAGCTTCTAGGGTTTGATACTAAACACTTCAATAACGTTCAGGTTATGCGCCCGTTGCACAACTCGATTGTTAGAAGTCGCAGTCAGAAGTCGGAAACGAATGCATCACATTTGTCGCAAAACAGTATGATAATGTAGTGGAAAAGGTAAAAGAGATAGAGCCGTTAAAAAAGAAGTGTGAAGACCTCGCTGCAGATAATAAAGTCCTTATTGACAAAATAGAAAATTTGGAAAACAAATTCGAAGAGATGGATCATTTATCTAGGAGAAATAACTTAGAATTTCGAAATATACCGGAATCCAAGAATGAAAATCTCGAGGAAATACTTGAAAAAATTGGTTTCGTCATTGGTTGCCCTCTACAGTCTGGAGACATAGAAAATATCTATCGCGTGTCTTCAAGGGTACCTGCTGGAAAAAGAAAAACAATTATTGCCAAATTTACCTCAAGATTACTCTGTGACAAATTTCTAAAATCTGTAAAATTATACAACAAGGCGGCAAGAACTAAAGAAGAAAAGTTAAATTCCGAAGTAATTCAGCTATTCGGGAAAACACCTATATTCGTATCCGAACACTTGACGCCCAAAATGAAATTCCTGTATGCTGAGGCCAGGAAATTCGCACGTGAAAATAACTACAAATATTCTTGGACATCTTTTGGCAAGATTTATCTACGGAAAGACGACAATCAGAAAATCATACATATTTCAAACACCCGTATGCTAAATGAATTATTATTGTGATGGGCAGTAGCCTGTTCTGATGAGTTCGCCATATCCATTTTTACAGTAATTTTTACACAAGTTCCTTCCAACCATTTTCTATTACGATTTTGTTACGCGAAATATCCGCTTATTATATTTACTCTAATCAAATTACTTTACCTTATAGATAATTTTACTACACCTTATATATGTATTTTTACTTACAAAGATTGTATGTCTTTTTCACACCATGAACACCCGATATATGACCATATATATGGCAACATCATTTATATTAATTCATATTATTCCATCCAGATTTTTAATTCCATCCAGATTTTTATTTTTACTTACAAAGATTGTATGTCTTTTTCACACCATAAACACCCGATATATGACCATATATATGGCAACATCATTTATATTAATTCATATTATTCCATCCAGATTTTTAAAAATATGAATAAATATTCTAAAGTACTGTTATTCATGATATTATATTACTATTATATTTTATGTATTACGAATTATCTTATTTTCAATAAATTATCTTATTTACGAAACGGAAACATATTTAATTTTAATATTATTTCTGTGACACTTATTTTTACTACTTTCGGCTATATATTAATATTAAATATTCTATTTAAATTGTATTATATTACAACTATTTGTATATCCCAAATTTTAAAGATATTTTTATTTTACTGTCTCTTGGTCCCTAAAATACCAAGGTTTTCCCTTAAAAGTACGAGTGTGTGCAATTTTATTTGCTTAGTTTCCTATGTGTTTTCTCAGGATCGCCATGAATATTACTCCATCTACCCAGTTAAACATTTACAATTATTTGGCATAAAGCAATTGAATTACTTTTATCATTGTCATATAAAATACATTATGATCATTTTATCATTTGACTTTTACCATTATTTCCCGATTATCTTTTTATTTGACTATTATATAATTTTTAATTTGACTATCACGATCATTTTATTAACTCTGCAATTACTTTTATTTGATTATCGACTATTTTTATTTTTTCCTAAAATGTTGTCTTTTCAACGATTATTATTTAAGTATTTTATGAAATCGATTATCAAACGGTCATTGCTAACATTACCAAGACCACTTTCAAGTTTCCACACTGCTATAATTAATCTAAACGTCCTAAATGCCGCATATTTTATAATCAAAAAGAGGAAAAATTATGGACTTAAAGGATATTGAAGAAATTAATGACAATTACAGTCCCGTTTCTGAATATATTGACAATCCATCCTGTTGCAAAGCCTTCCTGGATCAAATGCAAATTAAGGTATTCTGTATAAATATTAGGAGCATCCGTAAAAATTTAGATCAACTATTATTGCTACTAGAAGATTTACGTGTTTCTTTTGATGTTATATGTTTAACGGAAGCCTGGTTAAGTGACGATTATTCACCTGCACAACTTTCTGGCTTTAATATGTACCATACAAAACTTAATAAACGACAAAACGATGGTGTGGTATTATACGTTAATAATATATTAAAACATAAAACTGTTGAAATTAAATTGGAAAGTAGTAACTGTATAAGTGTAATAATCAATGATGATATTAACATAATTTCAATTTACAGATCGCCGTCTGCTACGGATATCACGCCTTTTATAGATTCTCTGTCACATACCCTCCACGAACATAAAAAATATAAGAATATTTTTATAGTAGGAGATATGAACATTGATATAAGAAAAAGCGACAACCAAAAAGTAAACGATTATCTCACAATGTTGGCAGAATCTAATATAAAAGTGATTAATAGTCAACCAACACGAATCACAATGTCTTGTAGTAGTTGTTTGGACCATCTGCTAGTGAAAAGTAAATTGCAACATATCTCCGCTGTATACAACACGGCAATTAGTGACCACTATGCCATCATTTTTGGAATTAACTACTCTATCCACAAAAGGAAAAAAAAACATGTTATTAGGAGAAAACAAATTGACTTTGAAAAACTAACACATTTTATCTGCAATGAATCATGGGACCTGGTATTAAAGGAAGACGACGTGGATAAGGCAACCGAAAACTTAATATCAATATTTAAAGGGTATATCGAGAAGTGTACCACAGTGACCCAAAAACCCATCCCACATAAAAAGCAACGTCTCAAGGAATGGATTACCGATGGATTGGTTCGATGTATTCGTAATAGGGATAAAATTCACAAAGCTGTACTAAAAAATTCCGAGGATGATGAATTAAAAGAGTATTATATTAAATATAAAAACCTATGTCAATTGATAATAAAAAATACGAAAACAAACTTTTATAAAAAAAAAATAGAAGATGTCAAACACGATTCAAAAAAAATATGGAACACAGTCAAAGACATTGCTTTCAATAATACAAAATATAAAACAATCTCAGAGTTAAATATAATGGGAAAGATAACCACAGTTGAGCAAGACCCTGAAAAAGTCGTGAATCATATTAATGAATATTTTAATAGCATAGGCTATGTCTTAGCAAATAAAAATCTCCAAAAAAATAACATTCGGGAAGAGGAACTAGCGGATAGGATCGATGCCAATGGCAGTATGTCCTCGTCATTCTACTTGAGACCAACAACACAGACGGAAATTATCAAAATAATATCGACACTAAAAAATAACAACTCAAGCGGTCCTGATGATATCAAAGCAGATATTATAAAAACCTATAGAAATAACCTAGCCATTCCACTTGAATACATAATAAACCAAAGCTTTAAGACGGGGATCTTTCCAAATCATTTTAAGCATGCCAATATAGTACCAATATATAAACAAGATGATGACACAGATATTGCAAACTATAGGCCTATCTCACTGCTTAACAATCTGAGCAAAATAATTGAAAAAGTGGTAAAGGAAAGACTAACAAGCCACTTAGATAAAATGGATCTTCTATCTAAAAATCAATTCGGCTTTCGGAATGGTGTCGGTACGGGCGAGGCTATCCTTGAGGTTACTAAAAGCATAACGAATGCATTGGATTCGAAAAAGAAATGCATTGCGGTATTTTTAGATCTAGCGAAGGCTTTTGATACTATATCCCATAAAATACTTTGTAAAAGATTAAAGGGTTATGGAATCAATGGCCTCGCATTGAATTGGTTTTCGGATTATTTAAAAAACAGAACACATACTGTTAACCTCAACGGTGTTCGAAGTGTATCCCTGCCACTAACATTTGGCGTTCCTCAAGGTAGCGTGCTCGGACCAATACTGTTCACTATGTACATAAATCCGCTTTGCGAGCTTGGTTTTGGTAGAACAATAGCGTATGCTGATGACACGGTGTTAGTAATTTCCGGTTCTAATTGGAAAAAGGTATATAATCGTACTAACATCGCGATGGCTTCAATCAAAACCTGGCTAGACCTAAACCTACTTACATTAAATGTTGGCAAAACAAAATACATCCCATTTAGCATCGATGTAAGAGGCCAGCCGGATGATCACCATCATCTTATCATTCACGACTGCAAGAGAGATGCCACGTGTCGTTGTCAGCCAATCGGACCAGTCAGAGAGATAAAATATCTCGGAATAATTATAGATAGACACCTACGGTGGGAATTACATACTGAGTGTCTAGTGAAAAGACTAAGGAAACTGATTTATATATTTATTCAATTGCGAGATATTCTCGGCCTGCCCTATTTAAAAATTATATATTACTCTATATGCCAATCTATAATGACATACGGTATACTTGGATGGGGAGCTTGCGGAAAAACCCTCCTCCAGAAAGTGAACGTTGTCCAAAAGGCAATAATTAGAATCATGTTAAGGAAGCCTAGGCGTTATCCTTCTGACGACCTATATGTTGAGGCACAATTGCTTGATTTGAGGCAGTTGTATTGCCTCAAAGCAATAATTCATCTTAAAAACAACAATGAAGACGAATATTGTGTTTCTCCGGAAAACAGGGAGAGATCAGGTCGTTATAAGGGAAACTTTGAAGTGCCGAAACGTCTAACGTCTTTTGGACAACGTCATTACAGCTTTCTTGCTCCAAGAATGGTTAATATCATGAGTAAAGAGAACATATTGGAAATTAGCAGCAAACAACAAAAATATCACCTTACATCATGGTTAATAAACCTTGGTAGGAGAGAGACCGAGAAAACATTCATCACAATTTTAAAATAAATAAATATATTTATTTTCTATTTATTTTATACAGGTATTTTTATTAATTCTTATATATTATTAGTTATTATTATAAATGATTATTTATTATTGCTATTATATATTATTATTATTATTATTTAGTATTACTTGTCTATAGTTCTAATATTATTTTGGTGTAGTGAGAATTTCATTTTAACTTGATTTGATTAAAAAAAAATATATTTTTGGTTTGGAATTTAACTTGATTTGATTCAATTTTTTATTTTTAGTATGTATTTTTTAATCATTTGTATTGGTGTTCTCCTTAGAACAGGCTCTGCCTAGTTAGGAGCAACACAATCAATGTTAAGTGCTAACGGTGTATTTTATTTGTGGAGCAATAAATAAATAAATAAATAAATAAATAAATAAATGCAGCTATTTGGAATCTGCATGAAGATACTTATACCCTCATGTTGGAATAGGTACAGAAGTGTTTTTAGAGATGTTTGTACTTCAAGCAGTACGGATATTATCCATTTTTGCATGGTTGGCTATAATTCTCTCTGTCTCAGAAGAGAAATGTTGACCATGTCCTATGTTTTCAATCTAATTCGTGGTAAAACTGATAACCTTAGCTTAATAGCCAAGGTGGATCTGTTCGTACCAAATAATTATCTTCGTGCTTGATCGCACCATCTTTTCGCGGAGCCGTTCTCGCGTCCTAACCTTACGAGGTGGAACTTGTTGACGCGTGCTTTGCGGCGCTTTAATGAAATTCTCTCGATAGCACCAAATTTTTATATTTTTACCATCAAGCCTCACTCGTTTAAATTGCAGGTTAATAAATATTTATTCTTATATGATAGCTAGTATTATAAGTGTCATTCTATTTGTATATAATTACGATGATATCTTTATTAATTTCACTTTCAATGCCTTGGTTTTACCGTAATGTTGATTAGTAATAAGCAAATAAACACATTAAAAAAAAAAAAAAACAATAATAAATAATGAAATAAAACACTCTACATACACCTACACTTACTCATGCCCTCTTCTCCCATTTCCTACGATCTCCATTATATCAATCTATATAATCGTAATTATTTTTTTCTTTATATAATTAAACATTTTTTTAAAAGGCTCATTCTAACACTGCGTAAATTTATAAGCGGCTTTAGAATAGAAAACTCGTAAAATACTTTGTAGTGTCATTTATTAATC
Source organism: Micropterix aruncella (assembly GCA_944548615.1). Lineage (NCBI taxonomy): Eukaryota > Metazoa > Arthropoda > Insecta > Lepidoptera > Micropterigidae > Micropterix > Micropterix aruncella. Next base: position 20,156,645 of record OX155951.1, on the reverse strand, counting down.
TGCTGTAAATTTAAGCAATAAACGAAAATGAAATCATGGAATGAAATGAAATAATTAACTCTGTTGGTGATTTGAGATATTGCAGGAATATGGTCAAACAATGTGGTCATACAGTAGGTGTGTGATCATACAGTGTGGTCAAACAACACCAGTCGACGGCAACGCTTCTTGGCGAGGTCTCCTATTCTCGTTATGCCCGCTCCACACATTAACCAGCGTTGGCCACATCGCCTATGTCCATCTCGCTCTTTCCCATACATTTTCTGACGTCACAGTGGTGCCGACTCGCTTCCACCTTAGCAATATTTGCCAACATTCGCCAACGTGTGGAGCGGGAATTAGCTATAGCGACCGAGTTATATAGATGAGCTAATTGGTTACGTTCATCAGGTGGCCCGAATAGGTAAAATAGGTTGGTTACTGGCCAACAGGTAAATATCGGAATTTTGCTAAATTATTCCAAATCAACAAAAAAGGTGAAACATCTGGTATATTATTACAACGTATTCTTCATCTGTGGTTACGCAGTGCACGCGATTCTAAACAGAATGGCTTACTTACTGTGTGCCTGTATGTACGAGTGCCACACTGTAAGTTTCCAGAATGAATAAGAAATAAATACAATGAATAGCCAAAAATCAATTTATTGTTTTTCAAAATATCCTCCGTAAACGTTAATACAGTTTTCCATGCGCATTAACCAATTTTCATAACATTTATTCCACTCCTCTGTGATGACCTCGGAAACGTGTTTAACATTTTCTTCGACAGCCTCTTCTGACGACGAAAATCGTTAACCTAATAAATTGTGGTACTTAATTTTTGAGATCAATAATTTTGTTGAATAATGCTTCTTGTTTTCTACAAATCTAGAGATTGTAGAAATTGTTGCTTCTTGCATTCTACAAATCTAGAGATGACCACGCCCGAACTCAAAACAATCTGAACACAAGAATGTCCGCGAGTATCAATTATATAATTCCGTCAGTCAGGACAACATTTGCCCAGAGACATATATTCTACATAGCCCCAAAATTATATAATTCCCTTAGTGAAGACATGAAAAATTATCCTAACATAAAAATATTTAAAGCAAACCTTAATAGATGGCTACTTAACAAGGGATATGTAAAATCTGATCAACTTCTTTGCAACGCACGACAATTTATTTAGTATCACTTATCTATTTTTCTTAATTAAATATTATTAAATTACAACTATAAATGTATATATTTATTACATAGCTATATTTTTTTATAAAATTGGTATATTTATGTGTATATACAGGTGGTGGGTCCAAATAATTTATTTAAAAAAAAACACTTCATTTCTTAAATTGCATAAAAATATGCACATCTAGAGACGGGCCAAATTATCGCCTAGTTAGATGTGCTATTGGCAGTAAAGGTCATGTAAGATGTGTTAAACCTCCCTATATTAATTATTAAATAATTTATATAATTATTATAAGATTACATGACCTATGAATGAACTGTATACCTAATCATATGTACCTAAATAAAAAAAATAAATAAAAAAAAAAAATTAATTTTGAATGTAACAGTTTAAAAATTGCATACTAGTTTTATTTATACTGCTTGCGTTCTATAATAGGGTTTCGCAAAACCGAGCTGTATAAAGCTACCGAAATATTTAACACAATGTGCACATTTTTGTGTTTAAAAAATGCCATATTTCCTAAAAAATAAACCCCGATGTAGCTTTTACTATTGCACTCGTAAAAACTCGGCGCGGTGATCAAAAGCGCGAATGGGCCAGCAGTACTTTAGAGCCAGCCATGCACATTGCGAAGTAAACGCGGCGCCTCTTCACTTGTAATCTGGCCGCAAAGGAAGAGGCTGAGCGCTGTCCTCAGCAAACATCAAACATCCAACTCAGTCCGCGTTGGCGGAAGTTTCTTTTGACGGCGTCGAATTGTGCCGGGCGATAATTGTGTTTGAGCTCACGCGGCCGCCCAGCTGCTGCTCAGCCATCGCCCAGTACCACTAAGGCCTACTATTGGCTAAACGGCTGCGAAAAGAGGGCCGCAATTAGGGTCCGTGTTTGCAGTGGTCATGCTCGAGTGCCCAACATACGGCCACAGGGCCATGACGTGGACCGCAAAAGAGATCGATTCGACCCGCCAAATCAAATGTTGACTATACAGATAACATTTTGAAAAAGAAGACTATCAGGGCTGCTTAACACTACAAAGTAATTAACACGAATTTCATGCGAGAAATTACTAAACTAAGCAGCGTATTAAGTGTGAAAAATTTTAATAAACGCCATATTGTTACTTTCAGCCAGTCGGGACGAATTTCAATCACCACAAAAGTTGTCACATACCTATATGTAATTATTTTTCCATGGAGAAGGTTTTATATATATTTTTTTTTGCATCCGCTTTGATGTATCTCGATAATATATGGTGCTGCAGCACCTTAACTTCTATATCGTTCATCCAATCACCTTAAATATTTGTACTTACGTATTTGAGCCAGATAATATTTTCGCGGTTTCCACTTTGTTGAGACTTGCCGCCAGACGGCGCTGCAGCACATCAACTTATTTACTCTTCGACCAAAGTTTCCACCTTTTTTTTTCCACCAAATTGATATTCACCAGCCGATGATAGAAATTCTTAGCAGCGATGGTCGTCCACTCATGTCCCAAAGTCCTCCGGTCAGATGTGGATAGGAATCACGGTTGAAGCGCGGCTCATTGCCACGGCGAAGCTCAAAGTGGGCCTTATCCCTTGGTTGTTTCCATCCGTTCCATGACATATCGCCGCTGGATGAAGGTGGCTTGCGCTCCAGTCCGGTCGTCTCAGTGGTAACACTCCACTGCACTAGCATGTATTGTCTCTTTTCCCAGGATGAGAAGGTAATAGTTATTTTTGTCGTGAATTTACTTAATTTAATTTCGCGTTGTTTTAATTCGCGGAATCACTATTTTAACGTCATACTCTTTTTCAAGTGTACAATCTGAAATTATGCGCCCGGGCTATTACGTAACACTTTATGAAAAATGCTTTTTTTCTCTCGCCCGCCGTTTACGCATCAGTCTACGCTTTGAGCGGGCTCACTTATTTTACACGACTGCCCAACAAAAAAGTATTGTAATGCGTTCAGGCTACATCTATGTATTCCGTTTCTTTAGTCCTCCATAACTTCTAAACGCTCAAATCGATTTTTAAGTATGTGGTATTGTTAGAATTCTTATATCACCCCGAGTGTCATAGGGTAACTTAACTGTCCAAATATCAAGTAAATAGTTGTCTAAATGTCCAAATTGTCAAATGTCAATAGATTAACATAAATATATCGAATTTAGTGTCAAATAAAAGGTCTGATTAAGAAATTATATGTATATTAATATATAAATACATTATATACGATTAATATTTCATAATAAATCCACAATAAAAATAATTATAAATACAGTAGTTGACTTTTTGTTACGGCAGTCATGTTTTTTATTTCTTTTAATATATTTACGTGTAATCGCCTTGTTGATTTTTTTGATTTTCGACCTTCGCTATCATTTCGACACTCCTCTAAGCGATACAATTTGCCCAATGTACTTTTGCCAAAGCGTATGCCACCCTATAGATTCTCCCGTATTGCAGCCCCAAAATTCGGTCCTGGGGAAGCCAATTGAGTCGCGAGTCGCCCACAATGCGGCGGGAGGCTTTTGCATTACCCAAATACAAATATTTTTTAACATTTTGCAACAATAGTAGCCGATCTTATACCCACACCTGTTATCTGAATGATCCGTTATTCGAACAGTCATTTAGTGGCCTTTTTTATAAAAAAAATGCATCCCCACATGCTTCCTATAAGTTGGACGTGTTCTACAGCTGTGCTGAATCGTTTGTAGACTAGATATTATTATCATTTGTAGGTATATATTTTCTTAAAAGCGATTATTTTTGTTTCTTTTTGTTATGTCTTTTAGTTTGACACTATTGCCACTATTTCTTTTTCTACTATGTCATTCCATTCTGACCTTTATGACATTTATCCGATATATAATTTATCTAATATGTATTTTTTTGACGGTTTTACCAGATTAGGTATCTACATATATGATTGTTGTAGATACTTAGTCTTTTAAGAAAAATAAAAATGATAATGATTATGATTATGTAATCTGACTACAACTAATTTGACTGTAGAAATTTAGGAAATTCATTGATTTACCTTTTTATATATGTACCAGTACGATATGTTCTGAAAGTAATATATTACCTGAAGTAGGTACGACATTTTTTTATAGTGCGATAATTTTGGATAGTATGATTATTTTCGGAGAGTTCGGTATTTTATGGAAGTACAATATTTTCCATATTGAAAACAAATCTGAGCGGGGGCCCCAGACATGCCCCAACTTACTTTACGCATTAGGGAGCTAATGGGCCCTGTTGGAGTTGGCCTCAAAGACCCATTCGTTCAGGGTCGGTCATACTCACAGGTCAATACCCATCCGGCGACCTCCACGCAGAAGGGAGAGCCAGTGTAAGACGCTGGCCTGCGGGCCAGTCTCTCCTAGGAGTCAGCCTACCAACCGCACCTGGACGGTTTGCGCACCTTGCGGCGTCAGACAAACGATTGTGCACTTCGACCAACAGCCGGGGAAGTCTGGGAACAGTAATGTTTCCTATAGAGCGGGGGTGGTTGTTAACCCTATGGCAACCGCTTTTGGAACGACCATTCGGCCATACATACATATATATACATACATACATACATACATGCATACAAACTTACATATAGTACTTAATAGGTGATATATAGTAATAGTAGTAAAAGAAATATATAATCCAAATATAGCATTTTCATTTATTCTCCACGCAATCCGTATTTTACTCCGTATTTTGATGTACTCTTCCAAATAAATAGGTCACGATCCGATTTAATCGCTTTTGAGGGAAAACTTTCTTCCCCATAACAATAATTCGACTTGTAGACAGAACAAGCCAACAACACGGTTCGGCAAAGAATCGATACTGCCGTTGGGGATGAAAAGCAAACAAACCGTCGTCGTCGCTCTGTAACAAAGGCACCCGGAAACCGCAAGAGACGGAGATCGAAGAAATGCCCTACATTCCGAGATACATCGTGTTATTTGTGGATTACACGTTCTTAAATGGAATTATCGTATCAGCGACGTCACTGGGTAAGTCACATGGGCGGAGAGGCGAACTTTAATGTGAAAACTCTGCCGTTTGTTCTATATAGGAGTTCTACGATACATATCCCAGCCCTCTTGTTTTTCGCTGTGTAACACTGTGCATGCTTCATTAGAACATCGGTAATACGCTACAAATTTCTTTCGTTAATAGTATGTTCTAAATATTTGTTATTTGTATTTTTGTTAATTCGAAGTTATCGTATTGCAACATTTTATACAATGAATGGATGTACATTATACATAGTTACTACTAAGGCAAAGCCCCGGATCTAGGTGGTGCAAACCAGGGTACCTGCACCGGGAGGTAATTTAAGGGGGCTTCAAATCAGGTGTTTGGAAAAAACTGGTTCCAATTAAGCGCCTAGCATCTAGGGCGCATCGTACTATCGATTGTTCATGGGATTTTGGAACGCACCCTAGGTTAATTTTTGAACACGTGCGCAGTGTATGTAATGTCTCTGCTAGGGGAATTCCCGTCGCGTCTATAACAATTTCTCCCCACAGATAAGGAGGGTACAGGGCTACACGATCGAGCGGAGTCGAAAAAACCGTTGTAACGTCCGTAGCCCCGTTGACACCGGTTCTCCGCGTTGTTACCGCAGGTAAGCAGCGGCGGGCGTGGGTAATACTGGGATAGGTGACCGCCTGAGTGTTTGACTGCGTGATGCTACAAATGCCCACTTATAAGATGGTGCCAATAGGCAACAAGGCGGGTTCCACGAAAAGGCATATGCCTTGTGGATATAAAAAAAAACCCTGAATCTAATGTAAATAAAATACAAACGAAGCTGCATTCCAAGTGCATCCAAGACTTTCAGGAAATTTTTACTGCTTAGAGACCGAATCGACTTCCAGAATCCAATCTGAAGCTTTCCCGATTATTGCGAAAGGATTTGTAATGGAATGTTGTTTGCCTTTAGAGCCGTCCCGCACCAACTGTATTGGGGGTTTGAAGAATACTGTTGGACGCTTGTTGGCACGAGCAACTTAGAGGCTAACTACCTCGCGAATAACAGCAAGGAATAAATTTAAGTTTGACATTGCCAGTAGCACAAAATCAAAGGAAGGAGAAGAATCCCTCCCAGTTACAATATCAATATAATATAGTACAAGCTATATTCACGCAATGTAGTTTACTATTCAACTCTGGAGAGACAATTAATTTACGCTGTCTCAAAGACAAGATAATTATTCTGTTGCTCTCGTCTCAGTCATGATTTCGACATGTTTAAATAGACGTCAACCTGTCAGCGCCACAATATTGCCGCCATGATTCCATTTAAGTTCGTAGTAAATCGCATTTAAATCACGTATTTCAGAAGCCCCGAAATTACCGGGAAATCGAAAAACCTTCTGCTTATTTTTTTCCACGAACCTGTAACTTCCTGTGTATAAATGCTTAAAACATAGAAGTATTTTATGTTTTATGAAATTGTTCTATATTTATTTATTTATTTATTTAACCGCCCTAACCTATTTAACCGCCCTATTTATTTAACCTTTGGGTTATTATTCAAAAAGTAGTTAAAAAATTGTTTTGTTTTTTCATTACATTTCTTAATAACAATACTTGTTTTCAATATACCAGACCATTTTTTTTATACAATAGACCAATTTATTTCCCTTTTTTTATTTAGAATCGTAGGAGAATCGTAGAAAATTGACGTATCACGTACGTTCTGTGGGTTTCGATTTTATTTAATATTTTGTATTGCTGCGTTTGGGCGATAATATAACGGACGGATCACGTACGTTCGGCGGTTAATAAAAGGGCTGGACATTTGGGGTTCTTACAATATACATTTGAACATTTGGGGTTTTTACAACATTGAATAAGACGCCTAAAATATAAAATTTCAATTAAATATGACTTAATAATACCTACTCACTGACATTTGAAATATCATTTCGCAACTGTGAAGTGGTCTTTGAAAGATTACAAGTAAGTAAATTTTATGCAATCGTTGTTCATCGTTTATTAACTAGTATTTTAAATGTCGTATGTTCATTATGTAAAAAATATACAGTACTAGCTGCGCCTAGCGGTTTCACCTGCGTGGTGGTGGAAAATTGTGATAATGATGATAGAAAACCATATATCTTTATAAATTATATATTATTGTAAACTTTCATCAAAATCCATTCAGTAGTTTTTGCGTGAAAGAGTAACAAACATCCATATATACATACAAACTTTCGCGTTTATAATATTAGTAGGATAGTAGGATAGAATTTAAATTTCGAATGTCAATTTCTTAGATTTTTTTCCTACTTACTTGACAGTTATCGTTATATTTTAGATAATTCACACTATATCTTTATAAATTATAGCCTATGTGTTATTCTGATGTGTAAGCTATATTATTGTAAACTTTCATCAAAATCCATTCAGTAGTTTTTTCGTGAAAGAGTAACAAACATCCATACATACATACAAACTTTCGCGTATATAATATTAGTAGGATATAGAAGCGCATCTTTTGTTCGACATTTTAATTGTATATTTTTTTAAATCTAATAACTAAAATATAGCAATCGCTTTTGGAATAAATAACTTTATACATTATACAGTTATTAAAAGTTTATTTGCGGTTCATTCCAACGTAACAACTATTTTACACTTCATTTGCTTCATTAAAATAATATTAAGCGGATATTTAGAAATGTCAATATGTTAGTAGGGCAGATCGTTGACATTTCTAATCCCCGACGGTATCGAAATAGGATTAATCCAACAAAATTACTTAGCCGCCGGGTTGAAATATCTTGATGTGAAAATAACTTCAAAGGTAACATTTTCGTAAGAGGTGTTTCGCGTAAATTCGAATTCAATACAAAAAGGTCAGGCGGATTCCATTCCGGTTTGCTAAATCGGCTTAAGTTTCTGGCGGGAGGAATTGGGGTCTAAACCGGTAACAATAAGAACAAAGAACATACAACGCTACATGAGCCACCGCGATCAAATAGACTTAAGACTTTCCTTTCGGACCATTGTCTTCCTATTAATATGAATAAACTATAATTTTCATTTAATTTAATGTATTTTACTTTCCCGACAGAGGGAAAGTATTGTGAACGCTCTTCTGTGTGTTTGTGTCTGTGTGTGTGTGTGTGTGTGTGTGTGTATTCCTCTACGATAGCGCCCAAATGCTTAGGCTCCGATTAAGCTGAAATTTGGCATGCAGGGATCATTTGGTCACGTCAAGAGTTAATAGGATTATGGTTGAAATCGGTCCAGCTAGTCATACTTCAATCTCGAAATATTGGACTTGAAGACTTGAAATTTGGTTCAAGGATTTGTTGTTAGGCCAAATCCACATGGTGAATGTTTCACTGGAATATCTCATATAAAAGCGAAACAAGTAATTTTAAAACTCCGCCATATCAGAAAATACTACATTATACTGGAAAATACCATTTTAATAACACGTAAAATACATTACATTACATTTTCGTCATGTCCAATTGACGGTTAAAACCCGCTCTTGGACGTGTCAAAATAATTGTGTTGAGTATTAAGCCTCGTTACTACTCTTTATTGAACATACATAGGTAGCCAAGAATTTAACTACTAGATTGTCAAGCTATAAATATAAATAATCAAAGTAGAAGCCTAATACTTGAAATAGTCAATAATGCGAAAAGATACGAAGTTAAATTATTCATCGTAATATTCAAATTGTCAATAAAATGTTAAATAATCAAATTAAAGCTACGCCAAATAAAATAACCAGACAATAAGGCTCTTCTTTTTTAAATCATTTAAATGGACACAATATTTGAAAAGTCAGAGCCCTCAAATTCGACCATATCATAGGCCAGGCGGCCAAGCAGCATCTCCTTGATGTTTTTTTTTAATGTTACGTCCATCAGCTGTTTTACAGTGGTAGGGAGTAGATTATAGAATTTAAAGCTAAGGTATAAGTATCTTTTCTGTACCTTTGCCAGTCGTATTCAGGGTACGCATAATAGGGAGCTATCGCGGTTGCGAGTGAATGTTCGAGTGCGAATGGTGCGAATGTTACGAGTAAATGTCCGCATTAATTAGAGTTTCTGCGAGGTGCTGTCTAGCATACATTAAACATTGGTATATAAATGCCGAATACATAGTCAATAACCTTGCCTTACTGAAGTATTTTTTGCATGAGGTCCTGGTCGTTACCTGATACATGCTGTGCAGTGCTGTCTTTTGCAAAAGGAAGATTAATGAATGAATGAAAGCTTTGAAAGAGTTTTCACTGCATCTTAGGAGTTGATTATTTTTATGTATTTTTCTAGTCTATTGTATATGCAAGTCAATTGGAGCAAAGCTTGCGAGTAGGGTGGATAACGAAGAGTCTCCAGTCGCAATTCCTGCAACTTCGCGATTATATGCGTTGTCGTGCAGCAGCAGTGGCGAAGGGCGACTGCCCAGGCTCAGTTATTTAACCAAAACTTTCTCTATATTGGTTGTAGTTTTCAACAACACCTACGAATATACTTATATACAATAACAAATATAATAGATATACTTATATTTGCGTCAGCTATTGTACCAGACCGCAAGGAGCTGTAATGCTTAACATTGGCACAAGCAACATAGCTCATAAAGGTGTAGGCCAAATTGTCAAAAATTTTGATCCCATTTCACACTGATTGCCCTATCTTCTATTGTCATAGCGTCATTGAAACTTATGTAGTTCTCGTTATCCAATATTATCGACATTATTTCACTTCACACTATACCTCACATTATACCCAGTTGTAGCCGGCCAAAGTATATAATTAAATAATGTAGAGCCACCGTAAGAAGTCAGCGAACGTGTAAAACCCAGTGATTGGTTGGGTTTTACATGCCAAACAATCACAAAAACTAATTATCGAAGCAAATAGCGAAGCCAATTATATATTCATATTATTCCTCTCTGCAGAGGCCAGAATGGCTCGTAAATAGCGCTAGGCAAATTAATAATATATAGCGCACAGAGGCAGACTTCCATTTCACCCGTTCAGCGTATCAAAGGATGTCAAAAGGCAAGTCTTCATTGTGCGACAGACATACTGCGCTGAAGGCGAATCTGTAACAACTACTGCGAGTTCGCTTCCTGACTCTGCCTTCGAGGCAGTGCCAAAGAAAGGTCGTGCTGTTACTTAGGGATGCTTCACTCATAACAGAACATGAACTGAAGTGTTATAATGGACTCGATTGCGTTTCTTCGTGAACTAAAATCGGAAATTAGTTTATGTAAACGAGACAGGGCAATTCGTTAAAGCGGAATGTGAAATGATCGTTTGTCACTTTACGGTATTAAAAATACCATTAAGTATAAATATCCTCAGATAAAGTAGCTGAATCTGAGACCGCACCAAATGTGTTCAAACTTATTCGGACGGCTGTAATTTCGACAGGTAGTTTTGAAGCGGTAAAAATCGACGGTTGTTCATATCATATTCCGCTCCAATGTATTGCTCTGTCTTGTTCGCTTGATATATTTTCAGTTTTAGTTCACGAAGAAACGCAATCGGGCCCAATATCGAGTCGTAATATGAATGAATCTGTTATAATACAATCTGAGCAATTTTAAAACAAAGCCGCCAAAAAGCGTCTCTCTCTCTTTATCTCTGTGTCCGATCGCGCTAAAATCAAGAACCACTAGACGGATTTCGATTAAATTGTCAGCTTTCATTAGAGCACGGTTTTTTACGGTTTCCAATGGTTCCTTGCAGCTTAGATTCGGTGCACAACGTCTCACCACTTCGTAAGGAAGAGGACCGCGCAAGCGACCTCGAACTCGTAACCAATCGAGAGACCGGTGTAATCTGGTCACAATTGGAAGTAAGGGCGTGAGTGTGAGCCCGCTGGGTTAACACACCTAGTTATCTCGCGGTTAAGGCGTTGGCCTCTTACGGGCATATGGCGGAGATTGACGGTGGATTGTTTTGTCCAAGTCTTCTGCGTTCACTTCAAGGGAGAGAGAACGAGTAATCGTTAAAACTTCCTGAGATGACAGGTTCGCCCATTGTAGTTGACAACTCTATATGCATCTTAGACCTGATTTCGTGCTAGTGTTCTTAGGTCGGCCCAACTCAGGATTCAGCTTTCATACGGTAGCCTCCTCGAAGGGGGACTTAACCTGAAACGCTCGCTGTCAACTCTGCATACGGCTGCAACCTGCAGTCATAGACATTTGGGATCAAACGTGCGGCTCCGGGAAAATACCTCGAGCGGAACTGGGCGGCTTGCATACTAGGCTGTGTCAGCCAAGCTTACGCGATCCAGCAAATAACGGGGAAAGAAAGAAGCTAGGGTAGCTGTTGATCTTGCGTCCTTAGAAAACGATCCGTTACCCCCCCCCCCCCCCCGGATCGTGAGTGATATTGACGGTTAACAGGACGCCACGTATCCGCAATAAATTCAATTTTGAATAGAACACATAGTAATCCTTACAGAAATGCTTCATTTTGTTAGCTCAGGCATCTAATGTAAGTAGAATATGTTATTTAGTATTAGGGTGGAGTATGTAGCTATCATCACTGGTTGAGCAGCAATGCGCTATGCCTACGCGGCAAAACACTACGAGGCTATATAAAGTGTATGGTGAATATTTCTCTCATAGATAACTTTACGTGATCCTTTCGCGTGTCACGTCAAAACGTAATATTTACATGTTATTATCAGGAGGTAACACAGCCAATATAGTTTACAAAGTAATTTTACCAAACATCCACTCGAATCATCGATTTAAAACATTCTATTGAAAATCGATACAATTATTGATATATTGCCAATGTTAAGACAATAATTTATAAATAAATAATTTAATCAATATTTTTTTTCAGATTCCTTAAATGCAAAGTCTTGGCGATAAATTCGAAAAAAATGTATTCGACATTGTAACCTCATCCCAAACAATACAAACATATCCTGAGGGAAGCTTCGAAAGGCAGATTGTCATTGGGCAGTTTATACTTGTAAATATAAAATCAAAAGACTTGGCTATAATTATAAAATAGATGAATAGTTATCCATACAACCAATAAGTGATTAAATTATTTAAAAAATAATGTATGTATTGAATATATATATTTGTAAAATCGATACATAGCGCATTTCAACTAAATCTAAAACCTCATAAGACTATTGGCCAATGGGCAGGGTTAGAAGCCCCCATTCTGGGATAAGTGATTAGGCCAAATATCAACTAAAGAAAACCTCCTAAGCATGCTAGGATTATCAACTTTGCCATGGATTAGCTTAAAACACAAGCCATCGTGGTCATTTCTCTGCGCTATAAGGGTAATACCCATTTTAAATAAAACATATAAACGTAAGAATTATTACTGGATTTTTCCAACATACATAAGGGATAAAGATCCTTATGTGGTTTCTATATAATTGCATTTATTTCCAATCTACCTCTTACAATTTAATTATACAATGTATGCATAACCCGCATATTGTGAAAATGTTTCAGATTATGAATGAAAAAACTAGTTACTTGTGTGGACCTAGACAAATCAGTGATGGTTTCTAAAAAATAAGCTAAGAATCAAAAACAACTCCGACATCTTTTCCTATGGCAACTCTAGAAATCACATTACTAGTGATGAAGTAATAACACATCTGAGATGCGGTCGATATAGTCATCACTGAATATTTAGATATATTAATCGAGAAATTTTTACTCTGGCTCAAAGACCAAACGGCATCAATATCGCGCTGGAAAACCTTTCAGGCCACAGCAGTTTCAAACATGAAATACTCTGCCGACACGATTCCTTTACGCATATTACTCACATTCTCGACGACGTGGTTGTTCCTCTCTGTGCGTTAATCGCATTTAAGCAATCAGCTATGGACATTTTGAGTGGTGCAAAGATAATTTCCCTGATTTATATATATCATATATTTGGGAATGTCGTCCAGAGCAGACAAAAATGCATTTCGGGTATCCTCATTAAACCGAGATCCACGGAGTCCAAATTTGATTTTTGAGAATACGAAGTCACTCGAAGTAAGATCGGGGCTATAAGGCGAATGCATAACTCTTGAATATCTGGGATTTTCCTAAAATCATTGGTGTGAATGGCTTTGTAAGACGATCATTGTAATGGTGACAAAAGAGCTTTGTCAACCCAGAGAGTGGAGGTTTTAGTCCCATCTTGTTAAAGAGAAATAGGAAGCAGACTTTACTAAACCACTTAGTATCAATTAGTATCAATAATATCTTCTAGCGAAACTGACGTCACGTGGACACTTGTAAAAAAAATGCCACCATTTTCATGGCAATGATGCGTCCCCTATTGCCTTTTTTGGGCGATTTTCTTTTAGGAACACTAAAACTGTTGACTGCAGTTTAGTTTCTGGGTCATATTAATGATGCTAGACTCATCCCTTGTGACAATTTTAAAAGTATTACGACTATCCCAATTCTTGTATGAAGTTCTCATTTCTTAACAACGCGTTACATGAGCCTGTTTTTGATATGCAGTGAGCTAATGGGGAACCTAACGAAAGCCAACTTCGTGATGCGGAAGTTTTAATACAGGATTTTATTAATGGCCGGTGATAGAATATTCTATTCAATCTTTGTAAAATAAAGTAGATTTTGGGTATTCAAACAGTAATTTTTCACAGCTTTGATGGTTTTTGGTGACTAAAGTCGCTGGACGTCTAGTTTTCTAGTTATGTTATAATGAAAATAATTGGAAAACTAGCTTAAACCTGATACTCGTTGCAACAGCATCTTCACACCATTATATTGAGCCATTGCGACCATTATATTGTGCGGCACAGTAGACCGATGCGTCAAAGACCGACACTTGAAATGTATGGAGATGCTGACGCCACGCGTTCGATTATGAAGCAGTCTGGCCATATGTTTCGAGTTCTTAACTGCATCCACTGTCTACTGATGAATATTCAGCTTTTACAAAACACTTTGTGGGTACTAATTAAAATCACATTTATTCTAGTACGCCGCGCCAGGTGTCCCGGAATCTGTCTTGCTGACTACCAGGCATTCTATGACCAAAATACTGTCTGATCTGAAAGTATCATCTTTTCCTTGCACTTTTTGTCGCTGGCTCTTAGACTATAACCTAAAGTGCCCTACTTTGTCAAATGCCAAGCAATGTTTCTTCTTTTCTCCGTCGTTCCTTCATTACTGAGGATCGTGGCCACTAGACAACAGTTTGCCTACGAGGCTCCTCCACTTCGACCTGTCTTCTGCGTGGCGGGTCGCAGATTGTATTGACCCTTTTGTAACTTCTTTGATAAGGTCGTTCCATCTGGCTGGTGATCTGCCTCTGCTTCTTCTCCCCTCCACTTGACCCCCGGAAAGCATTTTCTCCAGATTCTCTGTATTTTTCCTGGCAACATGACCGAAGAACTGCAGGACCCTTCTCATATATACGGTGGAGAGCCTCACTTGAAAGCCGAGTTCTTCCAGGACAAATTTGTTGGTGCGGCGTGCTGTCCATGGGATTTCTAGCATTTTACGCCAACACCATATCTCCAGTGCATCGATTTTGGTCCGTATCCAAGCCTTCAGGGTCAATGTCTCCGATGCATAGAGAAAGATCGAGAAAACCAGAGCTCGAACCAGCCTAACCTTAGTCCGCTTACTTATACCCCGATTCTTCCAGAGCCTTTATAGCTTTCTCATGGCCGGTCTTGCCACCTGGCTTCTGCGTGAGACCTCGTTTTCACAGTTTCCGTAGTTGCATATCATGGAGCCCAGACAGACAAAGTCTTTCACAGCTTGAAGGTCACTCAGCTCGTTTGTGCGTTGCAGGGTTCCAGCCCGGTCCACAAACATGAGTTTCGTCTTGCTGCGGTTCACGTGCAGTCTATACTCCTTTCTTTCCTTCTCCACCCTGCGTAATAGGGTCGCCAACTCATTTTCATCGGCACCTTTCATGGTCATGTCGTCGACGAATCTTAGGTTATTGATCCTGAGACCTCCAATGCGAATTCCACCCTCCCATTCGTCAATAAATGTTTATGAGATCCGAAATTTGAACCCATAAATAGATATGTTATCATTACATATAAAATGGGTTTATTTACAGTTAGCATTCGTGTCTCATTGCTTTCCTAGTAACCCATCCTATCCGTCGAAATATATGTATATTGTATGCCAAATACATGTACATTGTGTATAAAAAAATATCCGCCTGTATTTATTGAACTCTTGAGCGTTTATTGAACCTCGGCGTATTGAGTGGCGACGGCGAGGTCGGGTAGAGGGAAGGTTCAGCGTGGTCCACTTCAGTCGGGGCGGAATCGCAACGGCCCGCGTCGCGCCGAGTCAAGTAGATTTGGAGCCCGTTTAAGTTTACCGACGTCAAGAGGCACACGAATCGAAAAGGCACACGCATCAAAAGGCACACCACTCGAAAATTAAACCCAATATTTTAATATATAATACTCAAATGACACAGCCTATGTGACTCGAAAATAAAGAATTTGTTAGGTTTTTTTTTCTTGGAAAAATCACAATCATATTTCCAGTTTCAATCTATCGGGCGTTCTCACTTAGCTAGAGGATCTACTCTAGAAATAGAAACGCGAGGTACGCACACGATACTTAAACTTACTGAATGATTTTTTCCTTGGTGCTTAAATTCTGTCTAAATTCTTCTCAGGACATGCGACATAGCATGTTTTTAGAATCCCATTTTTTTTTAAAAGTTAAGCTTTTTAAGATTCTGTCACCGCAAAACAAAAAAGAAATTATATGTCTACATACTAAAAAAAGAAATATTTACTGAAGAAAAACATATTATGACAATAAATTTATACGATATACAGTAAAGTTTCTGGAATGAATAAGAAAAAAAATCGGTTGTGTCACCCCAAGACTTTCCTGACTAGTATCCGGGGAGGTGCGAAAAAACAGCGACATTTTTTACTCTAGTACCCCAAATTTGTATGGCAGGTACCCCAAACGTTGGTCGTAAGTACCCCAAAACCTAATAGGTTCTTCCGATGGTTAACAGAAGCTTCTATGCCAAATTTTAACTTAGACAGATTAAGCGTCTGGGCGCTATCGCGGAAACAATTTTTTCGCCGGGAACCCCAAATTTGTATGGGAGGTACCACAACCGTAGGGCGTAGGGACTCCAAAAACTAATGGGTTCCTCCGACGGTTAACAGAAGCTTATATACCAAATTTCAGCTCAATCCGATTAAGCGTCTGGGCGCTATCGTGGAAGAATACATACATACAGACAGACATACAGACATACAGACATACATACAGACAGAGATCGGTCTGGAAATAGTCTCAATCGTCTCAGGGAGTCTCAAAATATATATTCCCATCTTCATCTCAAAATTTTTTTTTA
Organism: Micropterix aruncella; assembly: GCA_944548615.1. NCBI lineage: Eukaryota > Metazoa > Arthropoda > Insecta > Lepidoptera > Micropterigidae > Micropterix > Micropterix aruncella. The sequence goes on along the minus strand of OX155951.1, from coordinate 20,140,115 downwards.
GCGCGATCACAATACTTTCCTTTCCGATAGGTCGTCAGGAAAGTAAAATATAATGAATGGATAAAATTAATTTATTGTTTCTCAAAATATTTTACATGAGCATATAGAGCAATTTACACTTTAACATATGAATAAAGCGATTTTGATAATATTTATTCCACTCCTCCGTGGTGGCCTCAAAAACATGAATTCCTATTCTGTGACATCCTATCCTGACGATAAAAATCGTTTAATGCGTAAATGGTTTTTATTTTTGAAAATAAAAAGAAAGAACAAGAAGAAATCTGGACTATATAGAGGATGGCAAATAAGTTCTACGTTTTTCGCCTTCAAAAATTCGTTTGTCTGTCTGGCCGTGGGAGAGCTGGCATTGTCATGGCACAAAATGATGCAGCGTTTACAGTGACTTTTACCGAATTCGTAAATAACTTCCAGCATACAAATGATGGAGTACTAATGAGCATTCAAGATAATGCAGACAAGGATTTTTTTTCAATTTCAACACAATAAAAAACCATGTGAGAATTTGTTTATTCAACGAATTTTATATAACAACAATTTTTATTCTACACTGAAGTAATTTTATTTTCAATTGTAATTATTAATTTTAACTTTCAGTTTGACCTGTATAGGTCGCTGTCGAGGGCTCGCCGCCAAAAGACACAGTTTACTGGGACGAGCCTTTCTCGAACCCAGCGATCTGCCCAACTTGAAGGTCAGTGACCTGCTTGGACTGGTAAGAAGTACCGGGCTACTAGCTGACCACTGACCTAATCACACAGTGGGTAGTTACAAAAGACCTTACAGATCTAGGTGACATCAAGGGCTGGAAACAAGCCCCCCACTCCATCTACTACTACTACTACTACTTGACCTGTATAAAGTACCTAATTAGATTTATAATGGATGTCCGATTATCGTTAAAAGGGGAAACGTTAAATAAAAATCTAATTGATATTTTTTATTTCTGAGTCTTTATTAATCCTAAAAGTCATAATAAAATGACAGCTTTCTTTTAGATGTTTAAATTGAATATTTTGCTTATAACCCAAGAATATTTAAACTGTAAATGAAATACGATTATGCAATTAAGTTATGCGATTATAAAATACTACTTATCATGTATATCATAGCAGATTGAAATTAAGTAAATTTTTGCAAATTTATAGTCAGTGTCATTTATTTTCATAACATTAAAATGTTTACAAACAAGTAATTTTAGTGATATCAAAAAATATGTATATAATTTAAATACTCAACACTCAAATTTTAAAATACAGTAAAAATAGAAAATGTAAATAACATAACTAGAAAATGTAAAATAACCAATTGAGATTATAGCAAATAACATTTCTTTATCAATCAACAATTTTTAAGTAAATAACAATCTTGAAGGAATAGGGATTTTTAAATCACAAAGAGTTATAAAAGCCTCATAAACACGTTTAAACCTTCAAGGTAAGATACTTCTTGATAGTATCACTTGTGTGATTAAGATATTTCTATCAGAACGTCGGTCAAACATTTCGACTTTTCTAGCAAGTGATCGTACGTGATGATGACGTGAAATATCATTTTATTCAAACATCGACATATTCTTTCTTCAGCCGCTCGACCCCATTGTTCGAGTCCATATTTCATATGATCGTTGAAATTGACATAAGATAAATAGTACTTTTGCGAGCAATTCCTATCAAAGGTGGATTCGAGGCGATATAGTAGGTTATTATCCATATTAGATGGCACCGTATTTGGTTGCGTTTGGATTCTATAATAAAACTACTCAAAAATTACACAATTCCCAATTTCAGATGTAATTAAAAATTACAGATGTCCCATACCGCTGACGATTTGATGCGGATAGGTCAATGGTGCTATTTCGTGTCATTCGTGAGCCCGATGTTAAATAATAACCAGCAACGTGCTCCCGGATTATCGGCTTTGAAACTCGAGGGCGGGGGTGGCTTCATTGAACGTTGCACGAATACCAACAATCCGTCGTAATGCAGGTGCATATAAAAGCGTAGCCAAGTGCACTTTTGCGTACAAGTCGGTGAGGGCACCGATCGGCATACTGCGTATTGTAGTGTGACAATTACTATCGATAAAGTAATGGAGTAGATGGACCTTTCCATACAATAGAATGATAGTCTTCGACACAAGTTTCAATAACACTTGATACTGAGATAAAATAACTTAATTAAATTCATGGCCCTGTTCATATCTTGTATTTATTTAACTTGTACGGGTCGTGTAATACAGCATTCACATTTTTAGTTTCTTTGTTTGTGTATTTTGTATCTATGTATGTATTTTAATTATTCTAAGAATTAATTATATTCTATGTTATATCATACAATGGGTGGTGAATTTTATTATTTATCTCTATAAAATATTTTTGATATTTGTTAATATAAGTAGGTAGAGGGACACCTTTTATGTTTTTATTTAGGTCTAACGCCATGCAGGCCTAACTCGTTAGATGTGCATGGCGTCATTTGTTACTTGAGCTGTGTCTAACTTAAGCTGTTCTTTTATAATGTATAATGTATTTACTATGTGACAATGTAACTACCTATTTAGGTACAAGTGATAAATGAATAAATACATATCCCGCTATTTGAGTAATTTCGAGCGATGGTCCATTCCTATTGCTTTCCCTCTCGATCTGGAGCTGGCTACGTCACGTCTGCGAGAGACGCGGCCCAATCTTGCGACTTCGACCACAAACGAAAGTAGATATATGGCTTTCTACCGTAACGGTAAAAATTGGAGGAGTATGTGTATGGGAAAACCTGGCCAAAATTCGTACTTCCCAAACTTACTAAACAATAATAATAATAATAATAATAATAATAATAATAAAACTCTTTATTCTTAAGAAAAGGCGAGCTTATTGCCTGCATGCAGGCAATATTTTAGAGCTAACCTATACTAAAGGGGCAAACATATTGTTTGGACGCGTCTGTCAGCCGACTTAAAGGTATCTGTGTAATGATTGTCTATTGAGCAGTGCACATTATCGGACGTAAGTCGCGGACGTGACCTTGAGGCTTCGAACGTCCGATAGGGATCCGCAAGCCGAGTCCCAAACGACTGTGCATACTATCAGTCGCGTCCGTAAGCCGCGGCTTACGAACGGGTCCTATAATATGTTTGCCCCTTTACGGTTACATCAGAGAGTAGAACAATAACCATGACGTCATATGAGAACATATATTATTGTCAAGGTTACACCCGATAACCTGTCGGAACCTAACATTCATGCAGCTCGCACGTAATTGTTTTGGAATCTCTATTAACAATCTGATATTCAAAAGCATTAATTTGATTTTTTAAGTAGTGTGGAATATATTACAGTTAGGCATGTAGAAGTTGATGGTATGTACAATATTTAACAGCATTTTGTATCATTTATCTTATTTGATTATTGTGTTTTATACGTTTTAGTGAAACCGTAATTTATGTATTTAAAAAATGTATTGTCACAAAAACATAGTAGGTACCTTTAATAATTTTCCGGGTATTTCCGGGTAACTATAATAAAAGTTTAGCTCTTATATAGATTACTTTCTTCTAAAAAAATGTAGCAAGTAGTTTCTATTTACAATTTTTTATTTATTAACACGCTTTTATTAGGTAGACCTGTATGTAACTATGTAATGGAAACCTAAGGTAACTAATTTAACCATCTTCCAAGGATCGTAATATGGTACAATCGAACTTATCTGATGATGGAGTCGGAAGATATGAACTGGAACTTCATGATGGAACATCGTATCATAGCTGTGTTTGGACTTGTTGGAAAAGTCTTGGAATGAACTTTGACCTCGATTAGGTTTCAAGGTCTGATGATGTGGTTTTTACGTGCATTTATAAAAGCGTGTTTTTAGTGTTTTTTTTTAAACTATTAATTATTTTGTTGTCATATGATAAACTGCAACAAGGACATTTCAAATAGGCTTTTATTATATTATCCAGTTTGTGGCCTTATTTATTAGGTTTGTGGCCGAAATCTACTAAAAATGGCACTTATTTACCAGTGACGCTTTAGAATTATTTAAGCACAACCAAGGTCCACCAGCTGATTCCGATGAAAATTAAGAAGATGACACAGATTGATTTTAAATTTATTTGTATTGCAAAAATATGTAGTTTTTAATTATTTTGAATTATATACTAAAAACTGTTTGATTTTATTCTGAACACGTTTTATTACAAAAATTACCAAAAAATATTTTTAGCAAAGTTTTGAGATCAAATACTCCACCGCGCGTCGCTCCTAGCTGGCCATTTCGGATTTACACCCAGCCAGAAATCCCGTCTATTCTGTAGTATCTGAGGGGGCTAATGGGCCCTGTTGCAGTTTGGACCCTAATACACAATGTATTTAGGGTCGGCCAAAAGCACGGGTCATCACCCATCCGGCGGCCTCCACGCAGAAGTACGAGCCCGGGTAGGACTCTGGCCTGCGGGCCAGTCTCTCCTAGGAGTCCACCTTCGGGCGCTCCTGGACGGATTGCGCACTGTGCGGCGTCAGCTAATCGATTGTACATTCCGACTGACAGCCGGGGGAATCTGGAAACAGTACTGTTTCCTATAGGGTGGGGGTAGTTGGTAATCTTCGGCAAATGCTATTGAATTGACCATTCCGCTACTTGATACTGGGCGAAGATGCCGTGGTCCGCGATAAATTTGGTAGACACTGTATCACCGCTACATAAGGAAGAGGACCGCGCAAGCGACCTCGAACTTGTAACCAGTCGGGAGGAAGGAGGTAACTTGATGGTTAATTCCAGACGGAGATATCCTTTCAAAACTGGTAGTCAGTGGGCGAGGCTGCCTGCTGGTTACCTTTTTCGGTGCCTCACAGTTGTCTCAGAGGTCTCAGTTTCTCATGTTTCGGTGTCTCAGAGGCGTTGGTCTCTGACGGGCATATTGGCATAGCTAGACAGTAGATTTGTATTGTGTCCAAGTCTTCTACAGTCATCCCACGGCTGAAAGTACGATCACATCTCGTTATACCAGCCTGGGATGAATGGTTTGCCCGTTATAGTCGACACCGCCCCACTGAGTATCTCTGAGCGCGCCGAGCTGCGCAGACTTTCTCCAGATAGCGATGTTGTGTTATTAAAAGAACACCCTCTAAACCTCCATCCTTCGTAAAAAGAGCCACAGATATATGATATATTCTTGACTGAAAAACTTGCAATTGTACGGAATGCAATTAAAAGAATTATTTTCTGCTACTGAAATGTAAAGATTGCCATGGTCATCGCCTGATAACCGCCAAGAAAGATATTAAAATTAAAATTTAAACAAAAACGTATACATAACATTTTCGAGCGCCTGAGAGGGGGAAGGGAGATAGAGAGAAGAGAAGGGGGAGGGGGGTATTCTCTTTTCCTATTTTTCCTTGGATCGGGGCTCCTGCATTCAAAATAAATGCATTTATTTCCCATTTAATTCGTATTCGCAGTTAAAATGTTATGGTAAGCTTGCTATAATTGTACGAACTAAGCGTCAAAATTAAGAATATATTAAGTGCGAATTAGAAAAATTAGCGTATGAACTCCCCTCCTCGGAGGAAAATAATGGCGGCGTAGAGCGATTTTGTAATCACATTGCATTTTTATCAACTTAAACATATAATTTAGTGAAAACAAAATCCATCGTTTTGCAGATTAGAAGTGCTACTATAATCTTAGCAAAAAAATAAGTCCCAAATTGCAATTATGTGTTGAATATACGAAAAAATATGACTGAGCATGTGATTGACATACCAAATTTCGGCTCTCCGCCCTGTCTCGAACGCTGTGCACATTATGCATTTCGATCATGCATCCAGTAATTTTAATTCAGTGACCTGTTTATTACATCAATAATAGTTTAGCTATAAACCAAGTTTTCTGTACACTTTCAGGAATGAAATGTCCCGTGAAATTTTAACGAAACGATAGTTTTGAAAGTTATATTCATTGTTCGTTTACTAAGCGTAATTAACGCTTTCATCGATAAACCAACGGGAAACTCAAATAATAACAATCAAGAGAGGATAATATAAAGTAAATTCTCATGAATCTCATCAATTCTCAAGATCGAGGGATCTTCCTAATAAATTGTAATAGATATTTACCCTGCCTAGGGCAAGTAAGTAAATATTTCGCATTCTATTAAATTACTTTTCATTCGTATCCAATCGGAGAATTTAACGCTCTCGGATGTGTCACAATATACTATAGTTAGTAATATGAGTCATGAGTTTAAATTTAAAATCCTTGTTGAAAGTTTGAAAAAAAAAATATTTGAGTTTGAAATTCCAATTCAAAATTAGGTTATTCAATTTCAAATTGACCATTGTGAGAAAATGGCCATTAGGTAAGGATTATATGATAAGGGTAGTATTTGTGTAAAATATATTCAATCAGTTCATCGTCAATAAAATTTATATAAATAATCCAAGTTATTATTTGAGAATAGATACAGATATGTATATTCTCTCTTTCTCACTCATGGGCATTGTTGCGAACAAATATTATTATTGCGAATAAATATGATTATTATTGTGATTTGATATTTTTTAATGATATATTAATTTCATTTGAATCGTTAAATTATACTAATTTAATTTCATCTTCTTTAATTTAAATTATTTTCTTGCTTTTTATTATTATAATTTGTTTTTTCTTTATTTTTGGTATTTAAGTTTAATCTTTGATATTAGAATTGTTCTTGATTTTTTTGTTAACATAAGGAGATTTCAGTCAAAGTATAAATAATATTTTGACTGACTATAGTAATAATATGTTATTTTCTTAATTTGGTTTAAATTTTCTGTAAGTTCTTTCTACAATTTTTTGTACAATCTGTAAAGATTTATGAAAATAAAGGTAACTGAACTGAACTGAACTTGCTTTATCTTGCCTAATAGTCCGGTTAAAATGGTCTTTTCTCTCTATTTTGACCCTACTGAATCTGAAAATGCCGGTTGCCTAAGCGAAGTACCAACCGGAAGTGGGATATCCAAGATGGCCGCCAATATGGCGCCGAAACCAGAATTCGGCGCTGTAAAGCCCCCCTTTGACATATGAACGCGTTTAAAATGTCTAGATGTATGTTTTCGAGCTTAGGGAATTTAAAAATATACTATAAAAAACATTTGTCCGGTGTTTCAAGATGGCGGCCATGATGGCGCAGGCACCAGATTACCCTATTTCGTCGCAAAAACGTACGAGACGTGGCTCGATATATGTTTTTAAACAGGAGGATTTCAAAAAGTAACTTTAAAACAACGTTGAGCTAAACTTTGAATCAAATCTTTTTGAAAATGGAACAAACAAGCGACTTTTGGCAACAAAAACTTATATATACTTAAAAAGATTATGTCTCCAGAATTAAGACAAGAAAGTTTGCAGGGAGTACAGCTTTATGCAGGGGGCTTTTTCTATCCTGCAACTGCAGTTCTGTGAGTTAAAAAACCCTTTGAAGTGGCAAACAACTGGCGTCATCTTGGCCGCCATCTTGTAAAACAGAACCAATGTTTTTTACAGTATATTTTTTAATTTACCATGATGAAAAACATACATCTAGACATTTTGGACGCGTTCCTATGTCAAAGGGGGGCTTTACAGTGCCGATTTCGGGTTTCGATGCTATATTGACCGCCATCTTGAATATCTCTCTTCCGGTCAGGATTTCGCTTGGGGAACCGGTATTTTCGGATTCAGCATGGTTGAAGTAGGGAGAAAATACGTGTTGCCCATAAACTACATGATTTGTTTCTAAAAGTTCGTCTTTCAGAAAACTTGACTAGAATATAAGTCGTGTCATCGCCACTTGCGCTATTTCTACTCTCTCAGCTAGAATATCGCTCTATGTTGCTAATGACTAGCGTAAAAGACAATCTTAATAAGTATGTGATAATGACTGCGCTTCGCAGCGATCGTTAGAGCCCCGCTGTTCGGTATGAATACAGCGAGTTTGGGGTAAATGTAACAACAATAGACAAGAGAATTTAGTCGTAGGGTGGGGGGGGCTGTTATCCGCGCTTTAATAGCTGCTCATTTCGCTAATTAGCGAACGGCCGGCGGTGGGGCGACGTCGGCAACGCTTTCGCCTGCACTTTGTTCCCGGATTCTGTTGCAATATAGTGACACCTCTCCAAATTAACAGCGGGGAAATTTGTATAATGAAGGCAAACGATGTGGAGCGAGAACCAACAGGTCCGGGTTTATCGTTCATTAATTATACGAAATCGTACCTTAATGGTAAAAATTCTTTAACGATTATGAGTAGGGCACTGCACTCGCGGAGAGAGACTATCTTAGATAGTCTAAAGTTAGCAATAGTTAAAACGATAGAAATAGTTAAAGCAATAGGTTATATAAAAACGTAAATGTTAAAGAAGAGCATCTACACTTCTAGAGGTAATATCTTAGTTGGGTAGTTTTTATGTACCTACATATCTTTTTTATGCTTCATTTTTTATTACTCAAATATAATAAAAGATAAACTTGTATTTATTTTAAAAAGAAATACAGTAATGGATGGCGACGGTTTCTCCGATTCATAGTTATTTGAATTAGTGGTAATTACTGAAACATCAAAGCACATCTGCAGTCATCTCTAATCGAACCAATAATGAAGTATATAGAGCTTTCGTCTCCAAAACAAATTTGAAAGTGTGAAAATTTCAGGTAGGTATTTATGATATCGAGACAAAACCGCCTAAAATGATCGATAATGTCATTAGTTATAACGTGATCTAGCCATATTGATGTCGCCCTTTTATCTCAAAAATAATATATAAATGTTGCAACATGTAATGTAATGCAATTACATTATAATGTTGCATGGAATTACATTACAATGTTACATTACAATATGACATTGTAATGCAATATTGTAAGGTAATTATTGCAACAATAACAATTAATCGAAGCGTTGAAAAAAAATTTATATTTATAAGAAACATTTTATAAGAAATATAATCTAAACGTAACACTGAATTATCGAAATGATCGAAATCAGGACCGTGTTTTTCGAAAGTAACAAGGCAGAAAGTCTCAATCCTTTATGATATTTAATACAATTATTTGTAAAATCTTAGTAAAATGAGTCAAATCGAGCGTACACAGTAAAACAAATTTAAATAAGTAAAACGTTTCGAATAATTCGATATCCTGTGATTCAAAAAATTTGCATCATTTTAATCGAAGGTGCAAAATATTCGGTGAGATATCATATTAGACTTGTATATGCTGGAAAAGTCTAAAATTAATTCATGTTTACCTGAATGCTCGACATTAACGATGAAAGTGTGCTATTTTAGTAATCAATCGACCGAAAATTAATCCTAAATAAATAAATAGTAAATAATATTACATCAAGTAGATTTTACTGCCAGCGACCTTATAAATTTGCCCCTCTCAAGCGAAGTTCTGGATCTGCCCCTGGGCGTACCTATGCGCAGCGTGCGTCCGCTAGCCGCCATACGAATCGCCTGAATCGCGCGCTCACCGACCAATGTGTGAACACAAAATTATTTCTTCTATTATTATAAAATCATTGCTAAGAGACAGATATTGTACAAAAACTGACTTTTGGCTAAGATGGCGGCGCGAGCGACCCTGCGTTGCGGGGAGTTTAAAAACTCAATATATTATTCAGGAGCCCAAACTTTATATTTTTGCCGAAATCAGAATAACCGAAGTTTTGAAAGGTAAACTTTTTTTGGCTAGTCTGACTGCATTAAAAGCCGGTCCACGAGAAGGGATACTTTTAAATAACAAAGGCGAGAAGGTAAGGAGCTTATTGCAAACGTAAGCGAACAAGCACCATCAACATAGAGATAGAACGACTAAATTGTAATTATTTTTTGTGGAAAGGGGTGAAGGCTGAGGGTGTCCGTGGAAAATCTGATAATGAAAATGTAAGATTCTGAGGATGTGAGGGATGTGAGGATCAGAATATTTTATCCACGGCAAACTCCATATCTTTTATCTTTTAAACTGGCAGATATAATCGACGGCAACATAAACTGAATTAGACTGAGTGACAGAAAACCAAGTGTCACCCAATATTTTTTTAATATTTATACTTTTATACGGAGCCACAAAAATAAATTATGTAATACTTTTGCTTTTAAATAAGACATTAGAGAAATATTCACTAAATTTAGAACTATTAATTAAATTTAAGTCAAAAGTGTAAATTTATGGAAATTTCACTACCCAATAGGTAAAACATTACTGGTTGTATGAGACTTGTAACTTTATTTTCGAGAAATATCTGCAACTTCAAATTATCCCATATCGCTGAAAATTGACTCGTTAATAAGTTGTAACTTTCGAGATGCGGGGCTGAAATTGACAAAATTGTAGGATGTAACTTATTTTAAATTACTCGTAAAAAAACATCCAAAACAACAACAAAACCATGGTACAACCAGTACAACAAGGTAACAACCAACATCAACTAGGTACAGCAATAGTGCAAAAACAAATGCCAGAACACCAAATGAATTAAAATCATCGAGTGCGTCGGGTCGTATATGCGGTTTAGTGACAGAAAAGTGCAATTTAGATAAAAATAGAACAGAGCCAAAAATAGAACACAGTCAAATTGAAAACTAGTGGATTAGAACCCAATATAGAAACCATCAATAACAGAACGAAATCAACATGAGTAGACCAGCAACCATCTCCATTCCTAGACAAGAAACCAGAGTTTTGAAGTGCTAACCTGATATTATGTTTTCTGACCAACGAAGCCGTACACATGTTTTCACACACTTTGTAACTCCGCTCTGCCGGGAACACACAGCTACGTTGCCGCCTACCTTAGCCATTATTATATATTAGGTCACGAGCCAATAAATATATTAAAATAATTTATACATAAACCAACAAGAACAATAATTAAAAAAAAAACACGACTGCCATTACAAAAAGTGAGCTTCTGTATTTAGGATTATTACAAAAAAACTGTTCGCACTAAAATGCGCATTTTGTAAGAGAATAAAGTTTGTCCTGCGCCCTACAGCAGGTATTTTAAACAATCGCTGATCGCTGCTGCGCCGCCGCCGCAATTTAGTCGTTTGCCCTCGGTGCTCAAGTAATAAAAAGATTTTTTATGACATATTTGTAGTTTGTGTATTTATCCATATATATACATATATACTTCCGAAATGAACTATATTAGACTTTTTATTTGATACTAAAGACGATATGTTTATTTCTAACACCGGCACAGGATATCATACTTAAAAAATATGCAAATTTTCAACTTTACCGTGGTTGCACAAACGAAAATATTTGAGCAAAAACAAATGACGGAAAAGCCAAATAAACAGCCGATTCTTAAAAAATAATAACTAGGTCTTGAATTAATATTTATTTGACTTAACATTCCAACTCAAACCCAAGTTATCCAAGCACACGTTATGCCCTAGTAGCACACATAGCAGAAGTATACATAGTTTACTTTTTACCTGGCAAGAGAGGCAACAATCGCACCGAAAACCGCCATCCTCTCCTCCACCCCCCCCCCCCCCTTCCCCACCCACTCCCCCTCCCCTCCAGGCTTCCGTTGCAGAGACATCCGCCCGGGCGAAGCCTGGCCGCGATTCAAAAAACAATACCAATAGTTAAAAGAGCGGACTCGTTCTCGAATAACTTTCGAATGAAAAGGTACTCTCGGCTCTAGTACAAAAGAGTCGGCCATTGTGAGTGGAACAGACGCGCGACGCGACGTTTCGACTCTGTTTTGCCACTCTCCGTCCACACTCGCAGCAGCGCAGCGAGCTGTAAACTTCCACCTACATTCTTTTGTGGGAATTTAGATTATTTTTAATGGCTTCAAATATACACAGCTTGGGTAGGGGTTCCTAAAATCTATGTCGCCTGGCCTGCCCAACTCACCGTTCAAATCTCATTTGGTAGCCTCCTCGAAAAGGAGCTTACCCTATCATGACCGCTGTGAGGTTCTGCTACGGCTCTAATCCTGCGGTCGGAGGCGGTTTGTATCAGAAGATCGCGGATTCAGGGGAACACCTCGGGCGGAAGTGGGCGTTTGAAACACAATCTGCACTTGCGGAAAAGACGAAGAAAGACCTATCCAGCTAATAGCGAGGGAAGTCTGGAGTCGTATGCTTCCTATGACAGCGAAGAGTAGTTGTCGACATGAAATCTGCAACCCTTAAACCGATCCGTCGGCAACCCGATCTCGAGTGATCATGGCGTGCAATGGGCGTTACGGTTCGCAAAATATACAGACTGAATAACCGCTTACGTCAGCTATAGGCTGCGAAAGCGACCTCTACCGGACGTAAGTAGTTATTCAACTCGTGCGACTAGAACGGGGGAAGAAGAAATCCGACCAAATCTGATAGTAAGGGTATGAGGTTGGTCCGATGGTTTCACTTCTCAGTGCCTCGCGATAAGGCATTGGTCTCTTACGGGCGGGTTGGCGGAGCTAGACTGTGGGCTGAGTATTTATGTAATCACCTCACGGCTGAAAGAACAATTTTATTGTTATAACAGCCTGAGGTGTCAGGTTCGCCCGTTGCATATGACAGCTCAAAGTGCTCCTTTGTTATAGATTGGGATTAAAAAAGAATAACGGAAATTCCGACAAACATGCCATTACAATATTATTTAAGGATTAGCTTCTCCAATTTTATATTTTATTTGCTAATAGTAGCTTGTAGTAGATGCTTTACATTATTATATGCTGCAAACATATATATATTTTTTAGTAAATGAGATCTCTCATCAGCTTTTAAAACAGTCCGAGCAGGTGCTATTTAAATTACTTTTTTAATAAATATTTTAAATGTTGATATACACATAATAGGGTACACGAAATCCGCCGTGAGTATTTTCGCTCGCCCGGATCCGATCGTCTTTCACCCTAATGGGCCGAGGTTTGGGCCATTAAGGTAATAAAATGCTTTTCATGTTGAAACCACTTTTGCTATCCGTTTCAGCGCTTCCAGCGAGGGCAATTATTCGTATGCAGCATATACCTGCTGTGTATTTAGGCCTAAGTACGCAACTACGATTGCCCATCCTATTCCCCGGGAAACTTTTCAACCCTCGGGAAACAAAAGGTTTAAATTTATGTTGATAGTTTTGTATAAAAGCAATCAGTAATGAATAATTTGTTTTAACGAAGGGGCTATTGGTAGATAATTGGGTGGAGGGGGAGGGGGGTTAAGCAAAATTGTTGAAAGACAGCACGGTTATAGTTATATTCGACCAAAAGCAATACAAAATAAAAGCTGGGAGAATACTTACTTTATATCGTAGAAAAATCAAATCTAAAATACAATTTGTACTAATTTCGTCTGGTAATTAAGTTTTATGTTGCCTGGTGGTATCTGCCGTCATTAGTGTGCGAATTTTGTATACGGGGAGATAGGGATTTTTTCGGTACTGATTTTACCAGTCACAAAACGTCGACAGGATTATTCGGTGACTAATTTTCGAAGGGGATGGTTCGTGTGAATTACTTTTTGCAACTGTGAAAGAAAACGTTGAAGGACGCTATTTTCACACATTTATTATTTGCGTCGTAAGAAAAACACATTTGAAAGACGAATTTATCAATTCTTTGAATGCTTTAAGTCATTAGGCAAATATATAATTTTGCTGATGGTATCACGTCAATTCAATCTTGGAATTAAAAGTTTCTACTGAATTGAGTGATTAACGTTTAACAATTTTTGATGCATTATTAATCATCATGTGTCACTACAGCCCCATCCAAGTCATCGTTAATTTCAAGAGACTACAAACTGTTTTACTGCTACGCAGGTTCCTATGTGCTGTAAATTTTATGACTATCGTGCTTGCATCCCGAACGCAGTAATACAGCAAATACTATTGATTTTATAAGAAGTTATATAAAAAAAAACGACAAAAGAAAGCAAACAGGCATTCGAGCAGTGCGGAATATCAATCATGACAGTTTTTACTCTACCCGTTATCCCCCCTCCCCCATCCGTTATCAGATGCAAAACTATTCCTGAAATCAGATGCATGAGATATTTCTATCGGAGAAGTACTCAAGCGGGAAATTGGGATCAGAAACTTTACACTCTAGTTGTAGGCTACTGTCTAGTGACTCGAATATCAGCGCTGTATTCTTTTCAGAGTTGTAAAATATCATATACGACCCGTGCCCGCTTCGTTGGGCGGTAAAACTTTTTACTTCTGATAAAATTATGAGTTTGGTTCGGTTAATACTGAGTGCTATGACTTATTTCCTGACTGCCAAAAGAAGGGTTAAATGGTATTTGCATGCCATTTTGACTATATTACCGTTATTTGTGAGTGTCTTACCTCTTTAACCATTTATGCAGAAAAAGGGAAATTATATGCAGTAAAAGGGAAAAGTCTCTTGTTTGAAACACTTGAGACGATAAATGTACTTTTTTTTATATAAATTCATAATTGTTGATAATATGACCAATAAACATGACCTAACGATTTAAATTATTTTTTTAATATAAAAAACTACTTTTCGTGACTTGAATATAAAATTTAGACATATGCTGTCGCTCACTTTTTGTAGGCATTACCAAGCTCTACAACTTTTTTTTGAACTCAATCATATATCTCTCATCGTTAAGGCAGCGTTAGTTAGAAACGTTTTCGTTCGACCGTTTTTTCTCCGACTTACTTTGCAAATCCGACTACCACGAAAAAGGCTTTTCATTTTTCGGATTAATATATAGCCTATGACACTCACAAATAACGTGGATTTCTATTGGTAAAAGAATTTCAAAATCGGTTCAGTAGATCCAGAGGTTACTTTCTACAATATCACAAACTTTACCTCTTTATAATATTAGTATATGTAGATTAGTATAGATACACGTTTATCTTATTAATATGAGGTACGTAGATAAAACAACTAACCTAACTATAACTATGTACCTAATATGTCGTGGCTAAATTATCAAAGGTAGAATCACTTAAATGTGAATTAATCCGGATATAAGATACCGAGGTTTTCGCCGGCTTTTCGAACGCAGTTGTATATCTAGAGGAAGGAGCAAGTCTGGCGGCGGTGTCTGCTTCTGCGCTCCAATTGTTGTTCTCCGATGGAGCTTGAACACGATTTATACGTTTCGGATTCACGACGACTCGACTCGCAACTCGAAACCACCCACGCAACTCAAACTACGCTCCTTGGCAGCGGCGAAATGTATATCGCGGAATATGATTTAGGGCGAATAGGTAATTTTGTATATGATTGCTTGTATTAAGGAATGAAGGGTAACATGACCTAAATTACTCAACATAGTTGTCGGTATTCGTTTTCTGTTTTGCTTGCTTCCTTTCTTGTTTGCATAATTTTCAATTCTTGATTATTCGTAAAATCGTGCTTTTAAAATTTATATGAATGTTTATATAGATACTTTCCTTCATAAACTTTTCATAGATTTTAGCTGTTCTTGCTTGCGTACTACTCAATTACGCGTAATCGTGAATTGAAAATATCTCAAAAGGCTTGATTTAGAATAATTACTAACGGGAATATATATGAATCGGTTACTTCAGAAAGGCAATTAATGCCTTTTTTTAGAATTTGACAGGAGATTAAGTTAAACAGTTTGTTAAAAAATATTCTTAGATGACCCTCTTAGTATAATTCCTACTAATTATATCTTATAATGTAGGCTTTAAATACATTTCATCAGTGCAACGACGATATTTTTAACGAAACTTTGAAAAATCTTTTAATTATTTTTTTACCAGATACTGCAACGTTAATTGTAAAATAAAACATTGCTATAAAGGGGATATTGCTATAAATTTGCTTGGACTAAAAAATGTATAAACACAGTCTTTAAATCATAATGCAAATTATTATGGAAAAAAAATCATCCACACGATTAGATGACTTCACTATTAAAAAGACTTGTAATCACCCCAGTATATGCTCAATTTAGAGCATTCACGGATGGTTACATTCAAGTGATCATATATCTTTGTGCCGGTTGGCTATATGTTAGACTTCGTTAGTGTGCCTCATTAAACGAAGCACGTGGCTGGATCGTGTATGGTGATCATGGTTTATACTATTTTGGTCAAATAGTGTGATATTACTTCGAACGTACACTGCGATCTCCATGATGTACTGTCAATACAGCGTAATCTCGGAAAAAATGCCTCACTATCTTGGAGGTGTCCTGAATATATAGGTATTTTTTACTAACTTACAGTTTATTCCTATTTTATTACCATATGTCTTATTGCGAGTCACTAAGTAAATTGGTTGATAACAATAACAATCCTCGTAGAATGACAATGTAGAAACGAACAATTCAACATTACCTACTCGCACTAAAATGTTTAACGAACTACCCGTAAATCATAATCCATCGGAGCGGAACCCAATTTTGTGAATAGTAAATTATTATTATCAACCAACCGAATTACATTCACCGGACTGTCACACAGCGGCTATTATTCACAGCCACAATAAATTTTAATAGCGGTATAAATTAGTAATCCGCTGTATTATTTAGTAAACGCTCGGCTTGAGGGCGGATTTCATGTGGATCGAAATAAAAACAAAGCGATCGACGCCGAATGGTTATTCGAATGCACCCTGAAGGCGTTATCTGCTATTCCCATATGCGTAACGATTGTTCTCGCGCCACAATTCTGTGTAATTCGCCCAGTGGCGAATATATCGTACAAAATATCTTTCTATGTGGTTTTCCAATAAGGGCGGGTTGATGTTGGCAGCCTGTGGCTGCCATGTTTCTTAGGCGGCGTCTGTCAAATCTGTTGTTTTTTACTCAATCACTGATGCCAAATCACTATGGCAAGTTACACGATTGAGCAGCACGTTAAAACTTTAATATTGAAATGAGCGTTCGTTAGTGCATGGCTATCTCTCGCGCAGCTGACGTGAATTGGTCACCAAGATCGTGCGATCAGACCCCGCTAGACTTTTTGTTATGGGTTTTTCTGAAGTCACAGGTCTATGCCGATAAGCTGCAATCGACTGACGCCTTCAAAGTCAGCATAGCCCAGGCCGTCGCTCAATTTCAGCCGGATCTATGCGGCAGAGTCATTGAAAATTGGACCTCTCGGATCCGTGCCACCCTGCGAAGCCGCGGCGGACATTTCAACGATGTTATATGACATACTTAATGACATACATGGGTCTATCAACTAATAAAATATTTTTTTTAATACCTAATACACGGATTTTATTGCACGGATTGTCAACATCGACCCGCCCTTATTAGAAGACCCCCTATTATAAAAACCGGCTTTCTTTCGAAGGGTAAATCTATTTAAAAGAAATCAAGCAACTTTCACGCGACTTCATAACTATTCAAAAAACATCACATTATTGCTGGACTATTTTAATAAGGAATTCGAGAAATACGATCTAAAATTTAAAATCTATATTTCTTTTAAATAGACGAAAAATGGAGAACTCCGTAACACAATATTACAGCAAAAAAACCATTGAAATCTGTGAGGAGTTTCTGCCACTCCGGGAAAACTCAATGAAGACTTGAAAAAAATGTCACTTGAAGAAAAAATATAAAACTTGGTTTGAATAACGATATTTCTCACATAGACTTTGCGGTCAGGGTTGCAACACGCGATCCTATGGAATTCGAGTCTCCATAGAACATTACTGCTTAATTCTACAACCTATCTGAAATAAACGAACTCATATCCAAAACTGGCGCTGAAATACAAAAATGTTCCGATTAACCTCGTTGATCTTCTTAATAAGTAAAGTCCGATGCTGCCTATATATTTTTTGTAAAACAAGACGCACCAAAAAAAGTATAATTGTACATATTTATTTTTGTATATGTACAGGTTTTAAAATCGCATTCCGCGAATCGATGTAACTGCGCTAACTTTATACACTTACCGTTAATAAACGAGGATTTTCTCCTTTCCTCTACACCGATAAAGAGCCAGAGATCTCTTAAATAGTCTACACTGTAGAGTCGCCACTAATTCGCAAAATACAGTCGGTGCCACGACACAAATAAATGCAGTGGTTGACCAATTCTGATAATGCGTCGTCCGCCACTGGCTGCACTGAATATTTTAATGCCCCGTTTGTGATTTATCGACGTCCACTGTCGTTTATCAACCTGTCACTGATTTTCATTTATCTCGCCGACCGATCCGGCCCTAATCAATACGGATTGCTCCCCAGGATCGAGCGGTATTATACGCGGTAGTTCCCGACGATCCTCTGGGATAAATCATAAACACTCAATAAGCAGACGGACGATATTTACGACCAGGACGACCGCCGAACTAGGGAAGAAAATCCGAAACAACATTTTCTAAGCGGGATGTCTCACATTTTCTTCTGTTGTCAAAACAGCGATCTCGAAATAAAGAATCATTGAACCATGGAATAGTATCAATATATCGGAGCAACGGCAACCGAATTCTGTATGGGAGTAATTCAAAGAGTTTCTTCATACTAAATTCCTATGAAGAAACTCTTTGAATTATTTTGAGTTAAGAAAGCGACTTAATACGTGTCTCATTCGACGAATCTTATTTCAGAATCAACTCCGTTCAGCAAACATCTGCACAGACCTTAACCATTGTAGCATTGTCGCAGCGATCGACAGCTTAACTAATAATGGGTGTTACCACATTTCCCTTATAATCTAAGTATTTCTTTAAACTAAGTAAGTTTCTGTGTCAACAAATGTGTTAAACTTTATTGATTAAATTTAGAATTTTTAGGTATTTACAGCGTTATTACTATTGTTGCTTCGTCGTTGTTAGTCACGTTAGAGTTGACCGTGACCAATCGAAAAAATCGTTTCATTTGAGGTTTGTTAATGGCTGAGCGTTAGAATCCTTCTATGAATTTTTAACAATATGTCTATTAGTATATTATTTTCTTAGTCAAAAAAAAAGAATAGTTCACAGTAAAGATTTATGTGATCACAACATCTATGTAATCTATAGTTCAATAGAAAGATCACCTATAATGAGACCAATATCTTAATATAATATAAGGTGATGCTTCTTAACGTTTGGATACCTAGCATAAAAGCTGATATCCTTGATTAAGGCGCGTGGAGTCGTGAAACGATCATATTTGAAGGCCGATAACTTTTAAATCAGCCTACTGACAATTTTAGAAAAAATATATCTTAAGCATTAATATATAAACTTCAATCTGTTCGTTTTGAAAAAATGTAAAACATAAAATACTATACAAAAAAAAATATTGAAATGAAGCTGTTTTCAACTTTAATTACGTAACTACTTCTAAACTGCAAGTGATATTTTCAAGGGACTTATAGTAAAATATTGGTAACTCATTTATCTTTAAACTGATCGTTTTTTATTCTAAAATAATAAATTGTTTTGACAAAAAGTAATTTAAACTATATACACTATAAATGTGATTGTTTTTGGCGACGGCCGGCAGTGTTCCGCGAACAGTCTGACGAGGAGGGTGTTGCTGCGCTGCAATCCGCGTCCGCGAAACTGTAATATGTTTGCTGTTTTGCGACTTTGAAATAATCGAAAATGCCGCCGATAAGGAAAGCTGCAAAAAGTTGGGCTAAAAAGGCCATGAAAATGAACGAACTATTTTAAGTAAAATACAAAATACCTATTCCTACAAAGAGTCAAAGTGTACGTAAGAAAGCGAAAAATTGTAGGTAGGTAGGTACCTACCTGCAATTTTACTTTCCCGAAAAGGAAAGTATTGTGATCGCGCTAAATAAAAATTCGAGATGATGTCGGAAATATACATTTTGAGACCCCCTAAGACGATTGTGACCATTTTCAGACCAGTCTCTTTTTGTGTGTATGTATGTGTATATATATATATGTGTGTATGTGTGTATGTATGTGTGTATTCTTCCACGATAGCGCCCAGTCGCTTAATCCGATTGAGCTGAAATTTGGTATATAAGCTCCTGTTAACCGTCGGTGAAACCTACGGTTGGGGTACCTGCCATACAAATATGGGGTACCTGGATTACAAATTGTCCCCGTTTTTTTTAATTTCTTTCGCAATATAGTTGGGGTCAGTGTGAATAGTCCAGTTGCATATTATTTTTAAATTTCTGCCGCCAATCGAAAGTTTGGGGTGACACAACCGATTTTTTTTGCTTAGTAGGTGTTTCTCGCGTTCCCTTTTCTATACCTATCCAGTTATCTGCCAATAGATAATTATTATAACCTACAACACCTAGTTACCTACACCTACTAATGGATTATGTAAATCATTTGTAAGTAGGTACTTTATTTAATCTACTCATTTTTTTAGGACGTCAAGAAAAATACAAATTGAAGAAACAATGTGTGTGGATTGTAGTGTCACTACGTGATAAACAATTTGCATCTTTATGCTACTATTCAGTCATATATCAAATTTATCAAAGATAACTTTACACTTGCAATATTCCGCCAAATCAACCACGTCCTTAGGACCATTGTGGCATACTGTCACCGAAAATTATAAGTGTCAACGAAACAAACGATAGCACCAAATTAGTTCAGTTAGTGTAGAAAACAGTGTAATCTACCTATTTCAAGTCAACCTAATATTTATTATTTATTGGTAATATCATTAAAGTTATAATTTAATGTTCATACTTTGTTTATAATATACTAGCTGCGCCCCGCGGTTTCACCCGCGTGGTGATGGAAAATTGTGATAATGATGATAGAAAACTATATATCTTTATAAATTATAGCCTATGTGTTATTCTGTGTAAGCTATATTATTGTAAAGTTTCATCAAAATCCATTATGTAGTTTTTGCGTGAAAGAGTAACAAACATCCATACATACATTCTTACAAACTTTCGCGTTTATAATAGTAGTAGGATTGTTTCAGCTCAACATTTCATCAACTTCGGAAAAATGGTCCAAGTATTGAAGGTAGACGAATTATAAACATTAATGATTTTTTTTCATTGAATCCGATTCTCCAGCCGATTTATATGTAAATCATTCCGCTGTAGCTGGAATGGTTGCTCTTGGCGGTGGACACTGGCAACTTCAAGAACTTTCCGCCGTTTTAGACCTTCCTCTGATGACGTCTAAAATATACCAAAAGTGCCATGCAATCGAAAGTGCCATGCAAAAGAGATTGAAAAAAATTCGATTTACTCGATAAATCTGGCTGCGATAAAAGAAAGACAGATGGCGAGTGCTGAAGGAAGGGTAGACAAAAATGAGATTCCCATAATTGATGTGATTGTAGATGGCTGTTGGAGTAAGATAAATTACAAAAAAAATATTCCGCTTTGTCTGGGGCAGCAACCATAATTGGTAAAAGGACTGGCGAAGTGCTATTTTTAGGCGTACGAAACAAATACTGCTGTATCTGTGCAAGAGCAGAAAAAAGAAAGATCGAGCGCAAAACACACGTGTGCTATAAAATTTATAACGGTCCGTCTACTGTCATGGAATCCGATATTCTAGAGGGTTTTAAATGCTCAATTGAAATGCATGGCCTCATATACGGCAGAATGGTTTCTGATAGCGATTCTAACACATACGCCAAAATATTGAAAGTCACCCGTATGACCACCTCACGGTAGAAAAAACTGAGTGCAGAAACCATGTACTTAGAAACTTATGCAATAAATTAGTCCAGCTACAAACGGACACAAAATATCTATTGCGATTCAGAAAGCATTTGACACAGAAAAAATCATGATCCTAAGAAAAACAATTCGCAAGATCATAAATCAAATCAAATCAAATCGCATTTATTGTCTTCAAAAAACTTTACATAGTTGTTTAGACATTTTATATAGCCGCTTAATGTTAAAATAACTTTAAAATGTATACTAAATATTTATAAGACTGATTCTGAATCAGATAGAAGGTGCAATATTGAGCCATTCTATAATGATCTTCTGTTGACCCATTTGCACGCTTTTGGCGATCATAGTCGGTGCAAAGCAAGTTTTTGTACTGAGATGAATAAATCAGATATGATATCGGAAGCAGACGACATTTTTTTTTAAAAGTACTCTCTGGGGTAGAATTTGTTTCCTTATGTCAAATGTTGCTTCATATGCTCCAAGTTTAATTCATGATGTAGACAGTAACTTAGTAGAACGGTTTAACAGTATAGTGGCGAAGCTTGTTGGTGGTAAAAGAACAAATTTGAACCTCAAAGGTTCCTACCAGACAAGGTACCAAGCCGCTTTGGTTTCATTTAACTCGCACAAATTGATGTCTTCTCTTTACAAAAATGTCATAGGTCGTAGTCCCACAGGCAAAATAAAACATTTGGAAAAGCAGCGATTGCAAACGATGGTCAGTATGAGAAAAATCAGTCGAAAGAAAAACAGATTACTATTTTCAAAAGGAAATGAAGCAAATTATGCTAAAAAGTGTGAAAAACCAGACATGCTGCAAGAAATATTGCGGGTAATAAAACCATGCGGTTGTTTATAAATAAAGAAGTAGATACCCTTCCTCGGAGCTTCTCCCGACGGTGTTGTAGGCGACAACTTGATCGTCGAAATCAAATGTCCTGTCACTGCATTTCAGGAAGCCATCAAAAGCGGAAAGTTTTATAAAATCATTTTATAAAATAAGCAAAAATGGAATCTTACATTTTTTTATGTTTTCAGTTTCTTTATTCTATCATATCTTCTAAACGCTTCCACCGATTTAGTAGTGTGTGGTATTGTCATTCCGAGTGTCATGTGGTACTGTCCAAATATCAAGAAGGCAGTGTCTAAATGTCCAAACGTCCAAATTTAAATTTAAGTAAATTGGGTACATTCCGGAAATATACATCTATCTATATGGATAAATACACAAACCACAAATTTTTCATAAAAAAACTGTAATGAAAATAATTATAAATACAATAGTTCATTTTCTGTAACGGCAGTCGTGTTTTTTAGTAAGTCACTTATATTATTTTTATTTCTACATGAAAGTATCCTCATAAAAACAAATTGTTTCAAACGGGCTGATTTAAATTGTTTTAAAGTTTTGAATATTTCAGTCATAAAATTGCGCTGCAACGACAATACGTTTCTTAACTACTCTCTAAATATTTGTAACTTCTCAGAAGTCCACCAAGTGCCTAATAATATACCTGATTGTGGATCATCATTAACGCAGGTAAAAATATATATATATATATATATATATATAATATTATCCCTTTGCATCATACATATTATCGCTTCGCAATCATCGTATGAATTTCATACAGTATTTCGGCAACAGTCGAGTGATGTTTTAAGCGCGGGCGGGGGAAACGGAAAGCAATAGGCCACGCCTCATCGTCCAAGGTCATTGGCGTTCATACGCGCCTTAAGGGACGTTTATTAATAGTCATAGGCTGTATGATAAGTACCAGCGTTAGGAAAAGAGGCGGATATATAAACAAGTGCCATGACATGTCGCCGAATCAGTTATGGCCGAATCTCTTCGTCCTCCCGACTGATACGGGCTCGAGATCGCTTGCGCGGTCCTCTATCTTATCTACGCGGCGATTCAGTTCGAATCATCGCGGACCGAGGCATCCTTTGCCCCGACTGTTTACATGGGATCGGGTAGCCGATCGGTCGTTTCAAGAGCGGCTGGCATTAGGTCAACAGCCAGCAGCCTCTATAGAAAACCAAGCCGTTTCTAGACTTCACTTGTTATCAGCAAAGTATGCACAGTTCATTGGCTGACGCCACACGCCATTGGCTCGGTGCAATTAGCCATTTCTACCTATTATATCTAGGGTTGGCCCAATGCAAGGGTCAATAGTAGTCAGCTCCCATCCGGAAGCCTCCAATTAAAAGTTTCAGCCCTCGTAGGACTCTGTGCCCTAGGGTCAGTATCCCCTGGAAGTAGTTTTTCGGGAATCGTTCAGCGCCCCTGGGCGGTTTGCGCATAGTGCAGCGTCAGCCAATCGACTGTGCATCCCGGGGGTATCTAGAAATTACTTTGTTTCCTAAGCAGCGGGGGTGGATGTTGACTGTCATCTTCC
The DNA here is from genome assembly GCA_944548615.1 of Micropterix aruncella. Classification (NCBI taxonomy): domain Eukaryota; kingdom Metazoa; phylum Arthropoda; class Insecta; order Lepidoptera; family Micropterigidae; genus Micropterix; species Micropterix aruncella. The sequence continues at coordinate 20,116,115 of OX155951.1, read as the reverse complement.
ACTCTTGAAATGACCATTTGGCTACCTGATCCTGAGGTCAGAGCCGGGAAAAAGTTGCCATTGGTCCGCAATAGGTTCAGACTAGATCACCGCTGAACATACGTCAGGTAGAGGACCGCGCAAGGGACCTCGAACCCGTAACCAGTAGGGAGGGCGAAGGTATCCTGATTCGAGACGGAGACATTCTGCCAAAAGTGGTGGTCATGAGTCGAGGTGGCCCGTTGTCTTTTTCTTGCCAGTGCCACGCCGTAAGGCGTTAGGTTTTGACGGGCATGTTTGCTTTCTTGTATGGTAGGTTTGTAGCCATACTTGCGTCTTCTACGTTCACCTCACGGGAGGCAGATCGATCATTATCTTTAAAACTTCTTGGGGCGACAGGTTCGCCCGTTCTAGAACACCCCCAACTAGGGCGCAATCCGTCCAGGCGCGCCCAAACAGCGTCTTCTTTGGGAACTGACCCACAGGGCATAGAGTCCTACCCAGGTTCGAACTTCTACTTGGAGGCTACCGGAGTTGGGCCGATCCAAGCACGAAGAGGGCCCAACTGCACAGGCCCCGTTAACACCCAAGCAGCGCAGACAGCTGCGGAGCGCAGACAGCTGAAAAATAGAATCATTATACTAATAGGATCCAAAATATTCTCTATTATTTGAGCGACATCTGAAAAGTTTAAGTTGTTTCGGCGGCAAAGTTACACGAGTACATTTCATCAGCGAGACAGCCTTTCAATAAAACATCTCCAATTCTTATTCGCGCGCCCGTTAAAAGGGACCATTAAAAGCGACGAGGCCCTATCGCTGCAGATTCATATGAATTGTTCATAAAAAGCACTCACAAAAATGAAGTATTCGACCGTAAAAATGATTCTCTCCCTGAGTAATTCTCAAGTAGCTCATATTTTGTATTTGGCGGCGCGCCACTTTTACTTCTTTTTTGCGACTTTTTTACGACTGAAGCGAGTTTTACGGCTCCGTAATTAATACCGGCGTAAAAGTGGGCGAAGGACGCGCGCGGCGCCAGCGACTCGGGTCCTTCGCGGGCTTCGCGCCCCCCCCCCCCCCCCCCACCTACAACAATGTCCATTTTTATAACCGCTAGTGCGACGGTTAAAGAAATCACCGTAATTATAAAGAACTATTTCGTGGCTTACAAATTAAACTAAAGTTACTGTAACAGAATTTTATTTTACGAATCGCTGATTTGGTTGAAGTCAACGGAATTTAATAAGCTACATCAAACCAGCAGCGTGCTCGATTGCTTTCTTCGTGAACTAATATCGGGAATAGTTTATGCGAACGAAACAGAACAGTGCGTTAGAGCTAAATATAAAATGAGCGATTGTATCTATATCCCGCATGAAAACCACCTTTTGAACATTAGACCATGTGAATTAGTTTGAAAACATTTCGTTCGGTCTTAGATTACAAATCGTTAGTGATAGAAAAGTGACAATCATTCATTTCTTATTTCGCTCTATCGTATTGGCCTGTCTCGCTCGCATGAAATAATTCCGATTTTAATTCACCAAGAAACGCAATCGAGCTCAGTGTGTTATTCATTGCAGAAGTCTATATCGCCATAACAAAGCCTCTGCGTGCAATAAATCTCAAGAAAGCGATTTTGGTTTAAGTATGCTAAAATATGTAAAAAAATAATAACTAACTGAAACACTGACTCAATAAAATAAACACAAAAAAATCCTAGTCTGCAATACTACTTGAAGGCACCAGTGCGATAAAAATTAAATATTGTAGTGTGCCTTTATGGATAATTCCATTTGGCCTTTAATCGTGGAATTTGCTAGTTAGCAAAATACCTACCTATATATTGTATAAGATTATATATAAGATTATAGATTAACAGGTACTCAACCAAATATTCAATACAACATTGATAAAGTACATGACGGATTAACTTAGATTTTCTCAATAAAACCGTCAATCTCAATTTATCAAAAATAATTGTAAATATGATATTTTTACCAGTGGAAAACAAATTCAATCAAATGTAAACAAATTAATATTTGTTATTCCCTTATTTAAAGCCCACACTAATCTAAAATTTATCTCAGAAAACACATTTTCGAAATATCCCAATTTTGCATCGGCATGGCGAAATGCGTGAATGTGAAATTACGTACATATTATTTGCAAATGATGTTGCCCTTGTATTAAGAGGGAGAAGTTAAAAGACTGTTATTGACGTTAAAACGTGTGTTAGTTCTGTTTCATACAAAATCAGTTTGGCAGCAAAGAAATTTATGAAACCATAGCTCTGTGAATATTTTTTTTTTTTTCTGGAAACATACAGCGCATACAATTGACATACGTGTGCATAAACATAATGTAGAAAAAAAAGAAAAACATTACGCCGATAATCGTTTCCTACGAAAGTAACAGATTTTCGCATATAAAAGTCTAATTTACGTGTAAGATTCTAGCGAATAAGGTTATTGCAGCGATAAACGCAATCTCTCCGTACGGCAGGCAAAAGAGAGATACGGAAATATAGGTGTACGTATATTTTACTGGTTGTCTAACGTACCCATGAAGCTAGGATGCCGATCAAGGTTTTTTTTGAAAGACTTTGTTTTTTTTTATTATTTATTTTTATTTTAAATCACAAGATTTACTGAAATAAAATAAATATGAAATGTTGTAAGATTAAGTTTATAAAACAAACACAAAAATTAATAGTATAAAATTTATTACAATGTATGACAATAATAATATGACAATAAGAGTATTATTTTAAAATAAAACTTGTTAAGATTTCCAATTTATTTCTTCCAATTTGAAGCATGTTCTGTATTTTAAAATTTAAATTAAATTGACTTAAAATTTTTGTTGAATTTTAGAAATTCCTTAAGTTGGTTATCTTTACGTTTGTTATAAATTGTGGGCCCTATAAAGCCAAAGTGCCTTCGAGCAAAAGAAGTTCCAGTTTGGCAAAAGTTTGGCAAGAGTTTAGGCAAAAGAAGTATAATATATATTTAATATTTATTTATTTGATAATATTATTTATTATAATATAATTAATTGTTAAAATTTATTATTATTTATTTCAATAAGTATTTATTTACGAGTATTATTAGCTTTTCAGTTATTAAAATTTTAACTTTATTTATTTTTCTCTTAATATTCTATAACGTAATTTGTAATTTGTAACATCATTGTTATATGAAATATAGTCGTTATGATCCCAATAATGCATTATATCATTAGTTCAAGATATAAACAAATTTAAAACTACCTCAGTGCAGACGTATTGTGTAGTATAGATAGATTAGGTCTTGTGCTTAAATATTTTGTTTCTTTGTTTGTTTCTACTCTTTATTGTGAATATTTCACAATTGGTGGGTTTATTGTCATATGACAATTTCTTACAACTAACCCTATTTAGTTACCAGTTAAATTTAAGAAATAAGGAAATTGAATTTAAAAATTTGATTATAATTCCATTGCGAACTTGCTTCGCAATGGAATTATAATTTTTGATTGGATTTAGTCTTCATTTACTTTTTCGGTTCCATTCGGTTTTATCTCATTTTTAAAACTACTTTATTTGAATTTAATTTGGATTGTATTAGGTTAATTAATTTTGTAATTCATGAAAATACACTTTTTGTAAATCATGAAAATTAATTATAAATCACGATATTCTTACCTTATAATGATGTCGCACACCTGTTGTCTCACTTCACTTAATGCACCTGAAATAAAAAGAAATAGAGAAATAATTTATTATATAATAATAATTAACTAAAAGATTCAGGATTCGCAAGCGTCTCTCTGCCTATGGCGTTTAATTGTGTTAACCTAATGTTCTGGTAGCAGTCTCTCGGATCTAAAATTAACATTAAATTGAAATCAATTATTTCTCCTAATGAGCATACTGAATGAGGGCCTAATTTATACGTCAAAACATCTAGAGGTTTCTTGTTCTACGAAATTTGAAATATACCTAATATCCACCATCAATTTCTACTACTACTTCATTGGAAACCAACACCTAGCAATACCCCTAAAACATTAAACAGTCTACAGATCAATAAAGTCCAGATAAAAAGGATTAAAATCCGACCCTGGCTTTACAAATCGCACAGTGGAACTGTAAAACCCCAGGCAGAATATGTGAAATGGTAAGACGCGCCTTCGTAAGCACCCCAGTTATGTACGATCCGTAAATCCCCTGCTTCTTGTGGTTCGAGCATTGTTCCGAGTAGCAAGATAATGCTCCTTTGTAGGGGAGTGTTTACGGTTACGTTTTTACGTTTTCGGCTCAGCGTAGCGCGTAAAGAGCGACATGCATCGTTGGCTCTATTCCACAGTGGAATCCGTTCGAGTGGTTCTCTGTTTGCGCATTGTCTTTTCTTGCCACGGTATGTAAAGCGTCGACGTTTTCTATAGTTTTTTTTTGAAGGATGCCTTGGAAATTGTTTTATACATAACATAGCAGACTAATATTTAAGTTCGAATGAAACCTATAACCATAATAAAAAGTAGAAACAAATATACAACTCATAAGTGGAATGAAACATGCTTCAAATATTCAAAAATTAGTTAGAATAAAACAACAATTTAACTTTTTTTTGTGAAGGATGCCTTGGAAATTGTTTTATACATAACATAGCAGACTAATATATAACATAGCAGACTATATATGCCCATTCGAATGAAACCTATAACCATAATAATCAAGATTCAACATGAGGATCCTATGTTGAAAAAAATTCAATTTATCTTATATTTGTAGATATACTTATTTAAGACTTTTTTAAATATTATACTATAGAATACATGTTGTAATATTTTAATTAATTGCACTGTAAGAAAAAGAAAATTTACACAATAAAACTCGTAAAAAACTTGACTAAAGTCACAAAATTTAATATGAAAACTCTTCATTAGAAAATGGTAATGAATGAAAACAATGAATGCGTCACACTTTAAAGTAGCTCATTCTAAGTGACTCCCAATAATTGTTGTAAAATAACATATAACGCGAGGTATCATCAGTGATGATTTAAACTATATAGTATTTGAATTTGAAAAGCTCCATTTTGAAATGTTTCATTAAAAATACCCTAGAGGTAGATACTTTATGATATATTTAGGAGTACCATTTTGGTAGGCATAATCTGCGAATACATTCGATTTATTTAGGATTATCATCTAATATACTAGGATTATCATCTATATACATCAATACATTTCGAAAAGATTGCCAGTGCCCGAAAGGAGCGTCAGGCCACAGGTAGATAATTAAAATTGTATCATATTCGTATTGTATCTGTAGCCCTATGTCTGTCTGTCACTTGCACGACACGCAGTATGATAGGTTCCAGCCGACGTTTTACTTTACCAGCCCACCAACCGACGAGGAGGTAAAGTATTATGGACGCTCAAATTTTTTTTCGAGATGAAGACGGATAAATACATTTTGACACCCCCCGAGACGATTAGGACTACCAGATTGAAGTCTGTCTGTGTGTGTGTGTGTGTATTCCTCTACGATAACTCCCAAACGCTTCATTCGATTCAGCTGAAATTCGGCATGCAGGCACCATTTGTTCATGGCAAAAGTTGGAAAGATTATAGTTGAAATCGGTCCACCAGAGCGCACGCTAGTCATATTTTAATCTCTAAATATTGACTTAAAGACTTGAAATTCGGTATACAGATGCCTTGTTGGACTAAAATCAAGTTGTGAAGTGTTGATTACAATATCTCGTATACAACCGACAAAAATAATATTTAAAGATCGCCATATTTAGAAAAATACTACAAATATACTACGAATTGGTTCCCCGGAGGGAGGGGGGGGGGTCGGCGAGAGGGGAGGGCTTGTCTACTCACCGGAAAAGTCTTGGGGTGACATTACCGATATTTTTATCAGTGTGGCTATAAACATTTAAACGGTGGACACGACACTATCAACATGAAAAAATACGTATTCCATTTGATATGTGTGAGGGCACCCAGGTTGAAGGTGAAGGTGTGTTAGTAATGGGAACGAGAGGCCTAGATTGCCCCTCGCCTTGCGCTCGCCCGCTTCTGCGTTCAGGATCGTTCCTAATTGGCAATTTGTACCCGGATTAAACTGATACTTTCGCTCCGAGCACTAATTAAAAGATATGGGAGTTGAACGCGCCATTTTTTAAGCAACTTATTACGTTATTCGATCTCATTACATTTATTATGGATCGCTGCCTGCGTAGCAAGAAAATTTAATAAGGAATACGAGAATAGAAACTGCGACTATTTATAGGCGAGTGAAAACCGACTTAAACGAGAACAGCCATTTATCTCAAATTGTAATATTAACTACAGAAATAACGACCGAGCTCTAATCAGAGTTCATAAATGCTATAACACTCACGGCAAATAAATAATTACCTACTCGTGTATTTAGACTCTTTGAAAGTCCTATATACCCGCTTATTTAGTAATGTACAAATTCATTAAAGATATTATGTACATATTTAGTTGTCTATAATTAACTAATCATAATGAAATAATTATCTGAAAAAAATAAACAAACATTTATAACATAATGGCAAATCTTACAAATTGGGCTTTGTTTTCGAGTTACCATTTTCCGTTCGAGAGCCATATTTATAAGGCCATTTTTAAACTAAAACTTGAAATCTGATCATGAATCTTTTATATCAGTTTGATTAATATTTAAAAGGTACAATATATTTTGTTATAGTAAAAAAAACTGTTTTTGATATATTGAATGCAAATGTTTCTACCGCTGTAGAAATGGCTCTAATTTTGACCGAAACAAAAAAAACTTATATATTAATTTTTACATTTTAAGGATAAATAAGAAAAAAAGTAACTAAAATTTATAATTTTTATATTTTTTCAAGGATTTAAAGAAATGTAATGGATTTTCGCCCCAAAGCAAGTAAAAAAATAGGCCAAAAGTAGTAAAAAAAAATATATAAAATCATTTTATTTGATTTTTATAACATTTATAACATAATGGCAAATCTTACAAATAAGGTACTGGTCCGTGTCACTAGTTTCCGTTGGGATAACATTAACGGATTTGCATTTCAATTATTTCGAGCCAATGCAATTACAAGACACACATATACATAGATGTTACACACAAACACATATATGTAAACACTTCACAATAGGGTTGGTTGTAAGAGATTGTCGTATGAACATAAACCGATCCATTGTGAAATTCCGCAATAAAAAGTAGAAACAAACATACAAATCATAAGTAGAATGAAACATGTTTCAAATATTCAAAAATTAGTTAGAATAAAACAACAATTTTACAATTTTTTATCAGAGGTAATATTATCAACGAAGTCAATAGGAAAATAGTCAGTAGGTAATAGACTAATAACACAAAACGTATTATTAATCCAATGCTTATTCACGAATATTTAGTAATAGTACTGAAATGAAAATAAATAATCAAACATTACAGTTACAATCAGTCACTTTATAAAAGAGAACTTCGGCTAGATTAGATTTTTTTAATTTTACCTCCTGCAATTCTTTTATGGTAGGGCGAAACAGACTGTACATTTTGAGGTTAAAATATTGATATGAAAGCTGGTATTAACTAAACCTTATTTTTGGTATAAAAATATTGTTTTAGGGTACTGTAATGGCTATAGTGGCTTGAGTAATGTTCACAACTAGTCACATTGTGTACCCCTTTCTAAGCCATATACGGTTCTGATTGCTATTGACAAAGAAATAGGGCATACCACTAAATAAAGACGTGAAATTTAAGAATTTTACGTAATTTATCATGGAAATCGAATTGTGATGCAACGATTCACCTAGCTAAGCATAAGGGTTTCACTTACTTTACTTACGATATCTCTAGCTCTAGGGGTGGGTTTTTGAATCGACAGAGAAAATGGATATATGAGATAACGTCTCTCTATTGCTTTTTATTCGAAATTCGAACTGGAAAGCGGAAGTGACAGAGATATGATGTAATATAGCCGTTATAACTGGGTACCTGGTTGGAATGGTCGAACAGTTTCTAATAACAAATAATTCGGTCTAACTTGTAGTTCAGTTGGTCGTTCGCCGGCATCGTATTCATCGGCAGTACTAGCACGGAGCTACGGCGAATTGACGAGCGGTTTCCGCCATGCCATTGTTCCATGAAAGGCATAGATGAGACTGTTATTTAAAGTCAAATTATGTTTATTTGAAACTGTGGTTTTGACATCACAACAAGGATTGCGCAAATAACAATTATGTTTATACTAAATCATGATACATAACTAGTTGATCATACAGTGTTTATATTGTTATGGTAGTGGTAATAGCTAATTAAAGAATATAACCGGATAAATATTTAACCAATTCAATCGAAGGCAGCAATGATCACAATGAAGAAATCAGCCGCGAAATCGTAAACCCAAAGGTTTAAAAGCGTTTTTTAACAAAATAATGGATTTCTTGACAATGGTTTTAAAAGAGAGCTAAACAATCTGGTTGATACACGGTATCATATCGTCGCTTTACAATTATAATATGATAACTCGAAAATTGGCATTTTTTGAGATAAGTATGCCAGAAGATGTAAAAATATCAACTCGCAATTTCCCCGCCCTTAGGAGTTAACAGTGGTTGGTAAGTCAGCTCCAGCTATAATACTAAAAACCGATATGTAGACTAATCTAGCTAAAACTTCACAACACTGTCTGCTATCGTAGTGCATAAACTCGATATCTCCACTGATCTAGTTTTTAATTAATATTTAGGTCCACTTTTTAGTTTCCACAAATCAAAAATTGTGGAAAATTGTGGACTTCAAAAAACATTAAAACGCGTTTATCTCAGAACTGCTAAATTCAAGTTATTGAGTTATAATTGTAAGGCGACGACATACTTTCCCAAATTTTATCTCGATGAAGTGAAATACGTCGCTATTCTAGATATTGGTTATTTAATAAGTGAATGCATAATCTCTGAAACATGCTATATGCCGTGCACTCAAATGTCGGGAAATTGAAAAAAAGTAATGTAACAAAAAAACTATGGAAAGCAGTTACTTTATATTTTCTAAGTGCAATCTGCTAGAAAAACTAATTTTTCAAGTTAGCACTGAAAAATACATCAGAAAGTGCCTGCTTATTTGCAGGTTTAGTTTTTAAAAACCTGGATATGATTTCTGTCAGTAATCATAGCTGGATGTACATTGTAATAGCAATTAATATTCGGATTTAAAATAAAATATAATATATTTTAAACATTAAACCTTATATTCTAACACTACAATAAACGAAAATTGTCCTATTATAAATCTATTCATCAACTGAATTACATTCGGTAAACGGCATTATTAATTTTTTTTGCAGAAAGAAATTTTATACTTTTCCGGAACAAACTCGACGCATTTCTTCAAAACGTTGTTTTCTTTATTAATGCATATTGGTACTCAGATTTAATTAATAGGCAGGCGAAACTCTGGAATGTCCCAAATCGCAAGTAAAAATGTATTTGAACTAAACTATTATTATGTTCCTGGTATTGGCCTGGTAAGTGTGTACGGCCCCTGTCTATATAGGAAGACTGAGCGGAGACTTCAGAGACTGCAAAATGCCTGCGCAAGATTTTGCTTTAGGATTCCTCCACGTCATCATGTGTCACCATTCCTTGCGAAAGCTTCCATGTTGAATATGAGTAAAAGAAGGCAGCTCCATCTTGCGACCCTTGTACTCAAGGTAGTACGCAATAAACAGCCGCGATATCTTTACTCGATTATGACGTGGTCCCGTAACCGGCATGTCCATTCAACACGGGCACGTGAACAACTTGCTATAATACCCAAGCACAAAACTACACATTTCCAGTGCAGCTTTTCGTATTATTCTGCGGTTGTATGGAATCGGTTGGGAATGGCTTTGCGATCGAAATCAATTGCAGTATTTAAGGACCACTTTAAAAGTTTATTATTAAAGGAAGATATTTAGATGTCATAATTTGATTTTATTTTAAAATAACTATTGCTAATTGGATTATTACTATTGTCTTCGTTTATTTATTAATTTGTAACCTGATTATTTAATGTTAAATATTTTGATTTTGATTATTTTTTATTTATTATATGTAGATTATTAAATTTATGTAATTACGTTATTTTCTTTTAATATCATTTGATGTTAAATATCTTGATTTTGATTATTTCGATTTGTGTATTTATTTGATTATGATTATTTGGATTTTTTGTTTTAAGATTTATTTGATTTGGTTATTTTATTTTAAAAATCATATACCTATGTATCAATAATTAATAGGTGTGTCCTGAAAACCAGGATAAGAGATATCCTGAGGATACCCCTAATTTGCAGCGTTTGTAGCTTTATTTCATAGTCTTTGTCTATTTATAGTTTTAATTTTTAATCTGTGTGTTCTTGTTTTTTTTTGTATATGTTTTCTATAACAGCTGCAAATAAATAAATAAATAAATAAATAAATAAGTGGTACTTCGCTCTCAACCCACAGAATCAAACAATGATGGAACTGCGAGGTGGTGAAACCGATCTTATTCTCTCTGGGTGTGTCTCTGTATATTATCTCCATAGATATACACGTTTTTCCTTAATACTTTGGTCACCAGTTATTATAAACAATAATATCTTTTGTAGAAATGCACTGTAACGAAAAAAAAAACAGAGCGGATTCTGGAGGTCATTATAACTTCAACCAACAGACAAACAGTATAGAGTTTCTCTACTTTGCACAAGACTCGCTTGATTATACCAAAAGCTCCATGATATACGAGGAATGAATTACCACGCATGGAGAAAATCGACCGATTTTTTCAAACGTTTGATTCCAAAAATTCATGAATGAATGATTTTTATTTTTCCTTCCGCAATTGTCCCGGAAAAGCTCGAGAATTTTAATTTTCTCGTTGACATATTGCATAATAAACGTACATACCTCGTCTGTATATATATTTATATATATATATATATATATATATATATATATATATATATATATATATATATATATATATATATATATATATATATATATATATATATATATATATATATATATATATATATATATATATATATATATATATAAATATATATATATATATATATATATATATATATATATATATATATATATTGTTAGGGCCTAGTTTTATTGTATACAAACTTTAATTTAAATCATTTAAATAACTAAATCAAGTAACTTTGTCCATCGCGCAATAGACGCGATACATCGAACAGATACGTCTTACCGTATATAGGCGACAAGTCGCGCACGTCCCTAGTTAATTTAAATCAGTAAGGTAGAATATTTTTACATAGAAGAAGAGAAATCTTCCTTTTTCTTTTTGGCTGGTGACCACCGAACGAGACGGTCGATAAGGTCCGGCCCGCCCCGCAGTGGCGGGGGGGGGGGCCCGGCTACCGCCAAATCACCATTCATTTTTCTGATATCAGTCGCCACGAGCGGCACAGTATTAAATTAAATTTGTGGATTGAAACTACAACTAAACTCAGTTCAGCATCCGGGCAGGACCTCATCGGATTCCGAACCTTTCTACAGGCAAGTCTTCTATCTGTAACCATTAGCTTCCTCTCGTAAAATCACATTTCAAAAATAATAAATTTAAATTAATAAGATTGCTTTTAAGCCGAGTCCCCTATAAATTACCGTTGCCATATCTTCGTTGGCGAATAGATTAGAGTCATATAAAATCCAAATTTAGTAATTTGAGTACGTCGAAATAGAGGTAGGTAGTGCGTAGGGTCAATCATAATTCCCGGTGTCTAAGCATCGCATTCCGTCCTCTCGCCTCAATTAATTTCTGTAGTATCATCTAAGGATTGATTCCGAAATAATAGCTTAAAATTTAAATCGTATACGGGGAGCAGGTGGTAAAAATCTAGAAGCAACCTCCCAATAACTCCCGCGGGTAGCAGTTTATTCCACCTGTATTCCAGAACCCGAAGACCCAAAGTACCTGTCCAAAATCCCACTTCGCCGAATTTAGCCCTGAAAATTGAAAGGCTGTAACGTTCAATTTCCACGAATTTAATCTTAGAATATTGTTAATTTATACTTCTCAGAGTCGCCATATGCTATGGCCTAGCTTTCATTTATTGTAGTTAAATAAAATATATTATTCTGTCAAAATAAACCTTTCATTTTGGTTAATTAATCGTTATTGAGCGAATTGAAGAGATCGAGACGGTACCTAAGAATACCGCCGAGTCAGAGCGAGCTACAGTCTCGTAGGTACCCGACTAACACTGGACAGGGTAATGTTTCAGGGCAAGGAATAAATAAAAGAATAATATTATAAAGGAACTTTAAAAATATATATTTTAATTTTATCATTTAGCGGAGAAACGAACCGCAGTATATTAATAATTATTGCAGCATCTGCTGTTTTAAAGCGTACCTAATTCAAAATAGTATTTCTAGAATTTAAATATAATTTATCAAATAAATCATTCCCATTAACTTCATTAGACAATTCAGCCATTAATTTACGGTAAGGCCGCGAGCGATCAGCGAGCGCTCCAAGCGGCGCGATCAGCGCGCGCCGGCGCAGTACCTCGTCAGTACACCGATAGAGGGCGCGGTGAATAAATGATAAATTCTTCGCTCTCGCCGCCATCGCGCAAATTGATATCGCTTCTTCTTCTTCTTCCTTTAGTTCTCTCACAAGTTATATCGAAACTCACTTTATAATAAAGCATAATTAGGATATTTGACCGTCCATTCACTTTGAGTGATCTCGACATTTGGACGACGTCAACACGGGATTTTGACCACCCCTGAAGCACGACTGAGCTGCCGCGGTATCCTTGACGTCGCTCCACTCCCATGCTCAAAGGTAACTTCCCAGGCGGAGGGAGGCCCTTTGCATTTGTTTATGTGGTCTAACTTCGATTTCTCGCATGTGCAGCTGGCGCCTCTACAAATAAATAAACTTTTTATCGTTGCACAAGCAGCCGTAAAGACAACCTCGATCATAATTTTATTTAGACACATAACAATATATATATATATATATATATTTATATATATATATATATATATATATATATATATATATATATATATATATATATATATATATATATATATATATATATATATATATATATATATATATATATATATATATATATATATATATATATATATATATATATATATATATATATATATATATATATATATATATATATATATATATATATATATATATATATATATATATATATATATATATATATATATATATATATATATATATATATATATATATATATTTATTTATTTATTTTTTTATTTTATTTATTTATCCCTAGTATTACATGATTAAATTTCCTATAGTATATTTTACATCATTTAGTCGTACGTACAAAATGTGAACCCTGGAAATTTACTAAAGGTGCGGCTTCGGCGGGATTTTATCACCTCACTAGGCAGAGCCTGTATTGAGGTGATAATTAGTACTGTGTTCATCTGCCGGGTGTATAGGTATTTTATTTAATCTTGGGAAATCCTACAAGTGTATATTGTATAACTATTATAGTATATAGGTATATATATTAAACAAAAATATTTATTAAATTAAATGAGATATAATATATATGGGAGATATATGAATACAGTTATGAGGCTAATGAGATAATAATAACAATAATAAGTAATATAAATCTATATATATATATATATATATATATATATATATATATATATATATATATATATATATATATATATATATATATATATATATATATATATATATATATATATATATATATATATATATATATATATATATATATATATATATATATATATATATATATATATATATATATATATATATATATATATATATATATATATATATATATATATATATATATATATATATATATATATATATTTATATATATATATATATATATATATATATATATATATATATATATATATATATATAGTTATATTTGATAAGGTTTCTAAAGAAATCCGTTTATAGGATGATGTTTTATTTAAAATAAAATTAGTAAAAGCTACTTAAAAAGTAGCGAAGGAAATCCCAGCTCGTATTGGGAAATTAATTCGTAATTATTATTTCGTTATGTCACTTTCATTTAGAAAACGGCTTTGCCGAAGTGATCAATAGTTTATTTTTTTATTTTTTCGCTTAATTCGTCTCAATTGAAGGCATTTTGTGTTGCATAAGGATAACCCCTATTTATGAGATATATGGATGAATAGTGATCGTTAGTCGACTGCAAAAGGACCTTTAAACTTACATTGCACCGTCAAAAGTCGTGCACATCCGTAAGTATATCTCATTCAAACATAAGCATTTCCCAATACAAGCTGGGATTTCCCTTGCTACTTTTTAAGTAGCTTTTACTAATTTTATTTTAAACAAAAACATCATCCTATAAACGGATTTCTTTACAAACCTTATCAAATATAACAATATTATACTATTTCCTACAATGTTTCTTTACATTTTTTTAATATTATACAATTTTATATAGGTTTACCCTATTTTGATAACATTATAAAATCTTTATTATAAACTCCTCTGCCAGAAATTAAGATTGAAGTTTCTTCTTTAATTACATTGAGCATATGGAGGTTTTTTATTTTTATTTCGATTTAATGGCTCGTTGATAACAATTGTATTATATTTTAAATGTTGGTAGCATTCGAAATTTGAATTATTTCGTAATGTCACTTTCATTTATAAAACGGCTTTGCCGAAGTGATCAATAGTTTATTTTTTTATTTTTTCGCTTAATTCGTCTCATTTGAAGGCATTTTGTGTTGCATAAGGATAAGCCCTATTTATGAGATATATGGATGAATAGTGATCGTTAGTCGACTGCAAAAGGACCTTTAAACTTACATTGCACCGTCGAGAGTCGTGCACATCCGTAAGTATATCTCATTCAAACATAAGCATTTCCCAATACAAACTGGGATTTCCTTCGCTACTTATTAAGTAGCTTTTACTAATTTTATTTTAAATAAAAACATCATCCTATAAACGGATTTCTTTACAAACCTTTATATATATATATATATATATATATATATATATATATATATATATATATATATATATATATATATATATATATATATATATATATATATATATATATATATATATATATATATATATATATATATATATATATATATATATATATATATATATATATGTATATGTATATGTATATATATATATATATATATATATATATATATATATATATATATATATATATATATATATATATATATATATATATATATATATATATATATATATATATATATATATATATATATATATATATATATATATATATATATATATATATATATATATATATATATATATATATATATATATATATATATATATATATATATATATATATATATATATATATATGTATATGTATATATATATATATATATATATATATATATATATATATATATATATATATATATATATATATATATATATAATATATAATGTTAATTAATTAACATGCGGGTTATAACGCATTATAACGATGCGGGTAAACTAATCCATCCAATCAAATACTGTAGATGAATACTAAACATGAAGTAAGTCTCATCCAGATATTTCAATTAATTACATTTTCATTCAAATTTACGTGTAAGTCACAAAACTCAAATACTACAAAAAATACGGAAAATATTAATAAGCTTGCTTTATATCAAATTGCTTTGTTAGTATTTAGAAATTCTGTAGATTGTCATTATATAAAACACATATAGTATATAAAAAAGTTCATAAAAACACTTTTTTTTCCTTTTTTAAAGAACTACAATAAGGATATCCAACATTCCTCAGCAGTTACATATATAAAGGATGAATTTTAATTAACCGCATTCTTGAAGTAGGTGAATCAGTACGAGCTAATAAGCAACTTTTAATAAAACATTTGTAGAAAAATATTTTTTTTGGTAAATTTGAACAACTTTACCTGTGAATAAAGTTTGAGAAGCAATAATTGCTCTGTGACATCTAGCAATAGGTAATATATCGCGAATAAACAATATTGTATCTACCGCTAATGGTTCAGCGCACCCTGCGCTTTTATACTAATTTTAAAAAATATAAAATTTTCAAATTTTACAAAAAAACATTTCCAAAAAAACATTACACATTTCTAAACAATACATAGGATATACAACTGGCATTCGTTCTAAAGGGAATAATCAAATAAAGACGGGTGTATCAAAATGCATATATTAATATAGAGAATTTTCCGCTTTGTGCAAAATTTCTCCGTAGACATCGACAGTATTCAACTTCGCGTAGCCCGAAGCGTCGCCTCATCTCGAAATTTTGGAGCATAAGCGGAGACGAAGATTCTTGTCGCGCTTGACAAATGGCACGTCGCTCGCGTCGCTTTTCAAATATTTCTCATACTTCAGCGGTCTTCATCCGTCATCCGTTTCCCCGGCTGTCGCGATTAAGTCTTTTGTTTTACGTGCCCCAGACCCTTAAAATGCCCCAGCAAAAAATACACCTAAATGGATTTGCGCGACACGGCACGTTTTTAATATCGGAATACGTGGAAAAGGGAATGTCGAACATAAAGATTTTTTCCAGAAACCCGATTGTGTTGCTTTCTCCAGTGATACTTCCGCCGATTGGGAGCTAATGCAGTTTAGACACGATAACCTATGTATTCAGAGTCGGCCATACTCACGGGTCCATACACATCCGGCCTCTTCCACGTAGAAGTGCGAGTTTCCCCTAGGAGTCAACCTTCGGGCGCTCCTGGACAGTTTGCTCACCGTGTGGTGAGCAGCCAATCGATTATGCATTTTGACCGATAGCCGGGGGAGTCTGAAAACAGTATGTCTCCTATAAACGGGGGTAGTTGTTTACCTTACGGCAAATACTCTTGAAACCACCAATCGGCTACCCAAATCCGGGTAAAAGCCGGATGGATAAAGGACGTCGTGGTCCGCGATAGATTCGTGTAACATAATTTCCTTTTTTCAGTACGTTTGTAAAAGGAATTATATGGATAGTTTTCTGGGTTTTCTATAGTATTTACATGTCCAGAAAGTCATATTTTAAAAAATTGCGGATTTCCTTAAAAATCTCCATTGACAGCTGTCAATCAAATGTCAATAACATTAGTGGTGCCATAATCGAAATAACATAAATAAAAAATAAAGAAATCATAATAAATTTCAAGTATTAAATAAATTATAATTAAAGAACTGCAAAAAAATAAACTTTTATTATGACTTTTTGCATAAAGTCTACAATTCAATCAATTGATTGAATCAATCAATTGAATTAATAGCATAGATTAAACAACCATTTTGCTAGGTTGGCAATGCTGGTATAACTGACTTCCTGCCGGTTCCAAGATGGCAAAAGTCACAGATGTGGTATTGGTTCGAAGAGGAAGAACGGAAACCGTTTAAAAAAGGGTCACGGCCCTCTTTTTTGTACAGAACGATAATAACCATATATGTAGTGTAATTTACCGTTAATCACAGTTTTCTGGGGAATTTCTGTATAGCTCTAAATTCATGTAAAACATGTAGCTACAAACATCGCGAAAAAAAGCCGCCTCGCGGATGTGTCGACTTGTCGATGTGCCGATGTGCCATTTCAACGTCTACGATTTTACGGTTCTTTTTTAAGTAAAACCACATTTGCCGCATGAGTTTTTAATTTAAATGTCAGGCCAGAATCTATATCTTCCTGTAGGAATCAAACAGATTTAAGACGAACCTTCTGAAAGTACCCATTCCGTGGGTTTTTTGTAATCTTGTGACTTAAAGTCCTGAAATTACATTTTTTTGTCAACGGTAATTTTGGATAATATATTGCATTTCTGACTAAGTTTTATTTGGGGAAACCTGCCTCTAGGCTAGACTTGTAGAAATAAGTGTTTGAATACCCAATCCTGAGGTTTTTTTTTCACTTTTTGTGATGTAAATTTTATTTAGGTTGTTTCATTTGAAAAAAAAATCCAAATTTTGTTTTTCACGTTTTCTCTCAAAAAACATGGTGGTGCCCAAACTAGCTTTTTTGTTTCGTTTATAAATTCCCGTTCTAAAATCTGGCGCCCAACGTGGGGCCCGAACCCACGACCCTGAGATTAAGAGTATTATATCTACCGACTGAGGTAGACACCGTATCACTGCTACGTAAGGGAGAGGACCACGCAAGCGACCTAGAACCTGTAACCAGTCCGGAGACTGAAAGTAAGGGCGCGAGTGTCGATCCGCTGTTTAATTCCCCTGGTTCTCTCTCTGGTTCTGTGGTGTAACTAGACGGTGGACTGTTTAGTCCTAAGTCTTCTGCGCTGACCTCACGAGAGATAGAACGCTCTAATATCGTTTAAATTTCCTGAGGTGACGGGTTCGCCCGTTATAGTTGGAAACTCTAGTTGATACTTTCGCCTTTCCATATTTACTCAGCACTGTTTGCTGGAAAGAACAGCCCTTATTAATCTGCGTGAGGAAGCCCGGGCCAGACCGGCAGACCCTACCTATAATGGTAACTCCGATTAATATTTGTTTAAGTGGACAGTTTCCCGAGCCCTATGGAGTTTCTGGCATTTTTATTTAAAACTTCGTTTACTCTGACCTAACATATTCTAAAATTTTGTATAAAATTAAGCAAACTGACGAAGAGTGTCTTCAAGATCAATGATAACATATTCGCAATCAAAAATATAGTTGTTAAATTAACAACGTGAAAGGACAATTCAAAATTTAGTCAAGGTACCTATAAGAGTTTTTGCAAAAATAATTAATTGGTTGTAACAGAAAGTCCTTTTTTTTCGCGCTTGGGTCACGAATTATAAAAAAAGGGCTAGTTTTCAGGGTTTTCTATAACCTTTTCATGTCCCGAAACGTTGTGTATTGTTGATTTTCCGAAATTATCAAAATTTTCCTTGGCAGCTGTCAGATGTCCATAACATTAGTGTTGCCATTATTGAAAAACCTAATAAAAAAAAATCATAACTAAATTTAAATAAATTTCAAGTATTAAATTATAATTCTAACTAAAAAAAACACCACCTAAAACTTTACTTTTATTAGAATTTTTGGGAATAAATCTACCTTTTATGCCATCATAGAGTAGAGACATTCGTGTTTTTGGTAATGGTGAGTTGGCAAGACGAGTTCCTGCCGGTATTCACTTCCGGTTTCGAAGATGGCGGGGTCAGGGCTGGTGCTCTGGCTTTGCCGCGGAAGAACAAAAGTTTTTTTTAGAGAGAGAGAAAAACCAAAAGGGAATCACCCACTTTGAGTGCAGAATTAAAATATGTAGTGCAAATTACCATTAAACACATGTGAGTTTCGTTTCTTCTAATTTTTGTTGGAATGCTTTCGCGATCGCCATGATTCAGATCGATTTTTTTTCATTTTGGTTCCAGTTTTTACTTGAGCACGCCGGTATAGGCCTCAAAAATATTGAGATTTCTCCTTATCTATTTCGGATAGAGCCGCTTGCCACTTTATTTGTCGACCTGTCATCACAGACCACATTTTCATCGTTTAGTTTTTTCGGGTTTTAAAAAAAAACAACATTTTTCTTATACCTGGATTGTTAAATTTTAAATGCCTTGTGAGGAGTCTCGGGCCAGAACGCGTATTTTCTATGTAACCACCATAATCCACCGTGAGATAACCTAAAAATTATATTTTTTGGTAATTCATTTCTTTTTGTTAATTATATATGTAATTCTGCACTGAATTTTTATTTGTTTTATTTGCGGAAAACCTACCTCTAGGTTAGATTATTAGAAAAGTGTTAAATACCCTCCCCCTGAGATTTTGTTCAGCTTTTATTCAATTTTTTTTTTGAATTTTTTTTACTTGTTTCTTTGATTTTTTTTTTAATTTAGTTTTCCACGTTTTCCTTTAAAAACGGAGTGGCGCCATTTCTAAAGTTGTCTTTCTTATATTTCCGTCAAACACTGCAAAATCCTCGAGACGCAGATTCCCCAGTTTTAAGACTATATTGTCTCTATAAATCGCTAGAAAATCTATACCTTACGACATTTTGGCCCAATAATTTAAGCCTTCCTAATATTTCATAGAAACAAAATACCTAGTTTAACAATAAGTGCATTGAACTCTAGAGGACATCATACTTTTTGATCTCCATGAATTATTTTTTAATGAACGCTATTCAAATCCCTTTAATCCGTGATTTTAAACGTTGATTTATTTTACTGCAAAATAAAATAGCCTTTTTTGACATAACGACTATTATAATCATGAAGCGGCTCTTCATTAATTTGCCTATTTTTTTTTTTGGAATTTTGGAATGCATATTTTTTGTGTAAACCAAGTTTTAAGATGAAATTACAGGAGCCCCATTGTGTCCCAGAAGCTGTACCCGCAATGGTATGTCTCCTTTTAAATTATGGAGTTATAAATGACCTGTAAAATATGTCATTTGCTGTCTTTTGGATTTGGCTAAATCACTAGTGTTAGCAGTTTATTTCGTCATAATTATGTAGTAAAAGTTAACTGAAATTTAAATTCAAATTTATCTATTCTAAAATCTAAAACGTTACATATATTTGAGATACAAAGCCATCATAACTAGGTCTCGCCTGTACTAAGGTAGGCTTAATATATGTATATGCATTGTGGTTTGCTTAATTCCCGGTATCATTTGTTTTTGTACATAGTATGTAATAAATAAAAGCAATATTTAATTATAGAGATATGTATACGTGTACTGTATACACGTAATAATATGTATACACAAGATATGTATGCATGTATTATTTTTTTTTAATACATACATATATATTTATTCTTTATGTATATGAAATAATACTTGTTTATTGTTTATACTGTTTATTGTGAAAATGTCACAATGGGCGGGTTTATTCTCATATGACAATCTCTTACAACCAACCCTACTGTGACGTGTTATATGTATGTGTGCGTGTAGCATGGCTGTAAGTGTGTGTCTTGTTTATGCATTCGATCGACAGAATTGAAAATGCAATTCCGTTAATTTGATCCCAACGGAAAATGGTGACCCAGTCGGGAATCGAACCCGGCTGAACTTACAGTGTAAGATCAGGCGACCTAACCACTATGCCACCGGGCCGTGTGAATACTATTTAGGTTGAAAATTTCGTGCGTTATTTTAGTGTCTTCGTTTCTTACTCAATAAATAAGTAGGTCCTTGAGACTTTAAACTGAGTTTGACTTTGCAATTTATCGGTTTTATTTCTTTAAATAATGCATTATAGTTTTTCATAAATTCGTCACTGTGTCGCAGTTAAAACTCTGCAACAGGAAGTTTGTCCATAATTTTGTCTTTCTATTCCGCGGTTCGATTCAAGTTGCTGCAGTATTATGCTCATAGCAATAAGTCGAGTAGATATAAATCTGCTCGCTTCTGAAATAAAGTGAATCCGAGGTACAAAAAAGAGGGAAACCGTGCTCTGAAATACGTTTCCATTCCGGCGTCAGAGGGGGGATGGGGATTCGATCGGAAATCTGGACTGCGTGCCCGTCGCCCTCATGCCTGGTTGAATATCCCGTTACGTTTAGCGGTGCAGTTGGCAATTTCAAATTTATGTCTTTATCGGCGCCTCCGCGGGTAATGTAGCTGAAGGCGAGATACTAAATATTACATTTTACGGAGAGGAGAGCTGAATATGTTGCCTTCGTGGCTCTGCAATCCACCAGTTCGCTTCAATTGATAAGCTGAGCGGAACACGTGCCGCCAATCCTTTCCGACTTCGTCTTCTTTTAGTATTTTCGTGGTTCTTCGTTAATTTTTATTTTATTTTATTTTATTCTTGAACCAAACAGAACTACATACTAGTGTAATGCAATAAAAACGCATTTAAAAGTAACAAAAATCCATTAATGTGATTCCGAATATTAAGTAAATAAAATGAACGCAATATGATATTTTATATTGTTTTCGCTTGAGAATAGAGGGAGTCGGGATGGGAAGTGAGGTGAAAGGAAGAGACAAAATAGATTTAAAAAATATTATGTATGTATATAATTATATTTAACTTTAGGTACGATATATAGGTATAATAATAAATATACTTAAGATAAATTATGTCCATGAACCAAATTAAATGAAATAAGTAAATTAATATGTACAATTGTTTTGCGATTATCTATCTAGACTCTAGATTTTTTAAATTGAATCCTTGTAAGAGGGTTTTGATGAGTGTAATATGTCCACACTTAAAAAGTCTGTGTTACATCTATGACACGCTCTGTATAGACATGCATTTTGAGATGCGTTGGTTTTCACTACAGGGAGAGGAAATAGTCGATGCGATCGAACAGGGCGAGGAGGAACATAAAATTTAATGCGCTCCAAAATCGCGTTCGCATTGTTATGCATCGTTAATGCTGTTCTTAGAGCGTGATAACATTTACTGCATTCAAAACTGCGATTAATATATCTAATCCAGTATTTATACACCTTTTTTAGATCGCAACCCCTCTTTTGGTAAAAAATAAAAATAATAGACAAAATTTTAACAAAAACAAAAACCGACTCCAAAAATGTTTATAAGTACAGCAGCCATGTCATGATGTAACTTATAACGGGCTATCATAATTGAATGCGTATACAAAATTTCGTGTCGATGCTATGGTAGCCAACCCTGGGTGCCCCAGTCCTGACTTGGTGAAACTTAGAACAGGCTGTCGTAATTGAATGTATATACAAAAAATCGTGTCTGTGCTGTTGACCGTCAAGGAGTCCCCTCGTCGGGAGCCAACCCTGGGTGCAGCAGCCATGTCATGGTGAAACTTAGAACGGACTATCATAATTGAATGCGTATACAAAATTTCTCGTCTTTGCTGTTGACCGTTGAGGAGTCTCCTCTCTTCGGGAGCCAACCCTGGGTGTAGACTCAAGTCATGCTTACCTTAAAAAATGCATTGTCATCGGAACTGAACCAACATGTAAATTTTCAACTTTATGTGATAATATTTGAGGAGTTCCCTATATTTCTCATGGATCCCATCATCAGAACAGGATTTTGATTTTAAAAAATGGGATCAATCTGGAAGTATCATTACAAATTTTAAAAAAATCCAAATCGGTTCATAAAAGACGGAGTTCTGAGGTAACAGACATTAAAAAAAATACAACCGAATTGATAACTCTCGGTCGGTTAAAAATGAGCGTGTCAGCTCCGACGCGCGACTCTCTCAGAATGCAATCTGCTGATATCTGTCTCATTTAAACATTCGACAAATGTATGGTAATTATGGGTAGGCTCGGAGCCTGGCAAAGTTCATCGAAGTTATGGTCTGTTAGGTATTGTTGCACTCTTTTCAATTTTCGAACATTACTGACATTAAACGTAACGCTTTTTGTTAACGTTTTAACGTTAGATTTTACTATTCATCCAATTCTCATACCGGGGCTTTAAATGATATCGATTCTTAAGGAGTAAACTCCAAAATAAATAAAACCCTTACGCGACCCCCTTAAATTATCCCTAAATACTTGCAAATAAAATAATTGAAAAATGAGTATGAATAGGTTTATTTAACTGTTTATTGTTACTAATATAGGTTTATACAAAATGAACCATTAAATCAGCGTGGGAGTAATGTTTAAATTCTGTTTTTCACTTCCCAAGCTGAAATATTTTCATATTTTTAAAACCAATATCAAAACACATATTAATTATATTTATCTTCCGAAGCTGTACAAGTTTGCATATTTATAAATAAATATTTTGCAATATTTACGAGAGGAACTTGTAGGATTGTCTAGTTGCTCTCGGCGTCTGGTTCTGATCTGATCGGAGGGAGCTAATGGGTCCAGTGTATTTAGGCCGTTATGACCCATGAGTTAGGGTCGGCCGAACTCACAGGTCAACACCCATCCAGCAGCCTCCAAGCAAAAGTACGAGCCCAGGTAGGACTCTGTGCCTGCGGGCCGGTTTTCAATGGGAATCGTGCTTTGGGCGCTCTTTGACGGTTTGCGCAACGTGCGGTGTCAACCAATCGACTGTGCATTCCAGCAGATAACCGGGACGGTCTGGAAACGGCTTTGTTTCCTATAGAGCAAGGGTGATTGTTAACCTTATGGCCACCGCTCTTGAAACGACCAATCGGCTACCCGATTGGTCAGCCGGGCAAAGGATGCACTGGTCGGCGATAGATTCGGCAGATGCCGAATCACCGCTAATATTAGGTTAGAGGACTGCGCAAGCGACCTCGAACCTGTACCCAGTCGGGAGGCCGGAGAAATATGGCCGCAACTGTAGTCAGGCGCGAGACGGCCCGCTGGATGATTCTCAGTATCTCGTGTAAGTCGTTGGCCGTGGCGTAGCTAGTTAGTGTTGTTTCGTCCCTAAGTCTTCTACGCTCACCTCACGGGAGACAGAACGATCACAATCGTTAAATCTTCCTGATGGTTGGTTCGTTGTAGTCGACTACTCCAAATGATCTGATCGGAAAGGATTTGGGTGTGATTGGGTTGAAGATGACAAAATTAGATAATGAAAACCATATTATCATGTCATGTCGAGTTCATGAAGCGCGCTACAAGCTTCTTCACTAATCACTACACAGTACCGAATCATTGAAGAGCCCCATACAACACACATACATATATGCATATGTATGTTGAGAGTTACATATATTATCGTAGCATAGTCTCGCAGAATTCATCAACCCCGGGATAAAAGTCAGGTGTAATTTTGCTTAAAGTTTATCGTCGTAAAAGTAGCGTACTCGAGATTGCCGAACTGATTAGACGATACGTAGGAAGCACCTCGCAGAATATGCTGACGAGGCGTGCTCTCTTGTAACAGATCCGCGTGTGGTAACATACGGGGGCTATGCCACCCTACTACCCCTACGACGGAATCTACAGTAGGGCGGGATAGACCGATAAAGCCTTTTGTTGACGCGGGCCGCGGTTAAGCCCTTTATGGGGACTTTTTTCCTCCCTCTGCCTTACCGTCGCACAGTGAGTCATTCTCTAAAACAGTGGTGCGTCAACTAGCTATCTTAGTAGACAATAGTCGGTTGTGAAATTTACAAGCTTAATTGCCTCTCATAACTTATTACTCATTTATTATTTATTATTGTGATTTATTTATTATTATATATGATTCAATCTTAATTAAGTACATCCATTATTATAAAAAGTTTTTTACGTTAATTAGGCTAATTGTTACATAAGTTGTATTACTTATTTTAATTATTTACTCTGACCCGCCTAGATACGGGACAGTTTAGTCCTAGTTAGGTGATCACTGTGCATTAGCTGCATTTCGGTGTTCATTTTTTTCTAGTTACTTATAAAATTGATAACAATGGGGTAAATGTACAAAAAATAAATGAATAAAGTATTAAACCTTAAAAAAAACTGCGACCAGTGCTAATCTATTTATTTATTCACAGGCCTAGAAAAAATAGTTAGTGCCTAGGATTTTATAACTGATTTCAGCTATATTTAAGGTGCTGAAACTAAATAAGACATGAATACACTGAGAAAAATATAACGATATAATAATACACGGTAATACGCATGTTTCGATAAGAATTACGTATATAACTCAGACTGTGGTCCATACGTATGAATTAAAATGGTTAGTATGCCGTGTCGTAATGTTAAAACATAATTTTATTTCATTAAGTGGCGACCTTGCGATCTCGCTTCTAACATGACAGCATGTAGTAGTATACATACGATTATAGTCTGACACATGAATCATGTTGAAACTACAGTATACTATTATTAGAAATACGATAAACAGCCTTCGGGTTTGATTGATATTTCTTCGTCCGTTAGGTACGTAGGCCATGGTAATGGTTACTTCACTATAACAATGCTTTCTAGCCAGTATAATATTTTCTATAAAAGTGCATATGTATATTAACATTAGAAATACATTGTGACTATATATATTTATATTAACTATAATTTTTCATTTTATTATTACATACCTTATCGTACTATTTATATTAATTTATTATTTGCTCACGTGTATATATGTAAATATCTATGTATGTTGTATATCATCATATATCTTAAATACATCTACATAACCCATAATGTGGCTTCCCTATCCCTTTCCCCTTACCTGCATTTTTTTCATAGCTCATTGCGCTGTAACAAAATATTTAGTTTAATTGTGAAAACTTTTAATTGGCCTTAGATTTGTATAATATGTGTTAGCATTAAGTATAAAACGCTGTAAGTTTCCCGAAAAATAAAAATAAAATAAAATAAAAATTTCCGTAATAAACGTAAGGAAAATGTTAATACATATAATCGAGTAATGGAGTTTCAACAAAATTCCTTGTAATTCAACAAAATTACTATTGAAACACCGTTATTCTGTATGAAACCGTAATAACAAAATGGCAATGTAAGAATCAATCCAATATTTTTCTCGGTGTATTTCTCTATCAGCTCCAAATTATCGCTTAGGAAGAGTTCTTCCTCGCTGGTGAAATTTCTGGCGGCAGGCGGACATCAGTGCTCGAGAGGCAGGTTGGCGCCAAGGGTCTTACCCGACAATAACATATTTTGAAGGCAGGCCATCTCTCCGCAACCAAAAAAAAGAGAGAAGATGGTGAGGACACGAGGTCACAGGACCATTAACAATTCAACTAGAGTTCGGGTTAGTTTGTGAGTTCTCGCCGTGCAATATAGATCGAAGTTGGCCTAGAATTATATTTATGTTTAGGAGAGATTTGTTATAAAACTAACCTAACACGTGCTGTGTTGTTGGACAGAAATAAAATTACTTCAAGTAGGAAAAGTTGTTTAAATCATCCTGCTGTGTATTGCCTGCATATGCGGAGAATACGCGTTCAAAGAAACAGAAAACTATTATTAAATGACACTACTGAGACGTTCTATATAGGATATCCAGATACCACTATGGATAGGTATTAGGATGTTGATTTTTTATCATTCCCATCAACTATATTACAACGGAAAAATTCAAAGGCGTCTATATAAATCTAGTGTATCCCTATGGACCATTTTTTATAACCCCAAAACAAATCGAGGATGATAAAAAAATCCCAGTAAGAAAAATGCGGAGTGTTTATATTTTTAACAAATAGAGATATTTTTATTATTATTAGTGTACGCGTATTTTCATTATCACTGTACGCGTAAATTTAGTGAGCGGAATTCATTCGCAGACGCAATGCCGATTAGGACAAAGCGATGAAATTCATTTATACCAAGAGCTTATACCTAAAAATAGATAGGAAAAGCGAGACAAAGCTTAGGAAGCTTATGGTGGATTATATGTATTATATAAAAAAACTTACATAACATAAATATAAATAAATCATGCCATAAACAACGGCGCATTTTCTGATGACACCATTATTACAGACTATCAGATATACCTATCATTATATCAAGAGAATCCGTCTGTTATTAAGACTTAACTCTGTTATTAAGACTTAAAATAACGTAAAATATGTAGAAACTTACAAAGGTTAAAATAAAAAAATACCTAATACTCTGTATACCTCTAAATATCAAACACAAAAACATTACCGAATTCAACGCCTATTGCAATGCGCTGATGCGGAAGAGATGATTGGAAGCGATCTATATAACGAACCGAAATATCTTTATTTTACATCTTAACGCGCTTATAAATAGATCGTATCAAAGTAGAAATCAATATATTGAGAAAGCGAGAATTTAGACGGTATGGCGAAAGACATCACTGCGGAAAACACGGCAAAAAGAGCGAGTCTGGAAACCTGGCAGCGGACGACAGCATCGATTTCATTAGGTAACCCGCTCCAGACTTCGCGAAATTCACCGCCAACGAAACACGGCACGACAAGATGGCTAGAGGTGAGTGAGACGAATATGCGGGATTCGCGGAGGTACGATAGACTAAGAGGCTGCGACAAAAAAGCGCAAGAGTTTTGTAATAGCTGATACTTTTAGATCAGACAGTATTTTGGCCATAGAATACTGGGGTAGAGTCAGCAGGCCAGACTCCGGGACACTTGGCGCTGGCGTACTAGAAAAGGTTTAAATATAAATAGTACTATTAAAGTGTATTGGAAAAGCTGAAAATTCATCAGTAGACAGTGGATGCGATACAAAACTCGAAACAAATGGTCAGACTGCTTAAAAATAGAATGCGTGGCGTCAGCATTACTCCATACATGTCACAAAAATGAAGTCTATTATATTGGGCGGCACATTAGACCGATGCGTATTAGTTACCGACAAATACGTACCAGCGAAAATACGCTGGTAGGTATTTGTCCATATGTCCATATGTCCATGGAATAATGCTGACGCCATGCGTTATATTTTTTTTGGCATTCTGGCCGATTGTTTCGAGTTATGTATTGCATCCACTGTCTACCGATGAACTAACAGCTTTTCCAAAACACTTTAGGGTACTAATTAAAATTACACCTTTCCTAGTACGCCTGTGCCAGGTATCCCGAAGTCTGGCCTCCTGACTACCCCGGCATTCTATGGTCAAAATACTGTCCGATCTGAAAGTATCAGCTTTTGAAAAACGTTTGCACTTTTTTGTCGCTGGCTCCCCAACTACTAGGACGACTGGAGGTACGCGCCAGTGAGCGGGGCGCGCGCTGGCAGCGGCAATACGAGCAGAACGGGCCAATGAAATTCGGGAACTGCGAGAGACACGGCACGCTACGGCAATAGCTAGACGGGGATCTACGTGTGAAAACGCGCGCTCTACCTATGTTAAGTGAGATAAAGCCGCATAATAAAAGTCAATATTAAATTGTCGTGGCGCGCAGCGCCAAGAGCGATACGACTCATTTTGAATGCTCGTGGCGTGAATACCTATTATATTAATAATTATATTAAAGTTGGCTAGTCTTATACGAATTGTATTACAGGTATTTAAACAATAAAAGTATAAGTATACTAAATATATCTTAGTTTTCAAATTGGTGCACGACCTCCCTAAAGGACAACATCGACGAAAAACCACGACACTGAAACTTATAATGATCAGTTGTATTTTTTCAATTATTGTAAACATACTATACAGTATTAAATACACACACTAAGAAGTGCACTTTAATTATACAGCATCACGGGGTCGCGTAAACATTCTATCGACTTTTTGCCATCTTTTCTCATTAAAAAACTATCCTCTTTGTCAGGATATTTCAAGATTATTATTTTCATCGTAAAATACTGTATAAATCGATATTTTGTAGTAAATTGCTGTCTATTAAAAAACTTTCATTTTCAATCCAGAACACTAAACTAGTGAGTTTTCAAAAATATTTATTTGGTTCGGCCTACAAGCAAAGATCCATTTTGTAAATAAAAGGCCTTCCATTGCAGGTGAAATTACCACCTCAAACAGGATTTTGTTGCCGTTACATTGGTCACAAGTCGTTGGTTCTACAAATATTTTGTTATTAACAAATAAGCCAACGTTAACGGTTTTTAAAAAAAATGCTTTTATTCTATTTCGGAGCGCGTTAAGGTTTATCCGTAGGAATCGATTTTTTTCCTGAAATGTTAGTTTTTAAAACTTTTGTCTTAAATTTGATTTTTTGGGATATCGATGTGATAGATGATATGTTTAGTTCACGTCCGTTTTCAGCAGCACGACGCATGTTGGCGCATGCCCCGCAAACGTCCGAGCGGTACTGGGAATACACGGAGGCTCGATCGCGCCACGCCGAAAAGAATAAAAATAATACCGAAAATATGTATAATGGGCACTATACTCACCCGCAAGTGGCGTTAAGGGCGCAAGTGGCATTAATCAGACCGAAACATACGGGTCCCAGGATAGAAATTTTGGCGATAACGAAAACGTAAACACGGTCTCGCCTTAATATCATCTAAACTCAGAGACACTAGTACGGTGTATGTTTTTTTTTAAATGTCATCCGCAACCCGCACAAGATCCAAGTGGAAATACAGATATCGCATATTAAGAGGAGTATCCGGGACACATACTGGTATTTCAGTCTGGTGCCGAGCGAGCGAGACGGTTTCGGAGCATTGCAATATTGAGGCGGCGAGCGCGGTTCGCCGCGCGGTGGATATATATATATATATATATATATATATATATATATATATATATATATATATATATATATATATATATATATATATATATATATATATATATATATATATATATATATATATATATATATATATATATATATATATATATATATATATATATATATATATATATCTGCCGATATATCTGCCGACGTGGTTTCCAAGCGGATGGAAATAGCATTAAGATAAATCGATGTGATGCAGCACCATTGGCGTGCAGCAGAAAAACGCTTCCAGGCGGTGGTCTGCTGTGTTTAAATTTTAATAGTGGTTGTAGAAAAATAATGAATTGTCTGCGTGTTAAAAGTGTTTTTAGCGACTCTCTTCCGTAGACGTTTCACGTTAGAATAGCTAGCTCCCTTTACTCAGACTGCATACAACACCTTTCAGGTGTTTGTGACTTTATTAATCATTCCTCTCTGTATTTTTAAATGTAAGCATGTTCATTACAAAGACTTCTCTAGGCTTATTAGGAGTCGACAATTCGAAATATCCACAAACGACTCGACGAATGTTTATTCACGTTTATGGAATAAGAATATTGATTTATATAAGAAATTGAAATATCTCAGCTTTTTACAATAAATTTAAATGCCTTTTCGTCTGCAAATATGCCTAGATATTGTTTAAATAAATTATGTATTTAAAAATGTCCGGAGACTACTAAATAAAAACGTTGCAGTAAATTTCTGCGTGTATATACAGAATTCGCATTACTAAGACCTCCTAAGGCGAATAACGGTGTCAGCTACAGTTTACACAGTTTTAGAGTCAATACCATTCGGTGTCGGCTTCAGATTGCGGTAATCAAATATATGATTATGAATCTCTAAATCCTTGTTATTTTATATACAGAGTCAATTTTTCGGTATTTTCTTTTTTTATTACGAATTTATTCAAAAAATAATGTCTGACTCCTTTTTATTCGAAAATGACACTCCTTACATAGACAAAAACATAAGTACAAACGGTAGATATTTGTTACACGAAGTTTTATTAGTAATTAGCTTTTAGATATTTCGGACCATCTTTCCGTGAAAAAATAAAAACATGCATTATCTGACCTTAGCGCAAAGTTGATAACATGCAAAGTTGATAGCATAATAAAAAATTAAAATAAAATATTATTAAAATAAAATTTATAACTTTAATTCCCCTTCACTTCCTCCTATCCTATTCCTAGGCGACTGTATATTTTTACGATATTTAAGTGGAAACTTTTAACTGGCATTGTAGTCTATAAATAAAATTCAGATATTTCTCCTCTAATAGCTGTAAGTTTCCTTAATAATAATAAAATAAAATAAAATAAAAAAATGTATTATGCCTGGAAAACTATAGATTGAAAATATTGACAGCGGTATAGGTCCTTAAACCAGCATTTGTGAGGCCCGATATAGTCAACCTACTTTGTTAATTTATTATTATCCCTTATAAATAGGATAAAACGAATTTACCGAGTGAAGTTTGTAGCACCCGACGTTTCGGCGGTTTTACAACTGCCGTTGTCCAGGTATTGAAGTATTGTCAACTGAAGTATTGTCAATCATCATCCGTTTTTCTGCGGATAGGCAGCAAACTGAACCTGTTATTTTGCAGATTATAACGGTGGTGGGGCGGCGGATTAGTCAGTGTTGAGTGCACGGCGGATTTTCAAAATTTGCACGCGTAGAACCCGCCACCCCATTACCATTATATATGCGAAGTAACAGCATTAGTTTGCTGCCTACCGGCAGGAAAACGGATGATAACAGACAGTACTTCAGTCTACCCTGGACAACGGCGGTTGCAATATCGCCGAAATACCACCGTAATTATCTGCAATAGGTTGGCGGGACAGCGAGTGTTGTGTGCACGGGAGATTTTCGAAATTCGCGCTCGCCGAACCCGCCACCCCACCAACGTTATATCTGTAAAGTAGCAGCAGCAGTTCGCAGTTTGACGGCGATTGGCAGTACAATGGCGGTTGTAATGTAATGGCACAATGGCATACAATGGCATACAATGGCAATGGCATACAATTTAATGGATACAATGGCAGTCTACCCTGCACAATGGCGGTTGCAACATCGCCGAAACATCAGGTGCTACAAATCACGCGGTAAATACGTTTTATCATACTTATAATGTCAAACGACCACGATAGTCTTCGATTTCATAATATTATCTCTTTTCGTGGGCCGGCAATTAATTTAAAAAAAAGTTTTAATCCATTAACAGTAATTTCAGTCAAACGTCATATGTTCCTATTTGACTGTGTGGTAATTCGCGCCGTAACAAATGTTTCCTATTCTGAGAGCTCCGTATTATTTCCAAATTAGATATACTGCGCTTGTAAATCCGTTACGTACAACAAAATTGTCGTCACAGCTTCTCGGCCGAAGCGACCGCGACCGTACCTCGCTACTCGTGGCAAGGCGAGACAATGACAAAAACGGGACATATTTTATTGGCGTCTGCTGGGAGCGTCATTCCGCAAATTGCACCACGCACAAGACACACTGTTATTGCATTCATGCGCCGTAAATTCTTACCAGATAACACCGTGGCGCGGCGCCGCAGTCTCTCGCTGTTTTACGTATGCTCTCAGTGGCCTGCAATTTCAACATACATAATAAATAGATACTAAGACAGATGGGTAGAATTTTAATTTGATTATACAATTTCCCAAGATTTCAGCAATTACATATATACACCCGACAGATGAATGTAGTACTAAATATCACCTCAATACAGGCTCTGCCTAGTGAGGTGTTAAAATCTCGTCAAAGCCGCACTCTTTAGTGAAAGGCCAGGGCTTTAAAATCTGTATGCGCGAATGACTTAATCACTGCCATGGAATTCACCGACCGAAGTCGGGCCCATCATAATACTATTATTACACTTCTGGGGTGTGGGCGGTGGATTCCGGACTAACGACCAGCTGTGGTAGGTTTAGGGCAGCTGTCTTGCCATGTGTGACCGTACACCTTACCACCCATTGACTCCCTTTTCATAGCCATAGTATCTGTGATGCGGAAATCGCGGTTTAGGATATTTTTTTTATATTAACGATAAATACAT
Organism: Micropterix aruncella; assembly: GCA_944548615.1. Lineage (NCBI taxonomy): Eukaryota > Metazoa > Arthropoda > Insecta > Lepidoptera > Micropterigidae > Micropterix > Micropterix aruncella. The sequence continues at coordinate 20,082,908 of OX155951.1, read as the reverse complement.
TATAATGATAAAAATTATCGTAGTCATTTATTTTTTTTTATCAAAATAATTTGGCCTTTTGAGACATTCGTTAACTTCTTAGGAAAAGTCGTTTGGAACATTTTCCTATACAAAATGTAAATCCGTGTTTTTCTCATGGTCAGTTGTACGTGGCATGTTCGCGTGTCGGCAAATCATCCGCTTAATTTGTTCTTGCGCCTGATAAAAAAACAAAAAATGTCGTATATCACAAGGTGCATCAATGGAGAGAATTTAACCGAGTGCATCCCATGCTGCACAATATAAAAATAATTTAATTCAATCATATCTTGCTGATACGCGATTTATATACTTAATTGTTGTACATTTATATTTATTTTTGTGTTATTACCTTAATAAAGTAGTAAACTTAATATTTATTTTGTATTCATTGTATTACTTTCATAAAAATTATAAATTTCATAAAATCTTAAAATGTCGTGTTACAGCTAATCTGTAACACGACATTCATTGACTGTTAGGCGGTACGAATTTCGCCGGGTCAGCTAGTCTTACTATTAAATACCTAGTATTAATTACATAAGTATTCATATTATAATTCAAATTTTTCCTCTGCCCTAACATCTACTACACCACTCCCAATAGTATGCACTTAATATAAGTTTATTGACTGAGTGAGTCTTCTATCAATATTTTTTAAACAATATTTTTCTATCAATAATTTTAGTTACTGACGAGCTGCTAGTGTACTTCTACTGCTTTGTGCTTGCATTATTAATGGAATAAATTATTATTTATCCGTCTTCCTATCTCGAGGAGAATTTTTACCCTTTGGGATTCCACGGTCTTCTACTTCAAGCCGGGATAAAACACTCGCCATCCGTTAAATCATTCTTCTGTTTACACGCACTTTTTTACAGTCCATTTTGCACAATATTTATTTCCACACAGCCACTAACCATATACCTCATCCTGTCCTCTCCTTTATCCTTCCCTGGGCGACCTTAGAAAAAGTTATTGACATATATTTGTATAATTTTTATTTAAATTTAACTTTATTACTTCTGTGTGTGTTGTACGGTGACTATTAATAATTAGTTCATCAAATGGTTGACTGTAAGATATCTTTAAAGCGATAAGTCCGCCATTTGTGCATACATTGTGTTTTTTTTTTAAATCAGTGTTATATTCATTAAGTAATGTTTTTATAGCACATATATATTCAAATAAAATCATACCACTATACCTACTACGATTTCAAAATATTTATTTTAAATTACCAATATTCGCGCATGTACTGCCGGCTTATAAACAGAAGCTGCGGAACTCCCCAGCGAGCCAAACAGTTCAATTCGACGGGTTTCCGGTCAATCAGGGCGTTTGTAAAGTTTAATACAAGCTCGCTACCAACTGTAATTGCGTTTTCATGTCTTTAAAGCATTGCAAATCTCGGAGTTTGCGTTGCTCCTTTTTGGTTACATGGGAATTGGCAATTGAGTTGTTAGGAAAATTTACAACTGACGTAAAATTTTGACGTGAAACGGTCTTTAAAAAGACTTTCACATTTGGGCCCGCCAAAGTTACCGATGATAAAAAAGCTTTTGTAATCAGCAAATATTTTGGTATATCTAGTGATCATCGTGCTTAACATAGACAATCGTCAATCGACAATCAAAATAGACAATCATTCGTAAGAGTAATTATCTTTTGTGTTTAAGTGCTTAAGTCATCGAACAGGGAAGTGGTCGGATAGGGATCTTAAAGTGCACTCTGAGCGACCAAAGAATCAGTCATACGGAATCAGTCATACTGTAATATCCCAGTTTATGGTTTCCAATGTTGTTCTAGTTCTAGTAAAGTTTCTTGTAACTTTATCGATCTTGTGTTAAGTGTAGCTATATTGAATCTATTTTTGTTTCTTTGTCTCGTATTTTCAGAATGTTGTTTTTTGGGTACTGTTTCTTTGGACTTCCTTGATGCAAGCTTTTGGGGGTCAGCATCCCGCGGTGACCAGCCGTATTGGGGATCTGTTTGTTTCTTGTTAATGTTATGTCTGTAGTGTTTGTTGTTCTCACGTCTCGCGGTGTCTGGTAATTCCTATCACTGTTGCTGCTGGGTGTGTTTCTCTGACAGCGAATGAGATCTGGCTCTTATATAAGCAAATTCTGAGATCTGTTTTGTGCAACTAGGATGAAGCTATGATACTTCCCCCCCCCCCCCCCTTAGGGACGTGTTGGTGTTTGATTGTTTGCAGGTGACGAAGAGAATCTCTTTTTTCTCTCTTTTTTTTCGTTTTCTGGTTTTCTTCTATGAGTATTATGAGTTAATTATTCTTAATAAAGGCTTCGTTTCATTTTTCTCTTTTTGCTTCAATTATTATTGCAGATTTTTACGTAGTTCTACTGCTTAATTTGAGAAATCTTCCGTGATGTATGTCCTTTCAGGCATTTTTGATTTATTTTTCAATATTTCAACTTTTTTATGATAGGAAGTAAGGGTGATCAAAATAGGTCTAGGTTTTCCATCTTCTGGTTCACGTCCCAATCTGTAATATTTGTTTATTTTATTTTTTCGACATTTACATGCGTCTTTAAAGAGTGTATTTTATTATATTAAATAGTTCCTGGTGGCTATTTTCTGTTTCTTTGACCCCATGTATTATCAAAATATTTTTTCTGTTCGCATCATCCAAGTATTTCATTATATTGTTTAGTGTTTGTACTACCACTTTTAAGCTTTTGTTTTCTTCTAGTATCGGTTGTATTTTATCATCTAAAGCACGCATCAAAGTGTCGGTTACACTCTGTGTAATTTTTGTAGTTTGTTTTTTTTTGTTCCATTTTCATCATTTGGAATAGTTTTAACATATCCTCTGACATACTACTAATATCCATGGTGAAGTATGTAACCAAACAATTTAGTTATATTTTAGTAGTTATTAATCTGGCAATTTAGTTATATTTTAGTAGTTATTGTCTGCCAACGCCGTTTTATGGTCGCAGACGCATCAGCGCGGGCGTACTAGGCGGCGTTTTTGGGTGTAGTAGGTACCGCTTACAATTTGTTCTCTGTTTCAGGAAGTTTAAAACAATATTTCTCATCCAAATGGCCACCAATTTTAACAGTGAACGATGCACAATGAAGCATATTTCTTTAATAAAATGAAGATTTCGTTAGATGTAAAGATATTATAACTTCACTACTTTTCTGTTGTATTCAAAACGAAGGAGCGACAAATTGACGTTTAAATAGCGGGCAGCGTAGCCAATCAACCTGCCCGCTATTTAAACGTCCCTGGCTATACAGAACCAACTTCAATCGTTCAAATATATGCTCCAACTGAAGTCGCCAAGAAAGAAATAAAAGAAGAATTTTTCAACAAACTCAACCAAACTATGTCAAATTTGTGTAAAACAGTTTTTATAATGGGAGATTTTAACAGTCAAATTGGAAAGAGAAAGAAAAATGAGAACATTACACTTGGACCAAACACAACAGGGCAATGGAATGACAACGGTCAAAGACTAATAAATTTTGCATTAGAAAATAACTTACACATCATGAACAGCTACTACAATAGAAAACATAATAGAAAATGGAGATGGGAGTCACCTAATAAGAAGACAAGAAATGAAATAGATTACAATCTCACAAATAAGCCAAGATTATTTTCGAACATAGATGTGGTTAATCAACTTAACTACAACACAGATCACAGCATGCTTCTAGCACAAATGTTTATACTAGAACCAAAAATCCGAGGAAAAACATTCAAAGTAATAAAACACCATTACTCTTGCCAATTGCAGATAATATTCTAGAACCATTAAAAAGTAATTTTAAAACAATATGTAACACCAACACTGTTCAAGAAAGATATAATGCCCTAGAAAAAGAATTAAAGAAAGTCAAAATCAATACTAGAATAAATATTTATACTAAAGAAAAACTAGGCCCAGATGCAAGATGTTTGATTAAGCAGAGAAAATCATTATATAAGGACAGAAAGAGTAGTAAAAATAAGATAGCAAATATAAGTAAAGAAATAAATATGCAAATCAGGAAGTAGCAGGCATAAACATTTCCCTATTTTTCCCTTCCTATTGCGTTCCCTTGCGTTATTATAGGTTTTTTTGTTTATTTTTTTCCTATATTTATTATTTTTTTCTACTGAAGATTTAATTTATTAGTTTATCTTATTTTTAAAGAAAATATTATGTTGTTCCACTAGGTTAAGGTTAGCTGTAAGAGATTGCATTTAGGCAATAAGCTCGCCTTTTCGATTAGGCAAATAAAACGTTTAATTATTATAATTAATAATTATTAAATAAAATTTAACCAATACGGCTACCTTCTCGATGACCCACATTCATAAATCACATAACGAAACTCATTCACACAAGGATATTACCGTCCTCTTGGTACACTTTTCTACCGTAGCGGGCGGGGCATTTGAGAGCCATAATCACAACTTGTTAAAGGAAATGAAGTTCACACGAATTACGCCCTCAGATCTCACATTAGTCCACAATAAACGTCATTTTATGGTCCTTATATTAGGAGTGCGCTAACATTTGAGTGCCTACGCACAATACAGGTCATAAAGAGAGTAATGTGATGTAATCCTAGACCATGGCCTCCGTGATCTCACAGAAGGACGGAGGGGGGAGAGGGGAGGGAAAATGTCACCGTAACAATGCCCGGCTACTAAATCATGAAGCACGAAAGTGCCAGGACCGGCTCTACATCTCTGAGAAATCTTCCACTTAATATGCTATGTGGAAGTAGTTAAACTATGTGGATTATGGATCAGTAGGTAAAATATGTGGATCCTTGAGAAAATAAATAAATCTAGAAAATAAATCTTGAGGTAATCGGGGATTCTGCATACGAAGACCGGCCGATGGCGTCATACAGCAGGTGTATTAAAGTACATCCTTGGACGCGTTTATGACATACTGCGAAGACACACCAAATGGCGTTCGTAAAAATAGCAGGCAATTGGAATGTACACGTTATAAAAAACTACCCTGTGCATTATATGGGGTTATAGCAGTTAGCACTACAGATATGCTATAATGAAATCAGGCAAAAGACTGACATGGTAACGGCTGTATTTGTTTACTTCAAGAAGTCAGAGCTATCTATAATGGTGTAGGGCTGCTGAGATTAAATCATATTCGTGCTGCAAAAAGGGCTATCCTTTAAATATATAGGGCCAGGTTCTAGAGACACTGCAGAAACTTTTCAAGGAATGTAATATCATTTGTATGGTTAGTTTATTTTTGCAAATACAATGCATATCCATTAAATATTAAAGCTGTTTAATAAGGTCAGTGACCGCAGTATTACAAATACAGATATAAAAATAAGCTTTCATTTCCCAAGCTCAGATAAAAAAGGCGTAACTTGTTTCATAGAACAATGCATATTTTTCTGAAACCTAATTCCTCAGGAAACTTGAGAGTTGCCAGTAAACTCATTTAGGCATCGTATTAAAGACCTATTTTTTTTAAAGGCATATTACAAGTTTAACGACTATTTGAGTGCTAAAAACGCCTAAAGTTATATAGTCGCGCTTCTTTTATTTTTCGGATTTATATGATATACATATAATTACACAAAAACTAAAGAATTCTTTTATTACTTGACCTATTTTCAGTTCTATTGGTAAACTATTCTTTCTTTTTTATGACATCTACACAACGACACCATTTAAAGAAATTCTTTTATAACCTTTATAAAAGAATTTTTATAAAGGTTATATTTTACCACAGCGCTAAATTAAATAGGATGGCACAGCGTCAAAAGACGCGATGGAGATGCTAACGCTTCCTCTTACGGCTTCCTATGTCATGTTAAGGAATACTCTAATAGATACGTGAATTTTTAAAACGCCTCAATTTCAAATAACTCATTTAACAAGTCTAATATGCCACAACGTCGGCCGGTCGTCGCATTATTTATCGACTGTAAATTTTGATTTAACTACAATCCGAATAATTTAAAAACTGACGGATACAGATCAGGCTCCAAGATGACTAATGTCTTTCTCCATTCATAAACAATCGCGGTGTATCAATAAAAGGTGTAGAAGGCTCCTTAATCTAGATTTTTACAAATGTGTTCAAGTTTATTAACCTAGGCTAGATAGAACTTCGTAATTTTTAAAATGTCTGAAATTTCTTATATTTTAAGTGATTATTAAAAAGTGAAATGAAAAATATTAAACGATATATAAAAAAGTTGTAGAATCGCTTCTAGCTTTCAAGCTAAAATAGAAAATAATAGTAACAAGTCAGTAAAAAGAACTGTAAACGATTGGATACATCACACGTGGCGCTCAGAAGATGTGTTCACTATTAAAGGGTCTTTCCGAACCCAAGAAAAAATATTTTGTCGATCTGCACATGCAGACATATGTAATAAATCGTTTTAATTTTGTTGGAGGTGTATTGTTCTTTATTTTACTCACTATTTCTCAGTAATATTATGTGGATGTGTTGGTTGCAACTCTTAAAATGACTTAGATCCGGCTCTGAATAAAGTTCGCGTGCGTAAGCTGCCTCGAAACTGAAGCCGATGCCATACGAGGGTCTAGGGCATATAAAGCAACCTTCTTTGACACCCCCCCCCCCTCTCCTTCCTTACTCCGCCACCACTATTTATCTGAGAAGGTGACAATGTTTTTACGAGCGGTACGGCTGCTCTATAAAACACGAAACGCTAGTTGATTTCACTTGGCAAGCTCTTGCCGTTGTCACTCCACCGACTAACTTTGTTACATTATGTTGAGTTGTACAGAAACTTTTTGAATTTGTTTGATTGTATTTTGTTTCGACGAATATTGAGCGAATTTAGGTTATCCTGTACTTTACTCGTCGGCACGACATTTCGAAAATATAGGAACATAGCAGGGAGTTGGTGATCCAATTTTTTAAAACTTAATGGATATCATTCGTTTGGTATATTATGTAAGTGTATGTGGGTGTAAAAACTACCATATGTCGCTGTTTCCATTATTTATTATTAATATTGTGTTTTTATGTGCAAACTTTACTTCTATTTCAAGGCAATCGATTTGATCAAGTAGCCTTGTAAAGTTTCAAAACTGCTTATATTTACTCTTACCTAAAACACTGTGCTTAGGCGACTTTCCATTTAAAAATCCTAGAAACTCAAAATTATGGTTAGTTTGCTCAGTTAGATTATTGTAGTTACATAATTGACGATTAATAAATATCAAAGAATTATTGAATACTATTTTGAAAATTTTATAATAATAATTAAATTTCATTATTTTTATTGATAGCATTAAAAGTGAAATAGGTTCATATAAAATTCAACTAAAGACTTAACAGCTACAAAAAATATTTTTTTGCAAAAGTAAAAATGCATATACAGGTACTAAATGGAATAGCTTAAAATAAAACAAAAACTGAATCATTAATGCAATCATACTAAACAATTCGCTTGAAAAACGGTTTATATAAAGTTGCTAATTTTCATACTCTTTTATTTTCATTTTCATAATTTTCATATAGAAATTTTAAGATAATAAATTTACGCAATTCGTTTATAAAGTTTTATAAATTTATAAAATTTACGTAATTCGTTTTATTTTTAATTATTTTAATGTTTTGGGGCAAATTATTTAAATATTTAAAACCTAGGTATTTGTTACTATTTTTTTAATTTAGCAGTACGTGGATTTGTTTTGTGTACATAGTTTAACCTGTGACGTATAAAATGTGAATGAAAGTAACTATGGGTAAGCTGTTTCTTAATTGTCAAAAAAATCACAAATGACTTTCATTACAAGATGCTATATATTGTTAGGATGCCTAACTCTACAAAAAAAGTACCTACCACTTTCTGTGGAATATTCAGTAGAGCTTTAACCGTTTGTTTCTCGATCGGCAAAATTAACAAATCAACAATATATGACTCTCTTACCCATACGAGTATGCCATGTACCAGATGCGACTTTACCAGGGCATAATAACCTGAAATCACGGCTTTGAAATCTATATTTATATAGACTATTACTTATATTACTATTACTACTACTTACTATACTATAGATTATTACTTGTATAATAGTATTAGATATAGTACAGAAAATTATTAAATGAACACTTTGTTCACATTAATATTTAGATGTTTATTTAACTACTATTGTATCCCATGGTTGGAAAATGTATACTGTGTACTTATCTGTTATATTTTACCCTTTATAAATATAATAATAATAACTTCTTTATTGTGAACTGTAAGTAGATCGTACAAAATGGATAGGTACTCTTTTATGAGCTATAAAGTTGACCTCTAAGTTGACCTATATTTTCACTTCGCAAGTGGAAGGAAAATAAATCTGAAAAATATTACGGTTAAGACATATTAACAAAAATAATAATTAGAACTATAAAACTGCCTTATTGATTGATACAAATTATGGGTAAATATACAAATAATTAATATGTATACAAAATTACATTTTAGTTTAGTATGTACATTAATATTTTATAAAATTATATAGTTATAGAAATGAAACAATGATACGAATGTATTGTATAAAATATTTATAATAAAAAAATATGAGAGCTGGATGATTAAAACATATTTTAAATATTAACGAGGACGTCGACAACTTTTTAATCAACGGGTAGCCTTTCATGCGTCTATACATCAGCGAATATAATTTGAGACGTAATTAAACTTCGTGGTACAAAAAGTTTTTAGCCTTTCCACGGGAGGAGATTGCGTGAACTTTATGGTATCTATTCAATCGTGAATATTAAATTTTACGGAATAAAATCTTCGCCTATTTCTCAACATTTCCAGGTTTAATTCAATAATTGTCAAATATATCGTCTATACAACAGATGTTATCACGACAATCATATCGATATATCCCCATCTACACCAAATCACTAAACATGCAACACAAACCAGGAGCACCACTACTCATAAGCACTTGCGTCCCAAAACAATGACAACGTTTGCGCAAAGACACTTTTCATACATAGCGCCCAAGATTTTTAATGAATTACAAATTAATTGGAAGACGGCCACTAATGGAATAAAGGCAAACAAACAAATTTCTTCGCTACTGTTGGAATTTGGAAGACATGAGATTGAGGTGCTCATCTCCGTCATTCTCCATTAAACGCCTAATATTTAACCTGACAACTAAATCTTTTCTATTTATTTGTTGCTTCTAGGATTATTATTATCTTTTTTTCTGTATTATTTATTGACTAGCAATATGACTCTATGTTATTTTTCTTTATTTACTGATTATCATTGCATTTATAATTTTATTGTATTTTATTATTATAATTATTTTAATAATATTTTACTTGATTGTATTTTGATTTCTTTATTACTTTTTTATTTTTCAACATGATTATGAATTAGGTATTATATATCGTTAAAATAACTCTTGAAATTTATACGACGTATTTATTAGAGTTATTAGATTTACTTTATTTCATTTTTTTATTTTTTCTTTTTCTCAGTAATAGTACTTTAATAAGTGTGCGCACAATACAAAACTTACAAGTGACCTAGTCGAGTCTATCTTGGTACGGGCTTCGGCCTAGTTAGGCAGACTTTGTGAATTACGTTTTGCAACATTACTTACGAAAATAAATTTATTCTTATTCTTATTCTTATTCTTATTTCACGATAGTTTATGGTGCTTCAAAGCAACATTTTCTTAAATAATATAATCTTGATTTCATAATATATATTTTTTAAATTCAATTTTTTTTTGTTATTAGTTACCGTTAAATTATTATTTCATTGCTAAATTAATTGTGCATTAATATAAAAATAATATTTATATTTTCATGTAATAGTATAATCAGCAATGTATATATTGTCTGTCAGTATTTTGTGTGAGTATCGATTGAAATACAATAAACATATATATGATAAAAACTAATATATAAATAACTAATATCAAATAACATATTAGGTAAATATATGCCACACTTCGTCTCGCGTAACCGGCTTCGCAATAGGTCGCGAGTCAACGTAGCGCGTTGCTGTGGGTGCACAGGAGCAAAATGTATAGAAAAAATTGTTTTTGTTCCAAAGACACAAAAACCATGTTTCCTCTGCCGACATACTTTTAAAGGTTAGTTTTTTTTAAAGTACGCAATTTTAAATTTTTACGATATTTTATGATAATATGATATTTTATGAAACTTTAGCTTCGTAATCCTGAGTCTAATGAGTTTTTCGCATTGATGAATAAAACCCATTAGCTATAGATTCTTGAAATCGGACAACGCGGTCTCGAGTGCACACATACTTAAATGGTCCGTTTCTATAGGGTGTCCCATTTCTATCGTAAGTACCTACAGAGCCTTAAATCTAAGCAGTTCTTTCCGATGATTAATAAAATGTATTAGCGATTTTATTTTTATTTAATTACGCGTTCTACGAGTGGTCATGCGCACAGACAAACTAACACTAACATACGCACGAAAAAAAATTCACTCTGTCTGGGGTTATATAGAGGCTTCGCGAAGCTTCGCTTTGCTCCGATAATATATAATAATTAAATAAACCGATTAAAAAATACTTGGAGATAGTTGTTAGTTCTGCATATCCATCGGAATGGACGATCCTTAATGACTTACAATTTTACGATGATTCAGAAAGTTAATCTGGCACGTGTTTACCGATTATACCATCCACTCTTCCACCCGCCCCACGCTGATCCAATACAATCAACACGTCACGTACCGTAGCATAAGGTAGCGTATGTTAAACGTATTTCTAAGCTTTAAGTCGTCATATAAAATGAGCAACAATTAATGATTGCAGATTCGCATACATGCAGTGCCTTGCTTACCATTGTCAACGCCTATGCGCGAAACAATCTAGCGCCTCATTGATTTTGTAAATGAGTGTACCACTTTTAGAAAGCCGTTCACTCCGAAGGCTGGGTGAATTGGCTAGGCTTACTTGAAGCCCCGCTTAAAAGCAATTACCCTGCGGAAGACGTCTCGGTTCTTGGAAAAGGCCCGCCGATTGAATCAAGGAATGAAATGGAAGACTCACGGCTTTGCTCGGAGCGGCACCGATGACGCCTCGCGGCGTGGATGAGTCTGGCCATTTGATGAGTGCAGATTATAATGACTGAAATTTGGCATCCAGGTATCATTTCGACATGGCAAGAGTTGCAAAGATTGTGGTGGCGCTATACACGCTGCACACAGGGGCGGCTCGGCTCTACGTACGTGGCGTACATGGGATGATGTCCTACCTACTTAACTCATCAGGCGACAATGGTACATCCGCGATCTTTTTTCCCAGACACCCAGAATGGAAATTCAAGGTAATACGAATTTAATCTCGTTAAACTCGTCGCACTCCACTTTTTTTAACACGCGAAAAGGAGAGCAAAAGTCAAAGCGGAGATAAAGAAAAGGGCAAAGGACATTTTTACGCTATCCGAGGAACAAAAGCAATTATATCTAGCCGGCATAGAGGCCAGGGTGAGGGGCGCGCGGCCGCCTGCGATTCGCTTCATTTTTAACATTGCCCTGGTGAAGTTTGTCCGGCCATTAGGGTGAGCGCGAGGTGACGTCGCCGCCGCCCATCCAAGCCGAAGCCGAAGCACGACAGCCTGCTGATGAAATCAGATTATAAAGTTGAAATGGGCCGTTACGCATGCCGGCGAGAGGTCGCAGCAGAGTCATCATGCAAATCGATCGAATCAATATGTGAAGGTTATATTCGCGAGAGTGAAATGCGTTTACGTCGTTGATAACAGACAACATTTTTGAGACGATTATTTTGTTTAAACTATAAAAGACATTAATAGGTTGTTTGAGTACTGCGAAAGAAACAGACTCTCTCTCTCAACGCTTTGAAATGCAATCAAATTACGTTCAGCCGTAAAAAAAATTATTTGCATTTTCAGTATTCTATCAACCATGATCCGATTCCCAACGCGCTGAGCATTCGCGACCTTGGCGTTCAACTCGATCACCGATTGACATTTGACGAACACATACAAGGTATTGTCAGTAAAGCGTCAAAAACCTTGGGCTTCATTAGTAGGGTCTCTAAGTCGTTCTCTGACCCGACTGTATTCAAAACCCTTTATTTTGCATACATCCGAAGCGTATTAGAGTTTGCATCTCCGATCTGGAATCCGCAATATCATGTATGTAAGGAAAGAATAGAAAGCGTCCAAAACCGATTTATGAGACAATTAAACTACCGTCAATGCTTGGGACTGAACACGTACGAGGAGAGGATGAATAACTTCAATATTACATCATTGGAGAACCGCCGTACCACGGCAGACATGGTATTACTACACAAAGTTATCCATAACAACGTGGACAACCCGTATTTCACACATAATCTATCTTTTCACGTCCCACCACGCGTGGCTCGCTTTCCCCGTACCTTCGAAGTCCCACGCGTCCGTACTAGGTATGCCCAGAATTCCATCATGTACCGCTTAATGTCAACTTACGATAATCATTTCCAGAATATCGACCTATTTAACATGAAAGAGAATAAATTTAAGCAAAGCATATACTTAAAATTAATCGAAAATGCGACATAGACATTTCTCATGGGATACTATTGTCTTAGGGACTACTTGGTTTTTCGTTCGTTGTTCTTTAACTGTATATAATAGGTTTATATGATGGAGTAATTTTTTCTTAATTTTCTTAACTTTTCAAATTTTTCAAATTTTTATTTTTTGTACTGCACATTATTACTTAAAATCTATTAACACCCATTCCTTCCTTTTCCTTTCCTTTTCCCCTCCCAACCCCCACAGAATGCACTGTGCGTATTGGAGACTTAACATAACTAAAACTATTGTTGAAAGCATGTTATCGGCCAGAAATATTGTATTTAATGAAATTGTAATATTTTTTGTAGCGCTGTATGTTTTTTTTTACCTGTTAACTGTTAACTACCGGATTTTTTTCTTTTTAAATACCACGTACAAGCTGTGCAAAAAATATTTGCTGTTAGTTTTTAGCAATGTATTTAATTGCCGCATTGAGTTTTGGCGCAATCTGTCGACTAGTTTGCTTGCATCCGTTTTTATCTAAGTGCTATAGAATAGAAAACAATAATATAACTTTATTTTGTTATAAAAACATTACTTGAATATTACACTAGTTTTATGAAAAAAGACAATATATGCACAAATGGCGGACTTATCGCTATAACGATATCTTACAGTCAACCAATTGGTAAATTTATTCCTAATTGTCACCGTACAATACACACAAAAGTAGTAGTTAAGTTAAATTTAAAATAAATTTTTACAAATATATGTCAATAACTTATGCTAAGGTTGCCCAGGGAAGGATAAATGAGAGGACAAGGTGAGGTATTTGGTTAGTGGCTGTGTGGAAATAAATGTTTCTTCAACAACTTTTGAAAGTGTGCAACGAAGGTGCATGCCTGATAGAGTGAGGGAGCTTATTCCATAAACGAACAGAATGAACCGTAAAAGAGTGCGCGTAAACATAAGAATGATGTATCGGAATTGCGAGTGAGTTATCCCGGCTGCTCGATGTGGAAGACCGTGGCCTCCCAAAGGGTGGAAATTCTCCTTGAGATTGGAGGGCGAAGTGGGGTTATTGAGTATGTTGTAGAGTAGCGACAACGTATGCAAATTTCTTCGATCGCGAATAGGGAGCCAATGAAGTTGCTCGAACTTTCGCTTTAAAAACGTACTTGAGGAAGATATTGTGCAGACGCTCCAGCTTATTCAAAATAACCTCACTGGCATTTATATAACAAACATCACCGTAGTCAAGCATTAGCGTTAAAAGTGTGTACACAATCATTTCTTTATGTGAGATTGGGAGAAATCGCTGAAGCCGCCGGAGATATGAAAACCATAGAAAAGCCGCGGTTAGTAGAAAATGCGGTTAGTAGACCTTAAGCCGTGACCGACGATTTTCTTCGACAATGAAATCATATCGAATGATATCACCGTATACGGGTTGTTGAAGAGTATATTCCTAAAACGCATCATAGCGGGTGAACAACCACGGCTTTACGAGTTTGATATGCAAATATCAGAATGGCGATGCTCAAATGCAATGTAACTGGAGTCGCGTGAAAACTATGTCTTAAAAAAGGAATACCTGTCAATGGCAAGATAAAACTATAACAATGCCGCGGAAATCTATAAATTGGAAGAAAGTGGTCTGGAAGATGGTGATGCTATACAAAATAGCAATTGAAACTGACAAAATGAAAAACAATACTATGCTCACTAGTTCCTAATCCACTAACATTTTCAAAATTTGCTTTCGATAATGAGCACGACAGTAGTAATAAATATGAGTGGATGGAGGTTTCAAATGATAATTTTATTTTAGACATTGTAATAATGTAGTCAAAGTAATAACAATGCAAAAATGCAATAACAATTTTCAAGGTTGTTAAAAAATAAATCATAAAAATCATGCCCTCGTCGTATTTATTGCAAAAATGCCAATAGCAATAACAATTAAAAACAATACTATACTCATTAGTTCCTAATCCAACATTTCTTAAATTTGCTTTCTATAACGAGCACGAATAATGGATGTGAGTGGATAGAAATTTTATTTAAAAATTTATATTATTTTTCTAATAATTCTGACCTATAATTATAATTATAATTTTATTTGTCTTTCTAATAATGTAATATATGTAAAAACAATGTAACAATATAGCAACAATCTTTAGAGTATCTACAAAAAGGTAGGTAATGCACGAAGGTCCTTTAGGAAAAATAAGTCATAAGAATCATGCCATCGTCGTATTTATCGTAAGAATGCCAATAGCTTAGCAAGTATTTAAGCTTAATTTTAGGTTCAGAAAAAAATGCTATTAGTGTCGCCTGAAATTGAATACTAAATTTTTAAATAGGAAGGTTTTCTATTATCGTACACCTTTCTCATAAAAATATTCATTGAAAAATAAGATAAGGCCTGTCTTAAGGATTTACACAACTGGTTTGAACACGTTTATCAACACAATAATATTAACTAATCATTCAGATAAATATCTGAGCTAGTCCAATGCATTTTTTTATCTATGAAGAAAAACTATTTTTTGTAAAAATGACAGATAACGGTTTAGCTCTTCAATTATCACAACCACACTTTTCATGCAGCAGGTATTCCTATCCTACACATTATGTGCCGCTTGATATAACCGGTTGATCAGATAGGTGTAACTCCTGGCTGCATTGATTGGATCTAAACTAATTTAATCTTAAATGAAGTTGTTAAAATTTTTTTATAATATTTATTTAAAGTAAACTTATTATCAGATTAATAAAGTTCACTAGAATATCATTTAATGATCAAATATTCGTGACTTAACTGTAACGAGTCATTAAGAAAACGAATAATCAAATGTACAAAGTTACAGAGTGCGCCCCCGCCCGCAGACGATCGAATCCGGT
This sequence comes from Micropterix aruncella, assembly GCA_944548615.1. Lineage (NCBI taxonomy): Eukaryota > Metazoa > Arthropoda > Insecta > Lepidoptera > Micropterigidae > Micropterix > Micropterix aruncella. The sequence continues at coordinate 20,067,466 of OX155951.1, read as the reverse complement.
GACACCCGTTCATTTTTCGCCGTCCGTGTCCGCCGGAAAGCAAATTGTGAAATTGAATTGAAACCGCCCTCCACTTTCCGCCCGGCGCTTTGTACCGCCAATAATGACGAAGTCGAGCCGGGTCTGGCCGGGTTTGGGCCGGAAGCGACCAACACTCACGCCAAATGGGATAAGTTCATGGCGAGAAGGAAACACGTTTCTTGTAAGCTAATTGTTTGATGGAAGTGAATTTTGATCGTGCGGAAGTTGGAGTGGATTGGCTTCCAGGTCGATATGAACAAGTACGGGAAATCGCTTATTGTAAACGATTTTCCGTTTATGTAAATTCATCTCAAAAAGATCACGTAGACCAAGGTCAACATAGTAGAGAAGTATATGATAAAACACTTATACCACTAGCCCAAACCGGTTAGATGCTGTCAGAAGCTATGTTTTAGTTTGATTTTAAAATCTTTAGGCTCGGCGCAAACGACCCACCGGCCACAGCTACCGGTGGTTGACGAGTGCGGGCAAGTATACGCGAGTGGTGAGTGCGAGCAAGTAGCGAGTGGCGGCCACCGGCCATGCGTTTGCGGCGAGTTTCTACAAAATGTATTAAAAGCGTGTCGGATACTTGTCGCTGGACACTTGTGGCTGTGGCCGGTTTCTATCTGCAACACCTAATTCAATCTTTATAATACTTATTTCAATGTTTACAAAGGGACGTTTACACTCAATACGACCACTCAATCCTGGCGAGGGAATTCTGCAAACCCTGCAGCATCTGACTAGTCATTTAATTGACTACAGCATGGGAGCAGTCATCGGCAGCGTATCACCCAGTACCAAACCAGCGATGTCCTTCTGTTTAGTCTTTGGTAAAACCGTGGATTTTTTGACAAAATTATTGGTCAACCGCGCTTATTATACAGTTGATAAACATTGGGTTCATAAATATGACGTATATGCACATTTTTCGTTGTAAATGTGAAATGAGTTAAAATCATATTTTTTATCTTACAAGGATAAAAAATATGTCTGTACATAACTGTTTAGTATCACACATGTTGCTTTAATCTTGAAATCTGAAATCTTGAAATCTCTGTGGTTATCATTTCGGGTTCTGTGGCACGGGAAAGAAATGAAATAGGTCCATCATAATGAAATCCTGGATCGGTGTACGAGAGTTACAAATCGAGGGTTACTGTGGTCACACGTTTATTTTATATACTGTTTTACAAATTTGCCATAAGTCTAGATGAAAGTGACATTAAAACTACAATCGCAGTCACGCACTGTATGACCATTCTCTACGAAAATGAAGCCAAATATTTAGTTACCACGTAGCATTGATTTTATAGAAAATCAATGCACGTAGTTACAGTAAATTCCGTCATTCCTTATACAGTGAACGATAGTTCCGAGAGTTCAGTCGCCAGTAGGGGACTATACATCTAATAGCAATAATCTTATTAAAAACAAAACATACAATATATTTTAACGCAAGCTTAAAATGACCGGCGTCAAACAAAAAGGAACCAATCCACAAATTTTCAAAAATTACATTTTCAATATCAAACACGTACTTTAAGATTAATGCGGAAACGAACCTTTGAATGAAATTATGATTTTTGGAATTGCCAGGAAATGCAGAATTCAAGAATGATATATATTTACATACCTAACGTAGTAATTTTTTACTATGTACCTACTGTGAATATACACGAAGTACACAGAGAAAACAGAGAAACAGAGAAAAATTCAATATTAGCATTTTCCTCAGTTTTAACTTTTAGTTGATTTATTTCTTTCTGTATAACGCCAGTCAAATGACCCTACACTATTATTAGTACTATAGTTTATATGCTTAGTCAGTCATTATAACAACACGTCTTAGGACGTAATTAAAATACTCTTAGGTTTCAGAAATATTGTATCATGGATGCAGTAACCAGCCGACCGACCCCAAAGTATGTCGGGCGCCCTGACAGAAATGCATAAATTTGAGTATAGCAATACTCAAATTTATGCTTCATATTTTATCACTGAGCACAGTGATAAAATATGAAGCATGCGGTCTGCAAAGAAGATTAATAACGAGGAGGACAGTATTTACTGTAAATCATCTCGATCTTATATGACAGTTAAAACGGATGATTCAACTTTAAATTAGGAAGTGAGTTTAATAAAGGCGATGATAACCCCGTGCCCTTAATATCTGTATTGACTGAGAAAAATAATTAAAGTTGAGGGAATTGTGCTCGCGAATCGACTAGTTCTTATTTGGCAAATAGTTAACGAAGTGAATATGAATTCAGAAAGAGTTAGAGAGATCATCCCTAATTATTTAAACGTAAGCAATTTGTGATTACGCGGGTTACCCAGAATGTTAACACAGTTTTCTATTTAGAGCTTATAAACCAGTTGGCAAGAATTCACGTGCTGTAAGTGCTGTGCTATGTATTGATCATCTTTCAAAATCAGCAATGTCGGCTCAAACTGCTCTATAGCTTTTCAAAAATAAAACTAATTTGAAAAAATATTTTTTTCGATACATTTTTATTAAAAGTCACTTATTTTTTCACTATGAGTAACTAATAAAAAACTCACGGTATATACACGCGGCATACATAGTCATGATACCGATGAAGTACTGCTATCAAGAAGTTAGGGAAATATTGTGAATAAATTTATAATTGCTAGTTTTTGTAAGTGAAATACCCTTATAACATTTGCCGCCATTCTCCAGAATATGAGGCTATAAGTTATATAACTTGTATTAAATCTGACAGAGTACATTATATCAAAGCCTCGTAGATTTCAAAATTAAAATCTATTCTACTATACGAGAATGAGTTAGCTTACAACCCTAAGAAAAACTTGTGTACGAAAGAGCTCATCTACGCTTTTCCTAAAGAATGGACTAAAACATGCGATTTGCGAGACTTCAGGGCCGGATCCGACGAGAGGTAAACCGACGCTTAAACCTTCTCTAACTAATGTTTGCGACTGGAGCTGGCCGCGAGTGAACGAACGCTAACGTCTAGACATGGAGCCTAAAGTATTATAAATCGTACACATGAATCAAATGATGTCATGTCTCATTTAAACATTTATATATTGGCCAGGCGTTTTTTGTATTCATACCATTGTGACAACCGCTGCTCTTCCCCAGCAAATCTGTTAATAGACCAACCTGGACTCGAGCGAAACCTGGACTCGAGCGAAATAAATATTTTAAACATCTTCTTCTGTTTGGTGTTTTAGTATTTCTTGATTATATTATACATTTAGCAAGTATCGCTACTTCTTGTATCGAATACGGCATATTCATAGACGAGAATATAATAATAATTGCACATCCCTACCCCAAAAAAAATTGGCCGCAATAATAATAATAATAATAATAATAATAAAACTCTTTATTGACCACAACAGGTACAAATGGCGGGCTTATTGCCATAAACGGCAATATCCTCCAGCCAACCAGCCGGTAGTAATTTCGTTTTAAATTTTTAATCATTTTTTAAAACATTTTTAAACATTTTTAAACACGTAAACATTTTTAAATTTTTCATTGACTTCAAAGAATACATATACATACGCATACATACACATACATACACATACATATAATACATAAAGTGCATAATAATATAAATGATACATAATATCCATATTATACATATACATATTAATATATATATATATATATATATATATATATATATATATATATATATATATATATATATATATATATATATATATATATATATATATATATATATATATATATATATATATATATATATATATATATATATATATATATATATATATATATATATATATATATATATATATATATATATATATATATATATATATATATATATATATATATATATATATATATATATATATATATATATATATATAATATATATATATATATATATATATATATATATTATATATAAATATATATATATATATATATATATATATATATATATATATATATATATATATATATATATATATATATATATATATATATATATATATATATATATATATATATATATATATATATATATATATATATATGTATATATATAATAGATATATATATATATATATATATATATATATATATATATATATATATATATATATATATATATATATATATATATATATATATATATATATATATATATAAATATATATATATATATATATATATATATATATATGTATATATATATTTATATTGTTGTATTTGATATATATATATATATATATATATATATATATATATATATATATATATATATATATATATATATATATATATATATATATATATATATATATATATATATATATATATATATATATATATATATATATATATATATATATATATATATATATAAGCTATGTAAGTGGCTTTTATTATTTTATTTTTTCATCAAGTGTCATCCTTTAAACGAATTCTTTATATATATATATATATATATATATATATATATATATATATATATATATATATATATATATATATATATATATATATATATATATATATATATATATATATATATATATATATATATATATATATATATATATATATATATATATATATATATATATATATATATATTTTAATTTACGCAATAATTATTTTACTGTGTGCAACTTTTTGCTGCAGCCCCCAGTCTCATTTTAATTCAAATATAGAAAACCTTGACGACATTGTAAGGCTCCCCATTCTCTTATTTCGTAGGGATTTCGTCATCATCTCATCAACGGACTACTGCGTCTTTTATGTCATTGCCAGATTATACGTCGGATTTCTTTATATCACACTAAATGTCTTCTTTATGTCACTCTAAGGAGTTAATATTACTTCATATATCTATCTTCACTGGATATTTACTTCATCTATTCACTTATTGGTCACTATTCACTATGGGTCACCATTTTCCGTTGGATCAAATTAACGGAATTGCATTTTCAATTCTGTCGATCGAATGCAATAACAAGACACACTCTTACAGACATGTTACACGCACACATACATATAACACGTCATAGTAGGGTTAGTTGTAAGAGATTGTCATATGACAATAAATCCGCCCATTGTGACATTTCCACAATAAAGAGTATAAACAAACAAACTTATTCTATCTACTGTATATTCATCATCATCAATTATTTTATCTACTGTATATTCAAATCGTCCTACTCATCGGATAACATACTTTTGCGCAAGCTTCTTCATACTCCTGGCCAAATCGCCAACGGTTCAGTTTAACATCTATAACGACCATCGTCCTGCATGAGATCCTCATCATTTGATCTACAAATTTTCATTCTCAAATTCAAGCGCTTCACCTATCGGGACACTCGATATGTCAGTATTCCAGTTTCTACATCAGAAACCTTTCTGCGCTCTGAAGCCCGTCCTGGTTACGGATTTGGATAAAGGTATATAAGCCTTTTTGGTTGCAAAGTGTTTCTCTATTCCAGTCAAAGCCAGTGCCACTAAGTCGATTGCCTTTGCCATTTGCGGACACGAAGTCAGTAACTAGATTAGATTAACCCGATTTTCAAGGCATGACAATGCCGCTATAGAGAGCGGTATCCGCGATCGAATTCAAATTCGGGAAAGTTACTCGCCGCGGATACTTAGGCGAAATAGAGTCCGCTCGCGTATCACAATAATCTTCTCAGAATTTGTAGATAATTAATAACTTGAAACTAAATCAAATTATAATACACCAACCGCATAAATAATAACGTTGCTCACATGCTTATACTTGTAAATCTATTTTGTGCAAATTAAACGACTTGTTGATATTTATTTATCCATAACATAAATATTATAATTAATTTAATTAGTAACTATTGATTAAAACTAGTAAAGAAGTAGGAAAAAATTTGAATGCTTACTAATCAGTAAAAAAAGGTACAGGCCCATGTGGATTATACTGCCTTACTAGGCCTAGGCCTGTGTCGAGTCAGTAGTCTAGTAATGTTTGTCCAATGGCAGCCGTGTCTTAAAATATATAATATAGATAATATACATAATTGTAATATAAGAGTAATATTATTATTAATTGATATTTTTAACATAATGATATTTATAACATATATATATATATATATATATATATATATATATATATATATATATATATATATATATATATACACATATATATATAATATAAAGGTATTATAGATGTGATATTAATAATGAAAGCATTATACTAACGTATCACTGCATATATAGTTGAATATATCTAACAAATTAATACATTCAGTTAAATCAAATACCAAAAATAACAACAGCAATAATAATAATGATAATACAAGGGGTGGCATGTCAATGAGTTATCTTATATATAAAAATGAATCGCCGTGCGTTAGTCTCGCAGGATCTCGGAAATGACTCTACCGATTTGAATGATTTTTCTTTTTTTTTTTGTTTTGTCTTGATTCAGGGGTGTTTTACAAAAAAAATATTTAGGAAAAATTCAAACAAACAACTGAAAATCGAAAAAATCGGAATTGGTCATTTTCTAGATGTCTATCGCGGCGATCGTATTGTTTGTCGGCTGCGCTATCCATAACCGTTATTTAATCCGTACAATGTGTAAAATTTCAAAAAGTCAAAAAATGCTAAATTCAAAAAAGTCGAAAAAGTCAAAATAGTCGGAAAAGACGCAAAAGACAAAAAAGTCGAAAAAGTTGAAAAGGTCGAATAAGTCGAAAAAGTCGAAAAAGTTGAAAAAGTCGAAAAAGTCAAAAAAGTCGAAAAAGTAAAAAAAACGAAAATGTCGGGAAAGACGCAAAAGTTAAAAAAGTCTAAAAACTCGAAAAGTCGGAAAAGTCGAAAATGTCGAAAAGGTCGAAAATGTCGGAAAAGTCGAAAAAGTCAAAAAAGTCAAAAAAGTAAAAAAGTCGAAAAAGTATAAAAGGCGGAAAAGTCGAAAAGTCGAAGTCGAAGTCAAAGTCGCTTTCGATTTTCGAGTTTTAAAGGGTGTCGCTAGGTTGGGGGGGGGGGGGGTGGGGGGGTTGTTATTGTAAGGTTAATTATATTAATATTCAGATGAATTACGTTCCTGGCTACTTGACAGGAAAGTCTTGGGGTGACAAAACCGTTTTAATGACATAAACATTTTTTGACTTAGTTTCGAAATTTGGACTTAGTTTGGTGATTTCAATACTGTAAAGACCTCATGGAAATTTCGATCGATTTGAGTGAGCGTGAAGAAATTCCGTGTCGTTTTACAGTGTCTTCAACAGTGAATTCAAACGACGTGTATCTCAGTATCAGAAGTGTCGCTATGTCAGCAGCAACGAGGCGATTTGGCGCATCTTTTCCTTTGCGACATACGAAAGACAATCTACAGTTATACACTTGGTAATTCTGGAAAGCGGAATTTAGATTCCCCATGCGTCTGGCTTTCACGATGACAAATCACGCGTCTTGGAAGTTTGCGGAATTAACTTGGAATTTCCGTATTTCGCGCATGGATAACTGTATGTCCCGTGTTCGCCAAGCAATCGGTCGGAAAGCCATCATTTTTGTTTATTTACGCGCCGAAAAACAAAACGAAAAACATATTTTACCAGAATGTTTTGTGTTAAATGTGAACTGCATTTACCTATATATTATCATGTAAATTAAATACATTGAATTTATTTCAATCACAAACGACTTTAATTTAATCACCAAACTAAAGTCAACCCGTACATGATTCGGCCATATTATAGATTTCAATGAATTAGATTTGGAAGGTTCATTAGGATTAATAAACGCTTTTAAAGAGTTACAACCAAATAAATTTTAGGTGGTACGAAGTTCACCGGGTCATCTAGTTCATGATAAAATAAAGAATCAAAATGAGATAACATTGATAGCTATAATTATTAATAATTTATAAATATATGAGAGTCTTGAATTTAGTTTTCTTTTTCTTGTATTTTTTTTTTGGCACTGTTTTTTTTTAAATATAAGATCACTCTTTTGATTATCCTGAATGCATGCACAATTCCGAATATACAGTGATATATAATTTTCCATCAAATTACGGTATTGGCCTAAGCGCCGCCCGTTAGATCGACGTAAATTACTGGTTTCAATAAGTTCCGGGACTGATGTTTTCGGCACCGGGACGGATCTGCCCCAGTGTATCCATATGCGTTGTTATCGTTTACAAAATGAAGCACCGTGCTGCCATTAAGATTTGTTTTGCAAAACGGTGATATCAAGGCGTTTTCTTTCCTTACTGGCTTATCGCCATACGATATAATCACTTACGATTGATGTGGATGCGTTTAGTGGACGTCACCTTACCAATTCAAGGTTAAGGAAACCTCACTAAGATTCACCGAGCGAGTTGTGCCAAATATAAAAAGTCGGCCGCTGGTAGAGCTTTTTCCACTGCCTAAGAGACAGGTTTTGACTCTATTGTTGTACCCAGCGGTCGTCACTAGGTAGAGTAGTTTTAATCAAGCCAAAAAGCCGTCGAACAGATCAACTAGAGAGGACATAACATATGAAATAGAAGTACCGTAACTAAGTAACACGTGTCTCCTAAAATGCGCTTAAGTCGTGCGCCCGATGATGAGGATTTACCCCTTTCGGCTTCCGTATTAGAGGAAATGTGCAGCTTAGATACATCTTAGAGTGCTTACCTCAGCTTGCAAGACTACTTTGCCATTGGATAGTGGCATAGACAGATTTGCAGTTCATCGCATTGCATGCATTGCTTATCTATGAGAGAACTATTAGGAAATGAAGAGATGAATAATTAAATTAGAAAATTAGCTTTACCTAAAGAGTGTCCCAATAAAGTGGCTAGTTTTTTTATAACATAGAATCGCCATAAGTCCAGCAAATATCTGCGCAGCTCCTTGTACTCAGCGATATTGTACGAAATAATTAAGCATATAAAATATCTGACCACTCATTACGATCTGTAATTTTCGAAATAAACGCCATTATGTGGCCATTATGTGAACAAAAAAATGTGGCCGTATTTTAAAATAAATTAAAAAAATGACAATTATCAAAATTTAAATAATTGACATTATTTTGGACGTCACTAATATTTATATACACTGTCTCAGACGCGGCTTTTTATGAATATTAGTTAAACCACAAAAAACAATAGTTTCCTTAATAAACTATTTATCAGACACGCCAGCACTGGCAACGACATCTTTTACACGGAAGAAAAAGACGAAGTGCACAGAACGATCTCCTTAGACACTGGTCATTTCATCGACAGCTTGAAGTCCAATCTCATGAATAGCTTCCGTCCGAAGAACAAAGGCGAGGGAGAAGCCTCGATCCGCGTTTTATGTCCGGGCGAAACTGCCCTCAATGCGCTATTTGTATGAATTTCTCCTACTTATGGTAATGGGGCATCATAAGTTTGTAGAAGTGAGTTGGCGGTACAAGTAGTCGCATAATGTCCGTCCGCAAAGGAAGTTACGTAATAGTTGTATGCCATTGCTTTCGATGACTGAACGAGGGTTGAAGAAAACTCGGCAACACGCATCTGGTATTAAGAATAAAATTTTATTGGGCTAGTTCTTTTGTATGCGCGATGGGAAGGAGAGAGGATGAAAATGATGTGCATGATGTAATCGCCGTGGGTATAGAATTATAGTAGAAGTTGCGTACGAGGACTATTTGATATTGGGGACTGATTGTGTCAGTCAGTCTAGTAAACATAAAAGTACGCCTAAATTACCGCCAAAATGTCGAAATGCGAAAAATATTATAATATATACAAATTACGTGTTTTAACATATATTTTCTGGGTCTGTCGCGGCTAATCGCCACAACAAACAAATAAGTAAAACAAGACAAGAGCAATTTATTTTTAATACAAAATCATACAGAAGCAAAATTTCAGTATTGGAGCTATAAAACAGCCGCAGACTTTTTTGAAGATACAATATAATAATAATTCTATGTTTGTATAGCTCTAATTAGAAGACACTGCAAAAGGGTCACAATTTAATCTTATTTACGGTAAAAGATCACCTGGGTAAAAGGAGATGAATGAGCCAAAAGGTTAGTGTTATTCTAATAAACTTAATGGTGTTGCCCATTTTTGACTCAGGCGACTGTATCTGTGATACATGCTTCTGAAAATTGGAGGCCAACCAAATCCTGAGATTACAAAACGGAAATGCAAGATTCTGTTTCTCTATCCCACCAAGACATCACGTATCTCCTTTCCTGACCTGAACTTCCTTACTAAATATATTCGTTGGCATCTACACATAGCGGCATTACAAAGATTTTTACCAGTGGAGGTTAAGAAGACTAAAGTTCAAGCACTGTTTTTACCTATACTAGACTATGCTGATGTATGCTACCTTGATGTCTCTGAAGCCATACTCGACAAATTGGAGCGGTTGCAAAATGTGTGCATTATGTATATCTACAATGCGAAAAAAATTTATCACGTCTTTGAGTAATAAAATAGACTTTATTGGCTTTGAATACGTGAACGTAGGAACCTGTACATTATCTGCCTTCTTTATAAAATCCTCAACAATCCTACCACTCCCTCCCTACCTACCTAACCGAAAAATTCAATCACTTAGAAAATCGCGATTCCTACTCATAATTCTTCTTTTTTGTTCATGCAGCTAGACTATGGAACCAGCTCTTGTCAAATATCAGAAACGCACCAACGGTTTTTACCTTTCAAGTGTCTCTGAAAAAGCATTTCATGTCCCTAAATTCCTAGTTATCCTAGGTCTCATCCCATCCTTTCTTATCCTCTGCTCCTTGCGAATATTCTCTAAATACTAAATATATATTTTTTTAAATAACATTTTGTTTTTTGATTTATTTTTTGTTAAATATTAGGATTATTTTGTTTATTCTACTATAATGGCACCTTAATTCTTACCTACACTTCCACGGAGGTTGGCTGTAAGAGATTATACTTTAGGCAATAAGTCCGGCTGTTGTATATTTTTCTTAAGAGAACACTGTTCGTTCTCGTACAGGTATAATTTCAGTTTTTAGCAGCTCCCGACCAAACTAAATTCGGAAAATCCTTAAAAATAGGTATCCAATATTTTAGCTTGCTATATAAAAGGCAACCCCTGGATAGTCAACCTAAATCGGCAGAGATAACAATAATTTAACAGAATTAAGCTGAGAATAAACTACCCCTACCAATTTCTGATACGATTTCAGTGGTCATTTTACTGAGGCTCTTTGAAAACAATTCTCTGGACTGAGAACGATCTCTCACTGACAATACCTCGATAGGGTTATTCGTTTGCATCAGTATTATTGTAATGCAAATATATACAACTATCTATGTCTCATATATCGAGAGACTTTTGTGTTTACTGTAAACATGTAACAATTTAAAAAAATGGTTGCTACTCTTATTTACCAAAAATTTTCAAATTTGAACTACGGTAAAAATAAAAACAACGATGTAAGTTTAGTAACAACTGTGGTAACAGTTGTAGTAACACTAGTTCAGTAGGAAGAGTAACAACTAGTAAGTTCAACTACAGTAAGATTAACTAGTACACTATTTTTAGGTCCACCTGTAAATTTTAACAAGTAAATATATTAAAAAGGATAAAAAACACGACTGCCGTTACAGAAAGTGAACTATTGTATTTATAATTATTTTTATTACGGTTTTTTATGAAATATGTAATCCATAGAAACATGAACATTCCGAAAATGATACATGTATATTTTCGGAATGTTTTTAATCAGATATCCATTTGACACTAAACACGATATATTTGTGTTAATTTATTGACATTTGGACATTGGGATATTTAGACAACTACTTACTTGATATGTGGACAGATGTGTTGATCCTATGACATCCTATGACGATCAGGATGACATAACGATTCCAACAATACTATACATTTATAAATCGGTTTAGGCGTTTAAAATTGCGGTGAAATAAAGAAACGGAAAACATACATAGATGAACCCTAAACACATTAGGATTTTGTTGCACACTCTTTTTTTGTTGGGCAGTCGTGTAAAAAAGGGCAATCGTTTGCTTTCTGCAGTCAGTGATTCAATTAAAGTTTCGGTCGATTTGAGATAGAGCAAAATCAGCCTAACTCGAACATATTCCGCCGACTGTCTCGCAGGACTTATCTATAGCCTTCATACATATTTGGATGTATGTAGATAAGTAGGAGGAGCCAGAAGCGACGCAGCGGTGGTTCCGCTCCAGCCGAGCCGCTAATCTCGAGCACCTGTCTCCAGACTACAGTCGTAATGCTAGCTATGTCTTCGATCACTCACACAGTGTCAGACTCCATCCGCCTATCCCACTCACACAGGCGCTTAACTTTGTATACGTGCACGCGAGTTGTCTTCGGTACACCGCGCGCCGCCTTCGCCATGCAGCAACCCGGAGAACGCATTGTTTGACTAAAAGCAACGCCTGCTTCTGTGCGCACGTATGTAAAATGAAACCACTATTTCAGGTGTTTTGTGCCGGATGCAGGTTATTTCCTTTGTCAACGCAGCGGAATGTCAAGCGTCGCTTCGAGAAAAAACATCCCGGAAATGCTAAAGTTATTCTATCTGGTTCGAGGGACGAAGCGATTCCAAGTAAATAGAAGATTGCCGGAAAAGTTGCCGCGGATGACTTAATAGCATGCACAAAACTCTCGTGAAACATGCACATGCACAAAAATCTACATCTAAAGCACATGCACAAAAATCTAGAGTATAAAAGGGGGGAGCCAGGCTTAGACGGCCAAAAAATCATATTTTTCATGTTTTTTTTAACTTAGTTGAAATATATTCATGCATCTTTTACCTCTGGAATTTCTGATAGTCTCAAATTGCTGTAAATCTCAAAAACTTACTACTTTTCTTTAAAAAAACTTTAAACGCGATTTTCTCAAAACCATATTTTTCAGTTTTGCGCCGGTGATAAAAGACTACGTCTTGACGGATCGAGTTGTCCCATAAAAAAATGATTTTTTATTTCTCTTCTATATTAACTAAAAAAACACAAAAAGGGTTTTTTTTTATATTTTTTTACTAGTTTAACCTAAAACTTTTGGACGAAAATTGATTTAATATCCTTGATTAATTGAAAAATTTTAAAAATTATGAGTTTTAGTTTTTTTTAAGTTCATCTACAAAATATATATGTAACAATTATTATTTTAGTTTTTTTTTTGTTTCAGACAAAATTATGCTCGCAATTATTCAAGCAGCTATTTTCTTATTATTCATAAATTCATACATATTATAAGTATTCATACAAGCAGATATCGTAATTATAGAAACATTTGCGATTCATTATTTTCAAAATAGTTTTTTTACTATTACAAAAATATTTTTATATTTTAAATATTAATCAAACTGATTTAAAAGATTCGTGAATAGATTTCAATTTTAGGTTATAAAAACACCTGTTTTTTTATAGACTTCTAAACAAGGCTCTCCCCTTAAGAACTGTTATAAAGACTAAAAGAACTAGATATATTTGAAGCTCGTGCAACTGCTATTAAGAAGGTCCATCATAACCGAGCATAACTATGAAATATTTTTTCACTTTTTTGAAATATTTTTACATTTATATATATACAAGTATATGTGCATATTGTATATGTATATGCAATTAAAACCCGATTTTAATAAATCTAGATCTCATAAGGTGAAACTAGTTTCGACTAATCAAAAATCACCTTGAAGTAATTCCTACTAATATATTATTTGAAACAGTTATGGAACTTTACAACGCGCATGCATGGAATAGAAAGGGGTGGTTAATGGCATTTGCTTTATGTCATCGTGTCCACTTGTATCGCTTTATGTGAATCGTATCATTAATAATAGTTGTCGATTGTTTCTGATCTTCGAATGTAGGTGACGCGGACTGTGCGCGATAAAACCATAATAACACATTTAACGACTTTTCATCTCGCAGCGATGAGTATTCCGGGGATGAATTAGATAACGTATTTTTTCATGACTTCCTAAATAATATTTAAAATGTACCATTCGCTCTCTTTCAGTAGGCACCGCTACGTTTGTCGGCCCCTCCCAGGACGCCCACGACTGCCGACAGGTAATTTTCACGGCAGAACGACAGCGGCGACACATGTCATTTCAAATTATTTCGAAATTCTTCAGCGCCCTTGTAACACAATTACGAATTCCGCGCCGTGTCGTTTCAGCCTGGCGGGGACGACGGGATAGTGGTAATGAATTTCCTGCGGGTCTCGGGGTCTATTTCGTAATGCCTAATGCACAAAACAACGCCTCTGTTTGAATTTGCGACCAATAATTTACATAAATTGTCCTTAGTTAGCGATGCGCGGTGCCAGACCGGAAAGTTTTCTCAGCGAGGGATTAACAATGCGGACTTAAAATTTTGAGGTGAATCAAAGCGTTTGGAGTTTAAGGCTGTTGAATATTTTAGATACGGTTTTGGACTTTAGGCCGCTCTCACGGGTCTGCGAGCTCTTTGTTGCAGAGAGGCTGCATTTAACAAATTGCTAGGCGCCATTGTTTTGCACGTAAAATGAAATGATATTGCTATTAGAAGTCGATAAATACTCATTCGAGTGAGATTCATATCTATACATATGATGTAATTAACTATGGTGGTAAACAGTAAGACCTTATAATGGTGGAATAAAAAATACCTCTTTTTGATAGCTGCAATTTTAAAATCAGTTGATGACAGATACTCCTAATCATTATGTTGAAAGTTGTTTAATGTATGCTAGACAGCACCAAACTGCAATTAATGCGGACATTCACTCGCACCATAGCTCCCTTATAGAATACGACTGACAAAGTACAGAAAATCTACCTATACCCTAGCATTACATTCTATAATCTACTCCCTACCACTCTTAAACAGCTAGAGCACGTAACATTTTTAAAAATATTAAGGATATGCTGATAGGCCTGCCTTTCTATGTTCTGGCCAAATTCGAAGGCCATGATTTTTCAAATATTTTGCTCATATAAATTACTTAAGAAAGTAGTCTTATCGTCTGGTTATTTTATTTGGGCTTATGTTTGTATTTTAATTTAGATATTTACCATTTTGAATATTACGATGAATAATTTTACTACGTATCATTTCAAATTATTGACTATTTCAAATATTAGGCTTCTATTTTGAATATTTAAATTTATATTATAAATTTTTGACTATCTATGTATATTCAGTAAAGAGTATAAACGAGACTTACTGCCTAACACAATTATTTCGACACTTCCAAGAGCAGTTTTAGCCGTCAATTGGACACGACGAAAATGCAATGTACTAGTTAATCTATTGGTTATTTTTCAAATGAACCGTCAAATTAAGTATAGGTATATCTGAAAAGGAAGAATGTTACTATTTATTTCTAATACGGTTCACAAAATCGCATGCGCCTAAAATCAATTCAATGAAGTCCGATGTCATACAACAAAAAACTAACGATATTTATATTATTATACAATTGTGTTCTACCCCGTTACAAAAGCGTGTGAATCCAATTACAATCAAAATTTTCCTAAAATATAAAAATTTTCCATCTCACCACATTTAATCGTATCTAGAGAATTTCTTAGTACAGTCCATATTCGATGCGTGAGTCAATTCTTGGAGTTAGGGTGATTGATTCCTGGAGCTATTTGACCTGACCGTTACTTGTAATTATACTTTAATAAACAGGGCATCCTGAAATTCAGGCGTAATATAGGAGTTTGTGCTTTTACGAAATAGGTTAATCCATTTGGTTTCGAATAGGATATATGTTATTATATACTTACCTCACATGTTAATTTAAATTAATTTATGTTTTCCTAAATTTAATTTTATCTTAATTTATTTTATAAACAATAAGATTTACAGAAGAATGGGTATGCTTATTCGGCATGCGATACAATAAATCGTGCAGAAAAAAACAGTTAAACTCATAGCAATTGGTAATGAACCATATACCTAAGTGAGCAAAAACGCCTGTATCTAGGGATGCGGATATTTCACTTAGGATATTGATTTCCTGCGAGCTGACAGGTATGAAGTTCGGTTATATAAATATTGATATATTATGAATCAATATTATATAAATTAATAAATATGTAAAATTACATTATTATTGATATAAACACTGATATATTATATAAATTATATACTTATAAAAACTACATCAATAAAAATTTTAGGAAATTCGTCACTTTGTATAATTTCCAATTTAATTCAATAAGGTATATTCAAATTTACCGCGCTGTGTTAGCAGCGTGCACTTCGATTTTCTAGGAGACGGATCATTTACGAACCCAATAATTGTAGCAGGAAACACGCGAAACTGCTTCTTCATTAGTTCAAAATAAATCGTCATAGAGACAACTCATTTATTCATTTTCAGCGAATGCCGCGGCCCAGCAACGGCCATTACGCATACCGGTCCGTGACTTTGGTAGGTTCCTAAAATATAAAATATTGTATATTTGGTCTTATCTTCTCCTTATAAATAGGATAGAAACTAATTTAACTCGTGAAATTTGTAGCACCCGACGTTTCGGTGACGTTGCAACTGCAGTTGTCCAGGGTAGACTAGAAGAGCTGTCAATCCGTTGTTTTGCGGGTAGGCTGCATACCGCAGCCGCCACTGCGTAGGTTATAACGGTAGTGGGGGGGCAAGCCGGTAAATTCGTTTCTATCCTATTTATAATGCCAAAAAAAGAACCGCGATAGTCTTCGATTTTATATTACCCTGTCCTATCGGTATAGAACTATTATTTATATTATTATTGTACTTAAGACGCTGTTATAAAAGACCCAAACGGCATATAGGAAGGAGAAACAATCCTTGTTACAAAATCATGCACTGCTTTACAAACTAACTTGAGCGGACTCAATCAAATGTAATAGATAAGAATGAAACCAACTAAGAATATAAGGGGGATTAGGAGCCCCAAAAGCCGGAAAAATATCCCACCGTCCACTCACCGTGTAGTAATCAGCACTCAGGAAAGAAAACGAACCCGAACGGCTTATCGTCGCCTTTCCACGGAAATGCCCGATTAATAAAATGACTAATAGTTGTCTTATCAAAGATCGAACAAATAAGGCGCCGAAAAAGTTCTCCCACGACGCGGACGCGTGGAACGTGGAAATACCTGGACGAAACTTTGCGCTGCGACTTTATCCCTTGTATCGGTGCGGGGTGGCCGCGGTTACGTAAAACTGGTGGGTAGTTTACTCTTTCTTTTGAGGGTTATTTACTGCCGTTGAATAGAGGTATTGAATGAGCGTGGCCGTAACTTTTGGGGTGAACTTGCCTAAGGCGGTGACTTTTCTCCGTGAATATTTTTGTTGTAAATAAAGAGGTATGAACAATCTACCCAAAAATATGTTTACTCTTATATTTATTATCATTATGTTGTACAGACAAGCAGTATAATTTCTGATTTGTCTGATTTTAACACATAGTTTATTAAAAAATATATATGTAAGTCTAGTCTATTTTGAAATATGCTGACACTACACACTTCGACCGTAAACTTAACAGCAGGTAAACTTTTCTACTGGTCCATAGTCCGATTGGGGAGATGGATTCTCTTATAAATGTCAGTGAAGCTCAATATACTTTTTTTTAACTAAATAGACAGAATTAATATCAGCTACAGAGTATTTTAAAGGGTTATAGATGGACATTTGCAACGAACATTAAATAATATATAAATATTCCATGCCATACAAAGTTTCGATCTAATTAGATCTTATTAGTTTGTAAAATCTCGAGATCTATCTCTATATATATATATATATATATATATATATATATATATATATATATATATATATATATATATATATATATATATATATATATATATATATATATATATATATATATATATATATATATATATATATATATATATATATATATATATATATATATATATATATATATATATATATATATATATATATATATATATATATATATATATATATATATATATATATATATATATATATATATATATATATATATATATATATATATATATATATATATATATATATATATATATATATATATATATATATATATATATATATATATATATATATATATATATATATATATATATATATATATATATATATATATATATATATATATATATATATATATATATATATATATATATATATATATATATATATATATATATATATATTGCGAATAGAGAGATATCGATGTGACCTAAGAAGGCTCCGGCACCATTCATTGAATAGTGCTCAGTCCTGCTTTTTACACGACTGCCTAAAAAAGGAATGCGATGTGTTTAGGATTCATGTATAATATGTATGTTTTCCGTTTTTATTTATTTCACAATAACTTCTAAATGCATAAACTGATTTAGAAGTGTTGGGTGTTTTTAGAATTGTTATGTCATCCCGAGAATAATAGGTTACCTAAAGTTCTCAAATATCAAATAAATAATTATCTAAAGGTCCAAATGTTAATAAATTAAAATAAATAAAGTATCAAATGAAATGAAATGTTTAGTATCGAATAAAATGTCTGATTCAGTATATTTTGGAAATATATATGTATCTACACGGATAGATACACAAACCAAAAATATTTCATAAAAAACCTTTTTATTATTTGAGCACGATCGTTTCAAGATACCTGCCGCAGGGCACAGGACGAACTTTATTCTCATATAAAACATGGTTATCAGCGCGAGCATTTTTTTTCAAATAATTTTTAATAAAACAGGTCATTTTTTGAAACGGTAGTCTTGTTTTCTAATTTTTCAAATTATTCTTCTTGTATACTATATAAAGTGTGTGCAATTGGCCGATCTTATTTTCTTTTAAAATTTACAAAGCGCCCCCGACTGTATTAACAATTTATAACAGTGAATTGTACGGCGGATGAGGCGAGACTTCGTTAATTTGAGTAATCGCGGCTGCCGAGAGTGGGTTGTCGTGTACCTATTGTTAGACGAAATGCAATAGCAGTTTCGCACTGGCGCACGGTTTGTGGCTTACCACCCGCGCCGCGTACTCTACCTGTTAATGACAACTGCCGAGCGCCTTGTTTGAAATATCACGCCATTGTCCTGAAACGAGTCAAGAACCGAGATAATCTGCTTCGTGCAATGGTGAAACACCTGATAAGACACCAACATTAGACTGTTACTCATCTATCAAACCGAGTCTTATGCGTAACCTCCAATTTCCAAAACCTACTTAATGACAACGTCCAAGCGGCCCGTTTAAAATATCACGCCATTGTCCTGAAACGAGTCAAGGACATAGATAATCCGCGTCGTGCAATCGTGAGTCACCTGATAAGACACCAAAATTAGATTGTTACTCATCTATCACACCGAGTCTTATGCATAACCTCCAATATCCAAAACCGTCTTAATCACAACTGTCAAGCGCCCCGTTTGAAATGTCACGCTATTGTCCTGAAACGAGTCAAGAACCGATATAATATGCCTCGTGCAATGGTGAGACACCTGATAAGTCACCAATATTAGATTGTTACTTATCTATCAGACCGAGTCTTAGGCATAACCTCCAATATCCAAAACCTTCTTAATGACAACCGCCAAACGCCCCGTTTGAAATATCATGCTATTGTCCTGAAATGATTCAAGAGCCAAGATAATCCGCACACATGCAATGGTAAGACACCTGATAAGACATAAACATTAGATTGTTACTCATCTATCACACCGAGTCTTATGCATAACCTCCAATATCCAAAACCTTCTTAATGACAACCGTCAAGCGCCCCGTTTGAAATGTCTCCTTAATGTCCTAGAACGAGTCAAGAGCCGATATAATCCGATGTGTGCAATGGTGAGACACTTGGTAAAGCACCAACATTAGATTGTTAGTCATCTATCAGTTCGAGTCGTATTCATAACCTCTAACACCCGAAAACTTCCTAATGATAACCGTCAAGCGCCCCCTTTTAAAATATCTCCTTAATGTGAAATCGAAGACTATTGCAGTTGTTTGACATTATAATAGGTTTAAAAACGAACTTACCACGTGAAGCTGAAACCTGCAACCGCCCCATGTCCAGGGTAGGCAGTCTACCCAGGACAACGGCGATTGCAAAATAGCCGAAACATCGTAAATTCGTTTTTAAACCTATTTATAATCTCCTCTGCAGTGCAGAACCAACCGCCTTAGAATATGCCAACGGGCCATGGAGAGAGCAATACTGGACATCAGTCTCAGCGACAGAGTGCGCAATGAAGAAATACGAAGGCGCACGGAGGTGACATACATATGTTATAAAACGCATTGCCAGGCTGAAGTGGGGCTGAGCAGGTCCCGTCTAAATCGAGTTGTCAAGTGTAACCAGCGTGTACGACATTACTTGACATTATTTAGATTATTTCGAAATAAGCGTATTTTTCAAAACAAGAGGTTCTCCATGTTGGGATCTGAAAAATGACAAAATACGCTTAGTTTTCTCCAGAGAATCGAACGATGAATAACTCCCTTAATATGATTTACTGCACTCGAGAATCAGAATCATGCAGAACATATCATTTAATATTTTACTACGACTAAATCCGATCAGTTCGCTATATATCAGTCGAAACGCCCCATCCTGTCGCACTCCCGCTCATAAATATTACATGTTAGATCAGCCGTACCTTTTTTGTTTAGATCCTCAGATCTTTAGATCTTTAGATGTTTAAATCTTTAGATCATTATTTATTTTGTATATTATTGCGCCTAAAAAGGAGTGTAATGTGTTCAGGAAACATATATGTATGTTTTCGTTTATTCCACCGTAACTACTAAACGTTAGAACCGATTTAGAAGGGTAGTGTGTAGTTTTGTTGGAATCTTTATGTCATACCGAGTGTCATAGAATACCTTATTTGTCCAAATATCAAGTAAGTAGTTAACTAAATGTCCAAATGTCAATACATAATTATAAATATATTATGTATAATGTCAAATGAAAGGGCCGTTTGAATAGATTCTAGTAATATACAATTGTATATATGGATAAATACATAAACTACAAATATTTCATAAAAAAACCGTAATAAAAATATTTATAAATACAATAGTTCACTTGCTGTAACGACAGTCGTGTTTTTTATTCTTTTTAATTTATTAACATGTTTATTAAATTTGTAATTCTCAATCATCTACAGTAAAATGGACAATTAATATGTCATATTATCGACACTGATTTTATTTTTTATTTTATTTTATTATTATTAAGGAAACTTACAGCTATTACAGGAGAAATATCTGAATTTTATTTATAGACTATAATGCCAGTTAAAAGTTTCCACTCAAAAATCTTCAAAATATACAGTCGCCTAGGAATGGGATAGGAGGAAGTGGAGGGGATTTAAAGTTATAAATTTTATTTTAATAATATTTTATTTTATTTTTTATTATTAGGGAAATTTTATGGTTTATTTTAATATTGAAGAAAGAAAAGAAAGAAGAAAAGAAAAAATATAATATAATTATTTCACTCGTCCTTGAATATTGCCTTTCAGAAGACCCGGAATAAGAGTCTTGAGAGCAGTCGCAGTTGTATTAAGCAGGTCAATTTCGCTTAGCTTGGTTTTGCAGAAATGAGATACTCGATAAATGTAATTATTTTGGGCGTAGTTTGTGCTTACTTGAGGTAGATGAAATAAGTTGAATTGGCGGGAAGGCCATGGAAATTTATAAGATAAAGCAATTCAGAACAGTCAACAAAGCCATTTAATATCTTGTATAGGAATATTACATCTGAACTAACTCTTCTGATAGATGATATGCCAAAAACTGTTGTTATTGATCTTATTTTAATGTCACCTAACTAGGCTATAGCCTGTTCTAAGGTGTACATTTAAATTGTTGAAAATATATGTATGAACCTATATAAAAACTAAGTAATAATAAAAAGAACATAATATAATTAAAAGAATGTATAGACGAATAGCTCTAATTAATTCTTATAAGCTGGACAATCAAAGGTCTTTAGATCGAAAATCCTTGAGTCTCCATCCATCGTCTTTAGATTCCTACAAAAAACTATATCATCGGAATGTAATTAAAAACTACTCTGTAGCAATCCTCCAAGATGTACCGGCACGGAGCTAGTATTCACTGTTAAATTGAAAAGGAATTGGACTCTGTCGAATCACATAATAATAAATATGGGGCGGTTAGGCAAGTGACAGTTTCTTTATGGGTCGTGTTGCAGGTGTGCGATCGCGGATTTTATATAAATATTTCCCGGGAATTTTCGCAAGTACACGCATAAAGGACGCGACCTCCGCGGATTCTCAGCAGAGGAATCTTATTTATTGGTGAATAGCGCGGGGAAGGGTTTTGTCAAATCCTTCCGGGCGCTCAGAGGGTTTTCCCCTGGGTTGACGTCATAATATCCGCTGAAAGGAAACTGCCGGACGCCTCCAAATTTTACACGATACAGCGCAAACATAAGCTAGTTGTATATATTATTGTATGAGGATGCCGTAAAGCTTAACCACCATTGACGCTCGGGAAAGTAGTTATGTTAGTTATGATCACCATCAGTCTATAAATCACAAAATAAAAATCACGCACCGAGAGGAGTTCAAGTTCACTTTCACACCACAAGAGTTCATTTTCACACCTGTTCCGTTCACACGATTGAACGAACTTTCCGTTCACATCTGTTCCAGACAGCAAATTACTCTTCGATGGATTTTTAGCGAGAATGTTACGACATAGTTAATGGTTCTATTTTAGGTTTTTCCAATGCAACTCATATTCGTTGGAGCTGCTTTGTTTAATTGGTGTCAGGGAACGGGGAGTCGAACAATGGCTTATATAATGAACTTACACTATAGAGGTGTTAAAAGTCGTTGAACCTACCCATAATGTCCCCCCCCCCCCCCTAAGAAATGTTCATATACCGTATATATATCGTGTACTCTCCCAATCAACACCATCCTATATCCACGACCTTTTTGAACCACTAAGTTCCCTCGGTCTCGTACTTCGGTCAGCCTCTGACAGTTTATTAAAAATTCCGAGTCATAATAGTGATTTCTATTCCTATTCTTTCTGTGTCCATGGAACGATCTCCCAGCAAATATACGAAACTCGCCTTCTTTACCATCGTTTAAGACTCACCTTAAGGATTACTACCTTTCTAGGAAGTAACCAGTTCTCCCTTTCTCTCCTGTTTCTCTCCCAATTTCCTCTCCTCGGGCATTATTAGTTTTAAATTCTTCCACTTGTCTGTATGTTATGTAATAATCTTTATTTCCACAATGCGCGCATGTACCACTGTGTTTAGGTTAGTTGTAAGACATTGCCATGTGGCAATAAACCCGCCTTTTTTATACTAATTAAGAACAAAAAAAGAGTTTATTATTATTATTATTATTATGGGGCAAACGGCAATCTAGCGGTGACCCTTATGACTGATCGGTCCTGTGCTGCATCCGGTACAAGCAGTCAGGAGTATTTGGAAGATGTTTCAGCTTCAGAAGACCAATTAAAATATAAGCTATAAGGAAGTAGCAATTCTCTAATAATATTGGGTTACAACCCAACAATATCCAGCAAAACTACACAATCGCCATCGATAAAACCAAAGCTTATATCCAGTATCTAAGTACCAGCAATAAAGTAGCCATTAGATCCATTTTCCCTTCTCTCATAATATTCTAGATATTATAACTGAATTGAAAGTCATTTAATAGATCTGTAAAAGTCCAGCCATACATTACGGATCATAACCAATCCATTACAAAAAAACTAAACCACATTCGATAATTTCCTAGATGCCTTGAAGAAAATTACTAACACTGCCAACAATTATTAAATATTATTTATTATAGCAGCCAATAAAGTTTATATATTTAACACAGTGCAAGAATGACGAGAATTTCATTACACAAACGTACTTGAAAATGGCCGAAATTCATCTTGTCACGCATAGGCACTTTGAGCTAGGGATGGCACCGTATATTTCAATCTCTTCTGTAGTCAGGGGTTCTTCTGTGTCCTCCCGGTCTGCCTCTCGCCCGACCGGCGACTTACGGAGCCATTCGACAATATTGTCGGACTTTCGCTGTTTGGCCCGCGTTTGAGTGTGGCAATAAAGTGCGGGATTCATTCTTGCCGCCTTTTACTGCTAGTAAAACAAACGTACTTGGCCGAGTTAAGAAGCGCGCACACGGGCGACATGATTTAGGGCACCATTTTCACCGCCCTCGTCCTGGGCGCCCGAACTACCTGCTCACCGACAATTTATAAAGAGGATTTGAGTTTAAGTGCAGCCTTATCACCGTTTCTCATCGACTGCGACTGCACCCGCATTCATTCTGGAATACCTTGTCTACTACCACACGGTAAACTGTTATCCCAACGCCAAGTCTTTTGTTAAATTCCAGTGCGCGCGCCCATAAAACTGGCGGGAGTGTTTGAGTGAGTTACTTTGGCAGATCATTTTTGGGAACTTGTTTTATTAAACAAATTTTATAAAAAATAAATAACAAATATCCATTATTAAACTATGATTAACATAAAATATTTCAAAAGTATCTAACGTAAATATCTCAGGTTAAATTATGAGTTGTATAGAATCAGGAGCAGCAATCTGGTATTTTTTTAAGTTTAACCGTTTAACACTATTTGGTTCTATTTTATATAAATAGAATAAGTCATTTGAGACTAAATGCTTCAATATCACAGAGAAATTCATTTAAAATTCAAGGTTAGCATCAACAATAGCAATCTCTACTGCAATCCCCTGGGAGAATGAATGGCAATAGTCGTTATAATTCCCTGGAGTGGCGGGTACGCCAATAGTAATTGACACCCCTCAACTTTCAGAAAAAATGTCACATTTGATTCTCGTTTACGGTAAAAGGTAAACATTTTGTGCTCACTCTAAAAACTATACTATAAATAACATTTTCAAAACAAAACAATGGTGGCTTCTTCTTCTTATCTATTAACTTCTTATAGACTTCTTATCTATTAACATGATTAAATTTTGAGCCAGTGAAAATGAAACAACAATGTAATATGTAAGTTTTTTGCTAATAGGTTAAAAAGTAAATAAAAAATATTTTTCAATATGCATTTTTAGTGTTCCCTGTTAAATTATTCATCTAAATCGTATTCTTTGTCCTTCCCATTTGAACTTCAAAGTATCCCTCTTGTCCCACTTCCCCCCCCCCCCCCCGCCCTTCCCACCCCACCCCAAGACTTGATAGAGTGCATTGTCATCGACAACGAGTCTATCTGATAACTTTAGCCCAATTGGATAACGGGAAATGGGTTAATTAGCTGTCAAAAGATTTGCCTTTATTCAAACAATATTGCGAAAATAATATACATCAATTTTTAAAAAAAGGAATCGTTCTCTTTCTGCAGTTAGCGACTTAATTGAATCGCTGGAAGTAGTTGCAGGTTTCTTTAACTGGTTTTTGTATGTCTTCGCCTGGAAAGCAAAACGAGGAGAAAAACTCAACCTCTGTCGTATAAGTATATGATATAGTATAGTAACCCTATTTTCCTGAAAACGAATCAACGAGGCTAAAACAGTTGGGGTGAGAAGCTTTCGGAAAACCTCTTCACGTCCTTCTCATACCTTGAAGTGTGCTTGTAGGAGGAGTATGTTGAGTGATATCGTGTCATCTTTCATTTTATGTGATCTATCCCGAGATGTCATTCGCACATCATACAGGTATACAAACAGGCAGTAAAAAAGTTATCTGATAATAGTTCGGTTATCTGGGGTCGGCTTACTTTGCCCCTAATAAAATGCCCTCACAGCCATTAAATTGAGCGTCCAGTTTTACTTATATGTAACATTTTTATTTCCTAGTCTTGCAGGTGCCATCTTCTAGTTAAAGTAAGCCAACGTAGAAAGATCACTATTCCAAAAATTACAAAATGTCGGATTATTAAGTTTTCATTTTAAAAAACTTTTTTAAATTTATATAATCGAATTCGGGGCAGTATGGACCTTAATCCTTTGAGGACCATACGTTTTGCGGTAGAGTATGGTAGATTTTGATACATAAAACTGGTAATTTTTGTGAAAATTGGTTCAATAGATTTTGTATAAATTGATGGGACATAATCTTCGTGTTTGCATACATATGCAAAGCCACAACGTTCTCTAAATTTTGATTATTTTATTATTTAACTCTGAAACCAGCCCTACAAAATACGTACTAAAAGAAAAAAATACTAATTAAACCCCTTTTTCCACTTTTGTCAACCGCTTTTGAGTATAATCATGCTCTAGCTCTTTTTATATATGGAACTTGTAATGATTTTAGTCTTTCTCCTTCTTCGTGATGCGCTTTTTTGAGCCACATCTTGAAATAGGGACAGTATGCCCATAGTGGACACATTTCTGCTAAATCTCAATGTAAAATACATTTCAAACAACAGCTGTTTAAACCACGTCTGTTAATAAAAACTTATAGAAACGATCACCATTAAAAAAATATAATTTCCAACATAGTTTCTAACAAAAGTAACACAGTCAAAATTTCCAAAATTATCATGAGAGACTCTGCATATATGCGGCTCTTGCCGCTTGACGTAAGCTACTGCTGACACAGCCGCTTGCCTCATGCACTGGGGTAGGACTGAATTTAGAAACCGATATCGCTCACCACGCTTGACAACGATGTAAGGAAGGGGGGGAGGATTCTGTTACTGCCCCGGCTGCTTGTAATAGCCCGGCTTCCCCTACTTCACAGGCCGGAGAGAAATCTAAATAGACACTCTACATTACGACTGCGCTGCATTTTTGGTACTCACTGAAGCTACGTCAGGCTACAGTCTTTCAGGCTTTGAGATCCACACCAGAAATCTTCAATATTACTACTTACAACAAATTAAAAAGATTTAAATTAATTGAATGTAAATATATTGCATACATACGGATGTAATGAACGTCAAGAGATATTCATAGTACATTAGATTTATATACAATAAATGCCGGGATTTGATTAATATACTAAAAAAGTGCCGTAATTTAATGGCAATTACGCGTTAATACGCGGCCTAATTAACCAGATTGTTTAGAGTTGTTGTTTAGATTAGTCAACCTGAAGTACGCCCTGCGATTTTCTTTAAAGGCCGCAAACAGACGGGTTTGACCGAAACAATTCGATCCCCATACTCCCGAAGTCGAATCATAACGGGTGATTAAATAAGGGTTTAATAGTTTGACATACAAACCAGTCACAAGCCTCGGAATGGCGAAACAAATAAGTCAAAGTCGCACGAAAGCAAAATCATGTTGATAATCATATCTTTGATTATCGGGGCGTTAGCCGTTCGAAATTCCTTCCTGAGCTACAGAGGGAAAAACAGTCAAGGAACATGTATCGAGATTACTACGATAAAATATCCGCCCTTAAAGGGAAAATTTGTAGATCAACAATATTTGGATGGACATTTCTATACCAATTTTCAACCAAAAACTTAATATATGCCTTTAATTAAGCAAACTATTTACCAGATATGATATTCTAGGTTCCCTAAATTTCAATAAGCATTTCTCGGAAGACGTTTAGAGGCCATTCAAGCCATAAAATGTAAGACTCAGAGGGATCTAAAGGCCAAATCAGAAAATGCCATAAAGCTGTATTTCGACGAGTGCATAGTATTATTTTTAAGCATAATTATATCACATCAAATATAGTCTATTTGAAAGTATAAAGATTTATTTGGACATTTATACCAATAGTTTTTATTTTAGTGAACGATTCCCAGTCCTTATGTGATAGAGCACAGTAAGGTAAAAATCGGTGACATGCTTTAAATGTCGTTTTTGCAGATACAGTACGGCCGCGGTTATCCGAGCCTCGATTAACCGAGTTTCGGGTTAACCGAGGTCGAAAAGGCCACGGCCAGTCCTTGTATTTTCCCCTCCAACGTAAACCCTTTACTCCATTTTTACTATGCAGTACTGTATTTTATAATATATATATGTATATCATTTTTAATTGACTACATTTAAATAAGTATAGATGTATTCTGTGACTTCATTTACTACGTTTTCATTGATTTTAAATTTTACCGTATATACCCTCTCTATTTTGGGAATCCTGGAAACAGAGCCAAGGATGTCGCCAGGCAAAAGCCATGATGGAGCAAACACATCCAAAGAAAACCAAGGCCCTACTTGACATCAGCTAGAAGAACGTTAGAAACACTATCGGTCTCCTCAC
The DNA here is from genome assembly GCA_944548615.1 of Micropterix aruncella. Lineage (NCBI taxonomy): Eukaryota > Metazoa > Arthropoda > Insecta > Lepidoptera > Micropterigidae > Micropterix > Micropterix aruncella. The sequence goes on along the minus strand of OX155951.1, from coordinate 20,039,202 downwards.
CGGGCATACGACCCTTAGAGCACATATATTCAACCTTGGCTTGACCGAAAACAAGGACTGCCGAATATGTTGCGAAGAACCTGAAGACATCATACACATCGTTGGTCGCTGCCCAGGCCTCGCCGCAAAAAGTCACAGTTTACTGGGGCGAGCCTTTCTCGAACCCAACGATCTGCCCAACTTAAAGATCAGTGATCTGCATGGATTGGTAATCATTACTGGGCTACTAACAGACCACTGACCCAACAACACAGTGGGTAGTTACAGAAGATCTTATAGATCCAGGTGACATCAAGGGCTGTAAACAAGCCCCCCATTCCGTTTACTACTACTGCTATATCCCTCTCTATTTGCGACAGAGTCCGTGATATCCGAGTTTTCGATTATCCAAAATACCCTCGCTACACATTACCTCAGATACGCGAGGTTCTACAGTAATAGATATGTCAGTAGGACGATGCGAAAACATTTTGTTAAAAATTGTCGATATAATGTGTTGGCTATTCGTAAAGATCATCTCACATTCAAATATACACAAGATAACATCTGTAAGATGAGAGGAACATAGGTAATCGAGTAAGACTTTCTGTCATCCAAATTAAGAACATACCACATCTTTTCGATTTTTTGTTAATTATTTAGTTATTTATTTCATATATTTTATATATCATTCATATTTAATATATTTTTTAATTATTTCGAGTTACTTTTAATTATTTAAGATGCTCTTTCGCTGGCGGTCCCAATTCTTTCTACGTTTTAAAATTGATTAAATTTCGCTAATCTATTTAAATAGAAAGCCCTGGCAAAGCGTAATGACTATCAGTCTATCTTTACCGTCGTTTCAGGGCGGACCGCGAGAAATTAGGACGAAAACGAGCCTTTAGCGGTGGTTTCATCGGAAAGGGGCAAGAGGGGGGGGGGGGAGGGGGGCTGAATCCTCGCAATATCTGAAAGTCGTTTTCAGCGTTGCCCTCGTCTTGAGCGTTCAGCAGGACGGACGATTTGATAGCCCTACGGTGTATTTTATTACGGCCAACTAAGCCAAAGTCAGATAGCTGGCCATTAAAGGGCAAACTTTTTTAGTGCCCCATTGTCTTACGCCGTTACGATGAGGTCCTTAAAATTAATTAGCAGTATTTTTACACCTTTCATTGACTCAGGGATTTAAGTATTAAGGTTTGATAACCAATTGAAAGTCGTCAATTTTCATGCTCGTTGAATTATACATTGTGTCTCACTTTGTTTTCCGAATAATGAAAATCTAGCATAAGCTAGATAGAACAGTGTTTGGAATAATTCATCTACTTCAAACAACTTCTACTAAGAATCTAGACGCCTATCATAATTTCTTTAGTTTCTGTTTTACTTTTCCGGCCCACCAACTGATGAGGAGGGAAATTATTGTTAACGCGCTAAAAAAAATCAAGATGAAGACGGAAATATCCATTGAGAGTCCCTCTGAAACGATTAGGACTATTTCCAGATTGAAGTGTGTATGTATGTCTGTTTGTCTCTATGTCGGTATATCTGTGTGTATGTATTTCTCCACGATAGCGCCCAAACGCTTAATCCGATTGAGCTGAAATTGTGTATGCAGGCCTCATTTGGTCATAGCAAGAGGTAAACATATTGTGTTTTAAATCGGTCCACCAGAGGGTGCACTAGATATAATATATCTTAGAGACTAAAAGACTTGAAAGTTGATACAAGGATGCCTTGATGGGCCGAAATCACTGTGTGAAAATTTGGTTGAAATAGCTCGTACCTATATAAGCTACAACTAGAGATGTCAACTACAACGGGCGAACCCGTCACCTCAGAAAACTTTAACGAAATTTGATCGTTCTGTCTGATCGTTCACCCGTGAGGTGAACGCAGAAGACTTAGGACAAAACCACATGCCCAAACCACTGCCACATGCCCGTTAGAAGCCAACGCCTTACCGCGAGATAGCTAGGTTATTCACCCAGCGGGCCGACACTCGCGCCCTTACTACCAGTTGCTACCAGATTACTCCTGTCCCCCGAATGGTTACGGGTTCGAGGTCGCTTGCGCAGTCCTCACCCTTACGAAGCGGTGATACGGCGTTTGCCGAATCTACGGCGGACCACGGCGCCCTTTATCCGGCTGCTACCCGGAATCGGGTAGCCTATTGGTCGTTTCGAGAGCAGTCGCCGTAAGGTAAAGCAACTACCCCCGCTCTATAGGAGACGATTGACAGAAGATTGACTCCTGGGGAAAACCAGCCCGTAGGCCAGAGTCCTACCCGGGCTCGCACTTCATATGTGGAGGCCGCCGAGTGGGTGTTGACTCGTGAGTTTGACCGACCCTGAACAAATGAGTCTTAGTGGCCAACTTCAACAGGGCCTTTAGTGGCCAACTTCAATAGCTTCCTTTCAGAACGACAAGACAGTCCATATTCAAACCAGCTAATATTGTTGTTATGCTTGGTACTTCATCGTTGAAGGCAGTTTGAAGCCAAACGGGGCTTTGCTAAGCTATCAAATTACACCTAAATTTTTGAAATTTATCGTAATGCAGACACGCAATTTTTAAATAACACCACAAAGAAAAACCAAATAATATTGTATGACACAAATTCTATTCTTCACATAAAGATTTCCATTTACATATATTGTAGTTAATTTTAAAAAATTGTTTTTGTAAGTGGTCGTCTTCCGTAAACTTCTAGTGTAACCTATTTAGAATTTGTTTGAATTGATCAATATATTCGGTAAACAAAATAGGATACGTTATATTCCTCGCTTCGGACGGTTTGAGATTTCAAATTATATTGAGTATCGTTTCGTTTCTATCGATAAAAGCTCTCTATAACTAAAGGTAACGTTGGTTCTGGAAGCGATCCGCTCGAGCTATGAAAGACGATCTAATATTTTTTCAAAATTTCACAAATTATTTCCTATTATTAAAGTTGCAGCTTGGTGTTGAATTTTATTTTCAAATTAATTAAAATAAGACATACCAAGTCCGCTCAATGCACTGGATACTGTTGCTATATAAAATAACGGAGGAAATCCACTTCTGAAAAAAAGAAAAAAACAGGATAATTAAAAAGCTAATTTAATAAATCTACTTTCAATATTATAAAAAATATGGATAATTTAAGCCGTTTTCAATGTTTTTTCTTTTTATTTAAAATAAAATATTTTTGTTGACTCGTAAAAAGTTTACTGAAACAAAATTCTAGACCATCGAAACTTTGTTTTTCGCGCCAGATTTTAGCGCCCCTTTTTAGAATGCTGCATAAAACTGGCGTTAACCCAAAGTCATCAATCATATCTTAATTATTTTAATTATCAAAGGAAGGATTTTTTTTTGATTGACGGGCGGATATTGAAAGCGACCTCTTTCATTTTTTTAATTATCGCAACCCTTGCGCGACAACGCAACGCCACCGACACGAGGTCGATTGTTTCTTCTCTCGTGGTACAATAAAAAAAAGTAGAATTTCGGAAAATATTCACGTCACAGCTTTAACGAGCGCCCCTCGAACATTATAAAGAGAATTAAAGAAATAAAATTATAGACGGTCTTAGATTGGTTTAAATCCCGATGAGAATATGTTGCTGAGTTTGAGAAGTTTGAGAAGGTGGAACGCTATTTTTATAGATTTTTGAACTGACGAGTTTTGTCGATATAAAATTTGACGAAAGCTGTTTTTGTGAAAGCATTTTTATTACGCTACACCATTATTGCACATGTGCGCGCTGCGCTTGGATTGAAGCACCATGGAGCCATAAAGGTGCTAAAATTCTTCCGTAGGCATGGTGGATTGCTAAGGTGAGACAGTCCTTAATGAGCAAAGAAAAAAAATTAAATATTCGTTTTTTTTAAATAAATTATAAATCAAAATGAAATTAAAAAATATATTTCAACGTCAATATATAGCGTGGATATGCTGGACGTCGAGACAGTACATAATTTATTGTTTTCCGATGGATTTCTTCACTGAAATGTACCGAAAAACCATATATATATATATTTTAAATTGTGTTAATATAGGACAAAGGAAATTTGTAGCACAGTCCAATATTACAGTCACGCTAGCAGCTAATACTTTCTTATATCAAAGGGCGAGTAAGTCAGCGAGCTTGTGCCAGCACTACCGTACGTACAATTTAACCCATCGAATGCGGCTGATTCCCAGAATGGCTCGTAAGTGGCTCATATATGTATGAGCCACCCGCAGTTGAGGGGTTTAATCTTATTTGTACGATTATTTAAGCAGTTGCAACATATACTATCAGAAAATCTAGCAACTCTTACTAGATTATAGGTACATAGTAGAAAATTAATTACGTATCTACTAGTTTATTTCCATAAAAATATCTGAATATGGTATAATAGGTATGCGAAATATTTTTACCTTAAACAGAAATCCTCTTATCTATCACGCTGCGTGAACTTCTTTCCAACTATGTTTTATTCGCTATTTAGTAAACATATTAATGTTGCGTGAGATTTCTTCTATTAAGCAAACTTATTGTCATACACGACCCGGTGGCATAGTGGTTAGGTCGCCTGATCTTATATTGTAAGGTCCCGGGTTCGATTCCCAGCTGGGTCACCATTTTCCGTTGGGATCAAATTAACGGAATTGCATTTTCATTTCTGTCGATCGAATGCAATAACAAGACACACACTCCCACACATGTTACACGCATACATACATATAAACACGTCACAGTAGGGTTGGTTGTAAGAAATTGTCAAATGACAATAAACCCGCCCATTGTGAAATTTTCAGAATAAAGAATGGAAACAAACAAACAAACACACCCCGCTATCTCAACACCACACAAACACGCGCACATAGTATTATTAACACATACGTACGGTCACACAGACATATGGTCTGTGTAACAATATCGTCATAAGCGGCACGTAATCATCGAATATATCTATTTTACGGCCTGCTCATACATTCTGTTTAATATAGTGATCGCCTTGTTTAGCGGTTACTCTTTACCATTAGTGATTTTCGTTACGCAGTGTGCAAACTTATGTCGGCGTGGCCATAGGTGTTTGGCATAAATTATTTGATTTCGGCAAGGACGTCCGGGGTTAACAATATGTCCTTGAAGTAGCTTACAGGCATGTATTAGTAATGGTTGTCTTATATGTATTTCGTACAGTTGGGCGGTGTCGACTAGAACAGACGAATTCGTCCCCCCAGGCTGGTATAACGATATATTTATATTAGTTCTTTCAGCCGTGGGATGAGCGTAGAAGACTTAGGCAATGGGCAATCCACTATCTAGCTCTGCCAACTAGACCGCGAGAGACCAAACCTTACCGCCCGGCACCGGGTAGTTAACCCAGCGGGCAGACCAAGCGCCCTCGATACCAGTTATGGCCAGATTTCTCCAGCCTCCCGACTGGTTATAGGTTCGAAATCTCTTGCGCGATCCTCTCCATAGTGTAGTGGTGATCGGTGTATACCGAATCTATCGCAGACCACGGCATCATCCCCGGCTTTCTCCCGACATCGGGTAGCCGAATGGTCGTTTCATTATTTAAACAACCTCCGCCGCTCTATAACAAGGTCGTTCCCAGACTCCCCCGGCTATGCCGGAATGCACAATCGATTGGATGACGGACGGTTCATACACTGTCTAGGAGCGCCCGAAGGGCGATTCCTAGGGGAAACTAGCCCTCAGGCTAGAGTCCTAGCCGGGCCCGCACTCCTGCGTGGAGGCTGCCGATGGGTGTTGACCCGTGAGTTTGGCGACCCTAATACAACATGGGTCTTAGTGGCCGAGCTGCAACATGGCCCATTAGCTCCCAGTATTTCGAACACTTACACGCATTAGCAATATCTAACATTTCATATGCCTATCTTTGTTTTTTTTAAATGATTACTACGATATCGTTAAAGGTGACGCGCACCCACCGCCCTGAATCGGGCTGCCTTTCGCGCCCCGCTCATTTCCCGCCCAACCGGACCCCTCCTAGGGCGGATGTAAATACCGAACACAAAGGTTGCCATTTATACAAAGCGCCCGGGGTCTTCCCTGCCGAATGAATTATTGATACTGAGCCTGTTTAAAAAGCTGAAGAAATGAACTGTAAATAAAACCCGAGCAGAATTTTATTGCATTTTTAAAAAGCGGACGAGAGAAAACGTGACGACAGGACGGATAGCCGGGTGAAATATAGCTGGAATGTTAATTTTCAGTTTTTTTCCGCGAAGGATTTGCCGTGGGTACCTCTCGCTGGCTTACTAAGTCGAGCTATGCAAAATCAGGTGCGAAACGTTAATAATCTGAAGCTGAATCATAATAAAACAGTAAAATTATGATTATTTAATTGCCCTATATATACGAACGTAAGTGATATGTCCGCTATATTATCACCCGTACGGAACAAGCCATATCACGTAGGTTCAAGTACAAAACAAAATAAAATTTTAAAAATTGAAACCCACAAAGCGTACGTGATACGTCAAATTGTTGCTATGATCCTAAATACAGGAAAATAGTAGATTGTATCACAAGGGAGCATAATAATATTTTTACGGCGAGGGCGCTTTTTTTAATCCAGAGCGAAGTGAGGGATTCTAGAGTAGAATCCCGAGCGTAGCGAGGGATTCTTTAGTAGAATCTTGAACGTAGCGAGGGATTCAAAAAAGCGCCCGAGCCAAAAATATTTTGCGCCCGAGTGATACACTCTACTTTTCATCACCCTCTATGAGAAAATAACAACAACAAAAACAATTGACGTTCGCGCGCTTTTAATATCATTTGTTTTTTTTTATTCAGCCTAGGGGCCGTCGTACCAGCCAGTCTTTATTCAAACAATATTTGCGTTCGATTTCTTCGGCGGTGAAGACTAAGATGTTCCAAATTCAAAAAGTGCGCCGCAAAGATAAATTGCGGCGCACTTATTCAAAAAGTGAGCCGCAAAGATAATTGCGGCGCACTTATAAAGTTTCTTATAGAAAACACCACTTTTGGGCGCACTTAAAGGCGAACCAAGTCGTCCTTTTCGAATAGATGGGATGAAAAGTAATAAATGGGCCAATTGTGTAAAAAAAAAGTCTTGTATATTGTAAACAAGTATTGTTTATAATAAACTTAATGAAAAAAACCGAACGATGCTTTACCTCCTCTTTATTTTTGACCTATATTTTAAATGTTTAAACATTTGCATTTTTTAACTTTTTGAATTTTGAATTGAATTGAATTGAATTTTGAATTGAATGGAATTTTTGTATTTTGGATTGAAATTTGATTTAAATTTTAAACTTTTTGATTTTGAAGTACTTTTGGTTAAAACAAACAATAAATACCTATATAATCAATAAGAACAGGTCAAATCAAGGAAATACCGTAAAAAAGTGAAGTAAGAAGATTTAATGATTCTTCTGTTATTAAAATTATGATATTAATATACATAGTATGAGCAATCTAGACACCATTATTTGCCTACACAAAAAACTACACATGGTTAAACATTTTAGCAAAGCAGTTATAACTTTATTGAACGTAGGTAGCTTGTAAACAGAGGATGGAAGTCTTTGCTTTCAGTATATTGCGAACAAAAATATCATTTTAAGTAATCACATCCAATTGGTTTTCTGTATGTTTCTCTTTATTTTATTGTGTGCATCGTTTTAAGTTGCTTTGTATATAAATTATGTTTTATTTAGTTTTTAGTAACGTTTTTAATTATTAAATAGTTTTTAAAAGGGTGCCGCTATAATATTGAATGTAAAAGAGCGAATTGTGGTAACCCTTAATGCTCCTTGGATAACTTAGTTTGAATAATAGTAAAATAAATAAAAGTTGAATGGACTATAAAAAAAAACAATAAATATAAGGATACTTTTTTACCAGGCTATCAAAACAAATGAAATGAACGGAATAAAGATTTGCCGCCCTACATTATCAAGGATAAAAAACTGTATGAAACACTAGGAAGACAACGCCACCTAAGCTGAAGAACATAGATAGGATACAGTCTATAGCCATATGATTATGTAAAATATTACATTTCAATCTGTAGATAATGTCGATGACCTTCAATTATCTGCTGCATATCTTATTAAATATAGAGAACAGCATAGTTAATTTTGATCTAATTTTGTCTGATGGCATCTATCTTCACTTCGCAGTGACATCCCTTGCTATATTTTGTTACAAAGCAGCTCAACAAAAGAGGACAGTGACTATACGACACAGCGAGGAGAGAGAAAAGATAATTTATGGCTTGAAAATTAACAATGAAGGTAGACGGTACAAAGAGTTTTCCGAGTCCGCTAGTAATTAAGGACTTCTTGGCGATGCGACGCGACAGGGTTCTGCATTTTTGCTTATTACGCAGTCTAAGAGATATTTTCTTTTAAAATATAGAATATATTATATATGTGTATATATATATATATATATATATATATATATATATATATATATATATATATATATATATATATATATATATATATATATATATATATATATATATATATATATATATATATATATATATATATATATATATATATATATATATATATACACTACTGTGAAAAAGTCTTCGAACAGTTACCCACAAAATAAACGAGGTGTCGCATTTTTGAAAGTAACTAAGTGCGCCCATTCCTTTTTTTTGTCGGGCTTGATCAGTCATCGGAGGAGTCATAAAACTTTATTTGACATTTCTGCAACCTACCAGGGTTGGGAAACAATTGGAAGAGTGGACAATGGTTAAATTTTCACAAAAATGCCGTTCTCGTCTTTACATATATATATATATATATATATATATATATGTATATATATATATATATATATATATATATATATATATATATATATATATATATATATATATATATATATATATATATATATATATATATATATATATATATGTATATATGTATATATATATATATATATATATATATATATATATATATATATATATATATATATATATATATATATATATATATATATATATATATATATATATATATATATATATATATATATATATATATATATATATATATATATATATATATATATATATATATATATATATATATATATATATATATATATATATATATATATATATATATATATATATATATATATATATATATATATATATATATATATATATATATATATATATATATATTTGTAGCTAAGACCCATGTTTTTTCTACGACCCTCAATTTAATTGTTATAAATTGGAAAATCAGGTATAAGGTCTTCCTGTAGGACAAATAATTAAAATACGCGCTTTTGTCTGTAAAATTCTTAAGACTCACTACAGCGACTTGGCGCCGTGACAAAAGTTCATTTCTGCAAATTGAACGCCAAATAGAGTAAATGAAGTTGGCAGTGAATCGTTTCAACTTGCAGATGCTACTTTTGCCCAAGACTCGATCGTTTCTTCCGTAGTTTCGTTAGTTCGGTGAGAACCGTGTCAATTTGAATTTGAAATACATAATGGACAGCGATGAAATATATAATATAATTTATGACTGTACCTACTCATATGAAAAAATAGATTAATACATATTTCAAATTGGTTAAAAGAAAAAAATCGTTAATAAAAGCATATACATCGCTAAATTTAAGAAGAGCATTGCCTTATTTTAAATTTTATAAAAGACACCAAAAAACGTGGACTGTCAATTATAATCTTATACCTATATAAAAAGAGAAGATCCGATTCACTCATTCATTCATTCATTCACTGACTGACTCATCAACGCCCAGCCCTAACTTTTAGACCTAGAAAGAAAGAAAGAAGAGAAAGAAAGACCCAACCAGCGTACCAGTGAATAATAGATGATTTCCCTGATCCAGAGTCTCCATAATGCTTAGCAAGCCACTGTTTGGCTGCAACAGTATTTTCCCCATCCAAAAACAATGTTTAATCAACACACGAAATTCTTTTTTATTCGTTGTTTTGAAAATTACATAACTGGGTTCACTAAAACCACCGTAACCTGTAAACTAGTTGTCAGAATTTAATAATATTTCGACACGTATCATTTGAAGGTATCCAGAAATCATATGGCACTGCAAAAAATATTGCCATAGAATTAATGACTGATACTAGCTCGTAAAAAACCAAGTTAAAGTTGCAATGAGCGGGCCATATAACCCCCCCCCCCCCCCCCCACGAGATGGACCGATGACCTTGCCGCGCTCGCAGGATGGAGGCGGCTCAAGACCGTTCGTTATGGCATCCTATGGGGGAGGCCTATATTCAACAGTGGACGTCTCCTAGCTGACGATGATAATAATGAAAGGTGTTTTATAAAGTTATCTTTTACGCATTATAGCCATAAAGTGTAGTTTCGATGTAAGATGCCAGTACCGCTGAAATTGCCATTGTATGTATCCATTATGTGGTAAAGAAGGAAGTTTCGGCTAAGGTTTGTGCTACACCTCGGTACGTCAAAAAAACGAGCAAATCTTGTGATTATAGACGGTACCTATAAGCTAATAGGTGAGACTGATACCGTAGTCTAAATGGTTATGCAGGATATCATGCAGCAAAGCCATGTCGGTTACCGTGCGTCGGTCATTAAAGATGTCGAGTTTCAAATAATGAAACCTTTCCTCGTATATACTCGTACCAATATCATTTTTATTTATAAATATCAAGCACACAAAAGTATCAATGACAGCTTGGGGTAAAAAATGAATAAATAAAAATCCAGATCAAAATCAAATTTCTGATTTTAATTATTGTTACGGGGATTAAAAGAGACCTTTTCCAGTAAGTCTCGCACTTTAATTTGTCCATTGCTGCTGACGAGCCGCTATCTTAGGATGTAATAACTACTGATTTGTTGTCTCGCCATCCTGAAATGAGCATTATAGTATGCAGTATCACATACATTTCAAGCAGCAGAAAGATCTTTTTACCGCAGAAATTTAACGATTTCATAAAATGGAGACGTTTTTACATCAATCGTAAAAGTACCTCCTGCCCTTACAATCGGCAGCCGCAACATAAAGCTTAAAACCAACATTTAAAAAATAAGTCATCACATAATTTAAGTATACATGGAATTATGTATATTAAGGTATTTCAATTAAAATATATAAAAACACCTACTTTATAGTATTTGTAATGTTATGACATTAAAGTTTTTATTATAGGTTTTGAAAATGCGACTCTTTCTTTTACATTTATAATTCTTTTAATATTTCTGTATGCACTCATTTAACGATCATTTTTATTTTTCTAACCCATTTTTAATGTATATTACTAAGTATGATAATCTCACCCTATTTTTTGCAATCATGATAATTTAAGTACTATCTATTTGTACGTCATTTTTTTAATGTCCCCCTTAGAATAGGCTATATCCTAGTTAGGTGACATTATAATAGGATCACTGGATCAACAGTTTTTACAAAATATGTTATCAGTTTTTTGCTACTTGATTTTTGTCTATGACATTTTAATTGTACACGTTCTGCATATTTGTAATTAGACAACTATCATATGTCATATATTTAAAATAATATAGAGTCTGATATAGACGTGTCAAACAATCACAATTAAAGGAAATTGGGGTAATTGGGAACGCGGGTTGATTAAGAATATGGCAACATTCCAAAGCTCCCCTCACTCTACCGCGCTGTGCCGCCCGTGTGATGAACACCACAAATGACGAACAGTGTGACGACACCTAGGGTGAAGGTCGTGCTCGCCATCAAGGTAAGTACATTAATATGTTTTTTTTCAATCTCGGTTTAGTTTTTGTGATGGATGAAATTTAATAAAGGTCTGTATAACATAAGTTAATTTTTCACTCAAATAGTGTGTTCGTTTTACGTCTTCTTTTTATTTTAATCCTCTGGACGTAGGAATAAATTATCAGCAATTGTTTGCATGGAAACGTTTTGTTTTGGTTTGACAGTGTGGGGTAATTGAGAACAATTTGAATGGATAATTAGGAATATTCGCAATCACCCCAATTTAAAGAACGACTTATTAAAGGATTCTTATTTAAATAACGACTTCAAATGAAATATTTTTTACAGCAGTGCTGTGATTGTTCCACATGTCATAAAAATACATGAAGGAAGCCACAAAACTATACCATAAGACTTTCTCAATTGGCCATTGATGACGTCAACAATAAAAGATTCTCACTTGGTAAAGACGTTCCATTATATTCCATAAACCACATTGATCAATTAAAACTTTGAACATGCAAGGATCTAACGAAAGGTCAAAATGATTTTTTTAATAATATTGATAATGATAGGCATAATACTGCGGATATAAATATATGCAGGAGCATCCTTTCAGAAAAAAAGGCCATAAAATTCTTAGCTATGAATATTAGAAGTTTGAACAAAAATTACGATAGTCTAGTAATCTTCTTGCAACATCTCAATGTAGACATTGATGTAATTATACTCACTGAAACTTGGAATGGTAAATTTTACAGTGAGAAGCATATTCCAGGCTATGAATCTTTTCATACCAACTTTATTCATACTCAAAATGATGGCATTGTTTTATTTATCAAAGAAAGCTTCAGCTTCTTATCGGTACAAGAAATAGCTTTCCCTGAAGCAAATTGCTTGCAAATAAACATAGATGAAGCCACAAGTCTACTTGCTATTTATCGAAGCCCATCTATAAATAATATCAACTTCTTCCTAGAAAGCCTTAATACACTTTTATGCGCTAATAGAAATTCTCAAAATC